>JAJOZX010001667.1:585000-846799 GCA_023014485.1 Bathynomus jamesi | reverse complement strand
TAAGGTTTTTCGGAACCCCTTATATACCATATCAGTACATGCACCATCCCCCTATCCAACACCAACCACAATGATATATATATATACACACACACGAAGATAGGATTAAAGAGTTAGACTTGCATTCACTCGAAACTAGGAGATTAAGGGGGACCTTATTGAAGTTTTCAAAATCGTTAATAAAATCGATAACGTAAATTTTGACAAACTGTTCACGTTCGATAATAGCAATACTCGTAATAACGGATTTCAGTTGCGTGGCAGACGTTTCATTACTAACATCGCTAAAAACGTTTTTACGTTTAAAGTAATTGATAAATGGAATAATCTTCCCGCGTCCGTCGTGAACTCGTTAATATGTTTAAGAACCGTTTAGATAGGCATTTTAAAAATATTAACGTTGTTCAAAATAAAAAATAATTAGCAAAAGGAGCTCTGAGGGTAATGGTCGAGGATGAGGCTATTGACGATTAATGCCAGCTTGTGACATGCCAGTGTGACATGGCAGCAAAAAAAAAAAAGAAAAAAGAAAAAATTAGACTAATACGAACTTAGATGTAGCTCGTAATCTAAACTAACCCACTTTTTTTATACTCTTTATACTTTTTTTTCTCCTATCCTCTCCTCACTTGCATGTCTTTAAGTCTCTTTACTTGCATGTCTGTAGTTTGTTTACATGGTATGATAGTGTTTGAGTTAAGACTGTGTTTGCATTGTTTGTCAGCGTTCTTATTTTACTTCTTTTCATCTTTCATCCCTTTCCTATTCTCTTCGACTATTTTTCTGACTTGTCGGCAGTGGCCGGCAGATGATGATGGTGAGTCTTTTTCTCTTTTTCTGAATGAATGTTAACCCACGAATGATAGGTTTTGCCACTTACTTAACCCCTTATTCTCCTCTTTTAACTCCCTACTCTTTCCTTTCTCTCGGGCTAACCTTAGAGTGGATCTTAGGGTCTTTGTTAGCCTTAACATCTGTATATATATATATATATATATATATATATATATATATATATATATATGCTTGTGTGTGTGTGTGTGTGTGTGTGTGTGTGTGTGTCTTTAACGACACAAATATTATTCATAAAATGAAGCCAAAATTAATTATTTAAAAAAAAATTCTTTGAATTCTAGGAAGGGAGCAGAGGAAGGATGATTTTGATAATACGCACTGCCAGTAACGCCGACCTAAGCACGTACACAGTACACTAGACAGCATTTTTATAACTTACTTTTGAAAAATTGTTTAGCTTTAATATTAGAAAAAATGTTTCATTTATATATATATATATATATATATATATATATATATATGTGTGTGTGTGTGTGTGTGTGTGAAGAAGAAATGGATTTTTATCTGACACTAAATGGATTTTTATCTGACACTATTTCGGTGACTGATGAAGTTTATTCCCAATTCTCGAATATCTTTCTTCTCTTCAGCCAATAAAAACTTGAAATATAACATTTGTTCTTTGCCATCCAAAGTATTTCCCGAGCTATTCTCAGAAATAAGACAGTGGTAATGATTATGGAAATCTGATTTATCCGTTAAGTATCAATTAAAATTCTCCGCATCTGAATGAAAATATTGTGTCGAGAAACGTAACAGCGTACCTTTGAATGGGACTCTTATTCCGATTTATTTGAATTTGAATCAATGAGAACAAGAAACTATTTACAAGAACCAAAAAACAAAACAATTACTAATATGCAGGAATCAATTCGTAAAATATGAATGGGACATTAATGATTACATTCTTTGATAAACAATAAAGAAAGGCTCTTCCTCTACGAGTACGCATCGTACATTCTTTCACGTAGGTTTCTGCATGTAGGAAAGATGCAGCCTTCAAAAATTCTACCAAATGTACTTGCGCCTCGATATTTATTTTAAATTAGTTGCATTATAGTATGCAGTAAGAGTGTATATATATATATATATATATATATGGTTGACAAACGTAAATAGACACCACGATGATTGTCCTCAAGAACAAATGACAAAGCTCATTAATGGAATATCAGAACGAGTGTCAGCTTTACATAATGCAGAAGGGAAAGCAACATGATTCTAAATATATTGATTCAATAAATCTGTTATTATTTATTAACTTTTATTATCAAATCGAAAATTATGGAAAACCCCCCAAAAGTTTCTACTTACAGTACTTTTGTCAACCTTCTGTATACATATACACTATACAGTATTGGGTTTCGAATAAGTGTTCAAGATCGACCTGTGTTTGACACCTCTGCAGCATATACTGTGTGTATATATATATATATATATACCTTTCCTTTCCTTTCAACCTTTCAAAGGTTCCGTGCGATGATTCCTCATTTCACGAAGGTCATGCTTGTCGCCCCTCCTCTCGAGCTGGCCTGGTGAAGTAGTGAGTTGGTTTCTTGTACTCTCCACCTCACATAGCCAGGTACGCCCGGCTCATCTGGGATTGTTCTGAGCCAAGCGTCTAATCTTCTTTTGAAGATGTCCACCGCAACACCATTCGTGTTCCTTAGGTCTTTGGGCAGCTGATTAAACAGTTTTGGTCCTTTCACAACAAAACTATTTTCTTTCAGGGTTAAGGATGTTCCCTGTCTAGCCTTTAATTTGGGAACACGACACAGTCTTCCTTTTCTACTTTCCACCGTTGTTTGGGGAGTTACAGGGTTCAGAATAAGATTAGGGATTAGTTTCTCCTTTATTTTCCAAGTGTAAATAATGGTGTATCTCTCTCTTCTCCTTTCCAGTGAATATAGGTTTAGTTCGCGTAACCTTTCCCAGTACTAATTTAGTTCTTTGCACCCCTTGATCTTGGCTGTAAAGCTTCTCTGAATCACTTCTCGCTGTCTAATGTCTTCTTTTTTATATGGGCATGTTAGGACCGAGCAGTATTCCAATTTGGATATGATCAATGTTTTCAGTAGAGGAATCATTATATTCCTATCCCTTCGTTTAAAGGTTCTCAGTATCTGCACAGTTATTCTCTTTGCTCTGTTTACTGCTATCTTATTTTGTGTTTCAAATTTCGCATCATCTGTCATTACAACCCCTAAATCTTTTGCTCTGGAATTTCTCTGAATTTCCTGTCCATTTGGGGTATAATATTCCATGGATTTTAGGTCTTCTCTTTTTCCGTACTGTAAGAGCTGAAATTTCTCAGTGTTAAACTTCATATTGTTGTCTTCCGTCCACTTGTAGATTCTGTTCATGTCGGTTTGTAGAGATCCTATATCTTCTGGGTTTCTTATTTTTCTACTGAACTTTGTGTCATCAGCAAAGGATGTTACTGTGCTGTCTCTGGTGACGTCCTCATCTATGTCAGCTAGCATGATTATGAAGAGTATGGAGCTAATACTGTTCCTTGTGGTACTGAGCTGAGGACCTCTGATTCTGATGAAGATACTCCTTATACTGTAACGACTTGCCGCCGCTCACTAAGGAAATTATATATCCATTTCTCTACTTTTCCTGTTATTCCCATATATTTCAGTTTATGTATTATGATTCCATGGTCACACTTGTCGAACTTTCAAGTGAATCAATAATGTTGTTGTAGTGTTCCACTAGTTGTGATAGGTATGATCTGCCTGACCGAAACCCGTGTTGGTTATCATTTAATTTTTTCTGAGTTTCCAAAAAGTCATAGATTTTCTGTCTAACTATTTTTTCAAATATTTTAGTGAGGTGAGATGTAAGCGACACTGGCCTATAGTTTTTGGCCTCGGATCGATCTCTTTTATATATTGGGACTATGTTCGCGCTCTTCAGGATGCTCGATATTTCTCCCGTGTCTAGTGCTCATCTCCATATCCAATATAGGGGCTCAGCGATTGCATTCTTGCAGTTTTTGATCAGTGTGGCATTCCATTTATCCGGTCCTGCCGCTGAGTGTGTTTTTAGTTTCCTTATAACTTGTGTAATATCATGTGTCGTAAAGTCGAAGTCCGTTATACTTTCCCCTTGTAGTTCTTCTTCAAAGAACGCGTTTCAATCGCATATTAGTTTGTCAGTTTTTGGATATTGAAAGATGCTTTGTACTGAACTCTTACTATTTCAGATACTTCTGTTAGATCATCAGATAAAACACTGTTCTCGTTTTTCAGAGGTTCGATAGTCGCATGGTTTTTCGACTTCCTTTTTGCAAAATTATAGAAGTACTTTGAGTTAACTTTTATCGCTTCTATAGCTTCGTCGTCTTTTTCTGTATGCTTCTCAATTAGTTCCTGTATGACGTCATCGCTACTCTGCAGTTTAAAGACACAGGGGGAATACCGAATATCCTGAAAAGAGCAAACATTGTCCCTCTATATAAAGGAGGGGAGGGGTCTCAAGCAAAGAACTATAGACCAGTGTTACTGATATAACTTACCATCTCAGCATAATATTTGACTTTTTTTTCCTCCTTCGAATGAATTTATGGGATTCTAATGTACAGTAAGTTTTTACGCTGATTGCGAGTTTGAGAACAAAATTTTTCTGTCATCCACCAATTTCGAAGGAAATACAAGTGAAAATTGACAGCTTTTCTTACGTTTGTGGTATGTTTAATCGTACAAAAAAGAAGAATACCGTACCTAAATTTTTTTGCAGCTGATTTTCGCTTATAACTAGTACTTCGCTTTGCTTATAAGTGTTCAACAGTAATCGGCCAACATACTGGGGCTATATCTTCCTTGGTACCGCTTTACAATGGTCGATATATCCTGATGAAATCTTTCACCATGCTCATCGCTGACAGCGCCCAGGTTTGACGGGAAGAAGTCCAGGTGAAAGCGCAGGAAATGCATTTTCAAACCCATGTTTCACCCCATGGCTTGGTAAGCACTAAACATTTGCTCGACCAGGGAAACATAATTTTCTGATTTGACGCTGCGAAGGAAATTCGTAGTCACTTCTTTAAAAGCTTTCCACGCTGTTCTTTCAATCTCATTCAAAGACTCATCAAATGCAATTTTTCATCACTTCTCTGATCTGTGGGCCCACAAAAATGCCTTCTTTGATTTTCGCTTCGCTGATTCTAGGGAAGTTCTATTTTAGAGATACAAATCCAGGTCCGTCTTTATTTATGGCTTTTACAAAATTTTTCATCAAACCAAGTTTGATATAGAGAGGTGTAAGAAAACTTTTGCCGGATCTACTAGGGGTTGGTGCACAAAATTTTTCTGTCCTGGAAACAAATTTTGTCGAAGTGGCCACTCTTTCTGTGTATAATAACTCCTCTTAGCTCAGCTGTCCCACTCGCAGAGGAAACAAGAGAACTTTGTGTATCCTAACTCTAAGCCGAGGAGAAGTGCAATCACTTTCAGATCACCACATATATGCCAGCAGTGTTTATCATAATCAATATGTTTAAAAAATAAGTGCATATTGTTGTATGATTCCTTCATATAAACTTTATGTGCAATTGGAACCGAAGGATAGACATTACCGTTGTGCAGTAGTACAGCTTTCAAACTCAACGTTGATGAATCGACAAGAAGCCTCCATTCCTAAGGATTGTGCTCTTGACCAAGTGCCTCCATGAGAACGTTTACATCATTACAATACACTTATCACTTTCCATAGAGAAAAACGCTGTGAAGTGTGTCTGACGCTTACGAAATGATATTTTTACTCTCTGACAAGATCATTTAATTCTGACTGAGAAATTAAATGAGGTTCATCCGATGAAGGTGGTTGAAATTGTATATCCATGTCATCTTGTTTGTCCAAAAGTTCATTACGAAATTCACCATCAGGTTCATCATCATCTAAACCAGTGGTGCACAAACTTTTTTGATGTGAGGGCCAAGCGAAGAAAATAACTAAATGTATTAGCCTACTTACTTTCCATCTAAGTCATAAATTGGGTCACTTTTATATTCTAACTTTTTCATTGAATTGAAAAGACCCGTGGGGCCACTGAAAAGACCCGTGGGGGACACATTTGGCCCGCGGGCCAGGGTTTGTGCATCACTGATCTAAACTCAACGTCTTTGGTGGTTTTAGTACTGAGCAAATCGTCACAATGTGAAAGAGGTCGCATAATTGTCGTGATATAGAGCGTAGAGCTTATTTCATGACGGTTTTTTTTATCACTAAATTTGTCCGCATGTATTGATGAATGGATAATGTATTGGATAATATGTATTGGATAATATGTATTGATGGATAATATGTATTGATGAATGGATATATATATATATATATATATATATATATATATATATATATATATATGTGTGTGTGTGTGTGTGTGTGTGTGTGTGTGTGTGTGTGTGTGTTATGATGTATATATGCAGTATACTTAAATAAATATATGCATATTATATATGAACAATTGAACATGTAAATATAAATAATAATATGCATAATATAAAGATTTTATACAAAATAAATGACTAACAATAAATCTGGTATTATGATGCAAACTGAGGAATGCTATCTTGATCTCAAAGGATTTTAAATTGCAAATCCCTCAAAAACTGGGGGTGATAGAAAAAAAATCTGTTTTCACTTTCGTAATCAGCGTAAAAAAGAACGTAAGAATTATTCACATTTATCAAAAGGAGAAAAACTTTGTTGAACAGTTTTATCTATGAATCCATAAATTTTTGGAGACAAGTAAGATTCAATGAAAACCAGCACGGCTTCCGATCAGGAAGATCGTGCCTATCACAACAATATTACAACAATTATGACAATATCATACACGCACTTGAAAACAATGAAAACAACGATGTTTATATATGGATTTTGCAAACATATTCGACAAGTGTGCTCATGGTATAATAGCATATAAAACGAAACACATGGTAATAACAGGCAAAGTGAGAAAATAGATCTACAACTTCCTCAGAGAACAAGTCCTAAAAATCGAAGGTATATCATAACCAGAATCGGAAGTACGCAGCTCAATTCCACAAGGAACAATATTAGCCCCACTCTTATCCGCTATCATGCTAACGGATAAAGATAATGAAGTAAACAACAACAGTATAGTAACATCCTTTGTAGCTGATACAAAAATCAGCAGAAAATCAGAAATGCAGAAGAGGTGGAGGCCTTACAGAGGAACACAAACAGAATATATAGATGGTCAGAAGACAACAACATGAAATTTAACACCGGGAAATTTCAGCTCTTGATATTTGGAAGAACTGAGGAACAAAAACAGACAGCATATTATTTTTTTATGCAGGAAGGAAGGGCCATGGGTGAATGCTCGAAAACACGCCCTCCCCTCTTCAATAGAGGAAGAAGAGCGTCAAAATCAAGGTTCAAGGTTTTTGAGATGCCTGGGCATTCTGCGTTTGAAAGATTGGAGGTTATGGACATGGGGAAAGAAGAATTGAGGGGGATTGTTCCAGAGTTGACCGGTTGAATAGATGAAAGATTGAAAAGGCCGATTGACCGTTGCGTTAGAGAAGAAATGAGAATGTCCCGAAAGTCTAGTACTGCGTGCTCTCCTTAAAGAAGTAGGCATGCAGTTAGAGAGTTCAGAAGAGCAGTGTCCGTTATAATAGCGATAGTAAAGAGAGAGAGAGTGAGGCAACACTGCGGCGAAGAGAGAAGGATTGATGAGACGAAAAGCCTTTGATTCCACCCGGTCAAGTAGAGCTGTGTACGTTGAGCCACTCCACACAAAAGAAGCATACTCTACACATGGGCGGACAAGACTCCTGTACAGAGGCAATAATTTAATGCGGGTGAAGAAACCGCGAAGCCGGTACAGCACACCTAACCTCTTAGAAACTGTTTCAGAAAGAGAGTAAATGTGATCTTTCTAGGAAATGTTAAGAGAATGTTAAAAGAATAAGAAGGATTGAGTTGTGTATTGTTGACGATAAGCGGATAATCGTCTGGAAGATTGTGACGAGTAGACAGATGGAGGAATTGAGTTTTTGAGGCATTGAAAGAGACAAAGTTTTCTCTGCCCCAATCAGAGGTAGTAGAAAGATCAGAGGTCAGGTGTATCATAGCCGTCCTACGCGAAGCATTGAGTGTCTGGTGAGAGGGACGTTTTGTGAAGCGGGTGGGGAAGTGAAGAGTGGAATCATTGGCAAGGAGTGGACAGGACAGGAAGTGCGACTTAAAAGATCATTGATAAATAAAAGAAAAATAGTGCGTGACAAGACAGAGCCCTGAGGAACACCAATGTTAATAGCTTTAGGAGAAGAACAGTGGCCATCTACAACCGCACCTTTGGATCGGCCACAAAGGAAATCAGAGATGAAAGTGCAGATAGAAGATAGAAACCGAAGGAGATCAGTTTGGAAATTAAGGATTTGTGACAGACTCAAACAAAAGCTTTTGGTGTCTAGCCCAATAGCAAAGGTTTCACCGAAATCCTAAAAACAGAATGACCAAGAGTCAGAGATATATGCAAGATCGCCAGTAGAGTGTCCCTTGCGGAACCTATACTGACGATCTGAAAGAAGATTGTTAGAAGAGAGGTGTTTAAGAATTTTCCTATTGAGGATAGATTAAAAAATTTTAGAAAGGCAAGAAATCAAAGCAGCTGGACGATAGTTGGCAGGTTGAGAGCAGTCACTCTTCTTTGGTACAGGCTGAATGAAAGCGAACTTCCAACAGGAAGGAAAAGTACGAGATGAAAGACAAAGACGAAAGAGTTTGTCTGAGCAAGATGTCAGTGCAGAAGCACGGTTCTTGAGAACAATAGAAGGGACACCATCAGGACTGTACACCGTTTTAGAGTTGAACCTAGATAGGGCAGAAAAATCTTTGGAAGAGATTCTAATTTCAGACATAATTCAGTCAGAAGGAGGACAAGATGGAGGAACAGCCCCGGAATCGTCCATGTCCACGGTTGAGTTGGAAGCAAAAGTGTGAGCGAAGAGTTCAGCTTTGTCAGGAGAAGAGACGGCAACTGAGCCGTCGGAAGGGAAAAGGGGAGGGATAGAAGAGGAAGTAAAGTTATTGGAGGTTCTGGCTATGTGCCAGAAAGAGCGGGAGGAATTAGAATTGGATCGGTTTTCACATTTTTTGTTGGATGAAGGAATTATTGGCGAGTCGAAGAACAGATTTTGCACGATTCCGGGCAGAAATATAAGCTTCGTGAGAGTCAAGAGTTGAATGGCAATAGTACCTTCTGAAAGCCTTGTCTCTCTTGCGGATAGCATTAGAACAAGCAAAGTTAAACGAAGTATTTTTTTGCATTAGTAGTAGGAAGAGAATATGGAATATATGCCTTCATGCCCGATAGAATCACCTCCGTGATGCACTGAGCACACTCGGAGGGTCTCCAGCCACGAAAGCAGTAATCATTCCTTGAGAAATCAGAGAACTAAATAGTGCAAGAACATGACTTATAATTACTGTATAATTTTAATAATTATTTTAATTTTCTTGCTGAATTTGTAGGCGTTGATGTGAGCTTTTCCAAACGTTTGTATAATAAAAAACTAAATGATCCCCAGAAAATTAATCCGAATTTCCATATATATATATATATATATATATATATACAGGGTGGGCGGAAAGTAGCTCCCTATTTTGGATTGGTAAAAAAATACGTATATTATCCATTTATTTCAGAAGAAATAATATGAAAAGGTAGGCATACATGGTAGGTTTTCTCTAAAATTCAATGTGGGCTCCAACTCTTTCCACCAGCTTCTGGAGCCGCCCAGGAATGGCGTCCACTGACTTTAGCAGGAACTCCGGCGGGATGGAGGACATGACTTCCCGAATTCGATCCTCCAGTTCTTCCAATGTCCTCGGTTTGGTGCGGTAGACTTCTTCCTTTACCCACCCCCAAAGAAAGAAGTCGCACGGTGTCAAGTCGGGGCTCCTGGCTGGCCATTGATGTGGACCACGACGACCCATCCAACGCCCAGGGAAGTGGGCATCCAGCCACTCACGGACAACAAGAGCGAAGTGCGGAGGGGCGCCATCTTGCATAAATATCAGATCGTCGATGTTCTCCCATGTGCTGACAACCGGCCAGACCTCGTTTCGCAACATAGCAAGGTACCGCTCAGCATTCATGGTGTTGCGCAGAAGGAACGGGCCCACAACCTGATCTGAGGTCATACCACACCACGCCGTTACACTGAACCGATTCTGCCGTTTTTCAGCGGTAACCATGGGATCCTCTCCTGCCCAGTAGTGGCAATTGTGGCGGTTGAAAAAGCCTCCGACGTGGAACACCGCCTCGTCGCTCCAGAGGATGTTGCGGAAGAGATGGGGCCAGTCTTCATGCCAAGCCAGCATGATTTCCCCGAACTCCATGCGAATGTCGCAGTCCTCGTCCGAGAGAGATTGGCAGTAATGCGGCTTCCACGCACGCCAGTTCAGCTCCTTCTTCAGCACAGTTCGCACTGAGTAGCGGGAGAGTCCACTTTCCCGAGCTGCCTGGCGAGTTGACTTTCGTGGACTCCGTGCGAACATTTCCTGAACTGCCTGCACCGTCTCCTGGGCCCTGGATGTCGAAGGGCGACCACATCTTCGAACATCTGCCACAGACCCCGTGGTCATGAGCTTCGAGTGGCAGTTCTTGATTGTTTTCGGGTCCACTTGGGCACGTGGTCCGTGAATGGCCCGCCACCATCTTTGAACTCGAACGACAGATTGCCAAACTTCGTACCGTGCCGCCAACTGGGCACGCTCCTGCAATGTTAAACGCTCAGCCATGTTACCCTTCAATCTGAAATGAAAAAAAAAAATGAACGTTACAATTGTACCACTTTAGAGAACACAAAGAGAACACTTTAGAGAAAAAAGGTTACCGTTACAATTGTCCCACTTTAGAGAACACACCATAACAATATAACAATACAATCACAATTTATACATAATTTATACGTAATTTAAATTAGGGAGCTACTTTCCGCCCACCCTGTATATATATTCAGACAGTTCAGACTCTGCATGTCCCATAAATACATACAATACATACACCATTTACCTAACCTACACCAACCATAGTTACTTCAACAACCTCACTGGTATCAAGAACCACACCCCCAGTATTCTCAAGTGTAAAGGACCACCCAATAACACCGATCAGAAACCAATAAAATCGACCTCATAACGACCAATATTTAGTACAACCGAATACTAACACTATTAACCTTCTAAATTTAATATATACAAATATACAAGAACTGTATACTGACAAAACAGACTACAAATTACAATACCTACAAAGTTTAGATCTGGAAAACAATAATCTATCATATGGTTAAGAGAAATACATTTGCATAAATGTGAAAAGGTTGTGAAAATTGCATCGAGGAGATTAAAATAATAATAAAGGACTACAACATATTTAAAACAGATAGATTTCTAGCAGAGGTGGAGGCTGTTGTAGTGTTGTATTTACATGCGAAACACATACGCAGGTGAAATGAGGGTAAATACGATTTGACGGCACAGTCGAAATTCTTATTTTAGAAGCAAAAGAACTAAGCCTAATCATTACAAGCACGTACGGACCATCAAAGACCATAAAAAGTGAATTTCAGTTCGTTACAAACGAAGTAGAAAACACATTAAATCTACTTAGAACCCCAGAACCAAATATTTTAATTCGTGGGGATTTTAACTTTCCATTCGTAACATAGAAGAAAAAGGATGAAGTTATTTATGTTAAGAAGTTCCACGGCAACATTACTGAAGACGAGAAGATCTCATCCAATATTGTTATTATATATGTTGGAAAATTATGCATTTACCCATGAAATTTGTGAAGCGACTACAAAGGGGGAATATTTTTTATTGTATTTTGACAAATGACAATGGCATAATAATAAATAACAAAATTGTAATGCAAACAATTTTTTTTTATCATAATACAGCTGATAAACAAATAAAATTAGAAACCAGAAGACCTAAAACTCATCATGAAGAGAGGTCAACTATCATAAACTGCTTCGCGACCACTAAAATGGGAAGTGAAATCATTGAAGAGGTCATCAAGGATATAATTTTTTCCAACATGCATCAAATGAAGATTTACAACAGTGATGGGAATTAGATTCAATCACGACTCAGAACTGTGACATTATCGATGATGAGACTACAAAATCCACAGGAGGAGGAGGAGGAGGAGGGAGGAGGAGGAGGAGGAGAGAGGAGGAGGATAATGATGATGATGAAGTGTGAAGAGGTAAGCCAAGTTTAGAAAGAGTAAAAAAAAATCATTAAATGTCCTCAGACATTTAGTGATTGCACAATGCAATACTGAGACAGATGCAAAGTTTCACAAAATGCATTTTGGACTACACAGATTACATATACTGAATCATTGCAATTGCCATTAAAAACATTAAAATTCTAGCATTTTTTGAGTTCAATAATTGTTTTCCTTGCTTATTTACCTTTATCTTTAATTTATCCTTAATTTTTTCTTTAATTTATACATTTTGCGATTGATTCTCTAAAATAAAGTGATAAAAGGTTCATATTTTACGAGTCCCAAGTGGTCTTAGAAACGGCTTCCATTATATATATATATATACATATATATATATACTGTACTATAACATCCCACATGAATATAAAAAAATTTATTCCGAGTACTTTCGAGTTTGTTCTCACTCCGACTTTACTTATTCGTTTTTTTTTAATATAACGAAGGAGGAGCCAAGGGCAAGCGCCCGCAAAAATGCCTCCCTTATATAAGAGAGAGCCGAAATCAAGGTCTCTGAGGCTCACGATGCCATTTTTTTTTTTTTACTTTTGAAAAGATTGTGTAGTGTGTAAAATTCATGTATGTGTAGCGAAGAAGGAGAAGCATGTTTTAGAGCATGCTGGGCTGTTCACAGGGTAGAGGAGACACGGAAAAAGATCAGCTAAAAAGGACAGTGACAGGAGAAATGGGAGTTCCAGCACCCCCTGTCTCCTGCCTAACGTCCTCTCCGCAGTACTTCCCTGTTCGATTGGTGTCTTACAATCCCCTACAGGAGGAGAATATTTGGAGTAAATTACCTGTTTTTCTCTTCGTGTTATAATAATATCAAATTCACGTAATTATTGTCGATATTTTCCCATACATATACCGTACCTGTCCTCTCAACCTGTCAAGGGTTCCGCGCGTCGACCTCTCTACCCGCGAAGGTCAGGCTGCTCGCCTCTCCTCTAGCGTTGGCTTGTTCTAGAGAACTGCTTTCCCGGGTTCTCCGTCTCACATAGCCAAGTACACCCGGCTCACCAGGGACTGTCCTATGCTAGGTGTCTAGTCCTCTTTTAAATACGTCCACACGGATACCAGATGTATTCTTGAGGACTTTGATAACTGGTTAAACAGTCTTGGCCCTTTGAGAATAAAACTATTTTCGTTCGGAGTTGAGGGTGTCCCTTGTCTGGCCTTTAGTCTGGGCCCGGACACTGCATATTCTACGTTTCCTATTTTGCAGTGTCGTTTGGATGGTTACCGGGTTTAGTTCAAGTTTAAGTATTACTTTATTATTTTCCATGCGTATTTTATGTATACTTCTGTCTTCTTCTTTTTAGCGAACGTAGATTTAATATATGCATTCATTCCCTGTAATTTAGATCTTTGTAAACATAACCATTGATTTTGGCTGTGAAATTTCTTTACATTTCTTCTAGTTTAGTAATGTCTTCTTTTTTTCATATGGGAATGTCAAGTATTACAGTTTTGGTATGATCAGCGCTTTCAGCGGAGGAATCACTTTCCTATCCCTTGTTTTGAAGGTTCTCAGTATCTCTCTCATAATTCCTTTTGCCTCGTTTATCGCTATATTATTTTGTGTCTCAAATTTCGCATCGTCGGTCATTATAACTCGTAAAAATATTTTGCATTTTTGTTTCTCCGAATTTTCTGTCTGTTTGGGACGTAATATTCTGTCTGTTTTAGTTCCTCATTTTTTTCTCTATCTTAAGAGTTCAAATTTATAAACCTGGTAAACCTGGTAGAAGATCCGTGCGTCGGTCTCTCTTCACACGAAGGTCAAGCTGGTGGTCCCACCTCTAGACCTGGCCTGATGGAGGAACGAGTTGCTCTCTTGCGATTTCCATCGCACATAACCAGGCACACCCGTCTCATATATATATATATATATATATATATATATATATATATATACGAGGAGTGATCAAAAAGTATCGATAATTTTATTGCTACGGACAAATGGATGCAATTAAGAAATAACCGTTTACATATATGAGTCTTCCTGCCCTCTGGCGTCTGCAGTCTGAAGCAAAATCTGCTACCATTACTCAGTAGTTGGTTGGAGTGCTTAAAGGGAGATAGCTGGTGAGGGAAGCTATATTTTGGGGCCTCTTTGCGAGTAACCCGGTGCCCACGTTGGGCTTTCCATCATGAAAAGAAAAACTATAGTATTTGTCATTTATCATTACTTATTCGAACTATAGTGGATGTAATTTCCCAGAAGAGTTCCTTGTTCCATGCACGGTCTGTGTTTAACATATAAGTTTCTCAGGGGACCATTCTGAGTTTGTGTATATTAAACGGATGTGTTATGTGCTTTGAAAAGTGGATGCTCAATGTCCCGGTTGAGGTTTAAGTCTTGTTTTTTGGCTAATAATACAATAGTTACCCCCTTTTTCTTTGATGTATTCAATCCGACGTGAATGCAACGAGTTTCTTGCGTAATTAGGTTCTGAATGTAGTGCTAGGTGTAACCTGTAAACCCTAGATCCTATCCCAAAGCTGGATCATACTGCTTTGCAGATAAGCTGGTGAGGGAAGCTATATTTTGGGGCCTCTTTGCGAGTAACCCGGTGCCCACGTTGAGCTTTCCATTATGAAAAGAAAAAACTATAGTATTTGTCATTTATCATACTTATTCGAACTATAGTGGATGTAATTTCCCAGAAGAGTTCCTTGTTCCATGCACGGTCTGTGTTTAACATATATATATATATATATATATATATATATTATATATATATATATATATATATATATAGTGTGTGTGTGTGTGTGTGTACGGATAGATTTTCGTTGTAGCTTAACATGTAAGCAGGCAACTTAGAATACAGTAATGATAATTATAATACAGAACGTAATTTAGAGTTAAATGGTATCCTCAAAGATTTTGGATGGTCTTCCTTACAAAAACTGACGATCCCACATGAAAAGGCTCCGTGTGTCTTATGGTTTGAAGATACAAAAAACCACACTCGCGAGCACAGTTTATTCAAAACAGGTTTGGGTAGAAGTCTCCAACTATTTACCATTTATGGTTGATATATGAGAGGTTATACGAGGATCTTTTCGCAATCGAAATGTATAGTTACCATAAGAGTTTTCTCGTGACGGATGTTTGCATCATAAATCCGGAACTGAGAGGCCAAGTGTCAACGAAGACACTCTGAAACGAGTCAGTAAGCCTTTGTGGTGAGTTCATAGATTTAAAAGGGTTCCGAACTTGAACTTAATCACCCGCAGAAGGAAATAGAATTTTCGAATACTCAAATACATTGAAGGTCCTAAATTTCCTTGTTTAGGTTTCAGTATAGCTACAATATACAGTACAGTATATCTACAATTTGTTGATATATATATATATATAATATATATATATATATATATATATAATATATATATATATATATATATATATATATATATATATATATATATATAATATATATACACACACACGAGGGGCGGTACGAAAGTAATGCCTCTTATTTTATTTCTCACTAAATAGAATTCGAATTACAATGAAAATTACAGGGAATATGCATACATACGTGGCAAATATGAAGTAAATACAGTAAATAAATATACACACACACACACACACACACACATATATATATATATATATATATATATAAATTAAATATAAACTGAAAAATAAGAGGCATTGCTTTCGTACTGACCCTCATTTGTATATATATATATATATATATATATATATATATAATATATATATATATATATATATATAATATATATATAAAATTAGCTTTGTGAATATTTCTTTATTTTTGTGACCCTGAATGAACAGCGAGTCCGGGAGTTTTATGTACCTGTTGTGGTAGACATCATTTGAGATGCTCGGCGAAACACCTGAACAGGTAAGAGAACAGCAAACGAACCGGTTTGAAAAAATACAAACAAGAGAGAGAGAGAGAGAGAGAGAGAGAGAGAGAGAGAAGTTATGTATATGATAACAGAATGTCGTAATAAAATAAGAGATGAAGTTCAACATTGAAATTTAATTACTTCTATTAATTTGATTTGATTTTTAAGCGTCGTTCGGCAAACAATTTCATGTTTTGTTTTGAACCTTGAAACGCGCCTGTTTGTCCCAGAGATGAATCCCGCAAATACTCAACACAAAACTAAACATTGGAAAGAGCCAAATAATTTCTATACATTTTAGCGGGTGAACGACCCATCTTTGTTGACACAACATTTACTAAATTGAAGAAAATATATGCAAAACCCGTTTCTCTTCGAGGAAGAAATATTAAAATCATTTTGCGACTCCATCTTCTGTTTACTTATTTATTATCGAGTGTCTTCCTTACCAATAAACTCAAGTTTCGCTTTTTAAATTTAATTCCAACGAAAAATAATCATCCTCTGAAAAAACATTTGCTCAAGTTAAATTTTATAAAGAAACATCTGTTCTCTTTTATGGAGATACTCTCTCTCGCTCTCTCTCTCGCTCTCTCTCTCCTCTCTCTCTCTCTCTCTATATATATATATATATATATATATGTTCGTGGAGGGGGTTGTTTAATTTTCTTTGTAGCATTTAAGGTCATATGACTGAAGAGACGTACAGCTTTAAGTCGATTCCGAACCACGGGTTGCTACATCATCTAGATAAAGAGGCTGGTCACCCACTCAACTATCAAACAAACACAACGTCGCTTAACATCGCCGACCTAACAGGAAACGATGCTACTATGTCGTCACGACAAAGCGCGATATATATATATATATATATATATATATATATATAGAGAGAGAGAGAGAGAGAGAGAGAGAGAGAGAGAGAGATAATTAAGGAAGGTATTTAGATGTGGTGCTTGAAAAGTCTGCTTCAAGGCCTTAGACTGAACATTAAATAAGTTTAAGGGAATAATTCATGAGGAAGACGTTCACCTCATTTCAGGCGTTTTTCATTTAACTCGAACGATTGTTCAAACTTTTCGCTGAACGAATCGCGTTCAAGGAAGGCGAACGTTCGGCAAAGGATGTTTTTTTTTCATAACCTCTGTTTTTTTTTGTTTTTGTTTTTTTGTGGAATGTTCGTACAATGTACATTTTTATTCCATTCAATGTAAAGAGTGATTTTCGCGGGAATATCAGTCGAAATTTGATATAATTTCCCGAATCGGAGAGCGAACAAACATCTTTCTTTGGTTTTGTAACGTAAAACAAATTTCTATGGCGCGTGGCGCGTGCTCTTTCTGGTGTATCAAACGCTTAATAGTTTATGTAACACGCATAAAACTTAATTTCGGATGGATTTCTCTACGCGAATTTATACGGAAGAATGGAGGAAATGGATTCGAGACGTTTTGCGGCTAGTATACATACCGCATAGACACTCTAATTAACCCCATTGAAAATCGAGGAAATTGAAAGGTCATTTAGTTTCTTCGAAAGTAAACTTAATCCCGCACACCGAATTCGATGAGTAGTTATCAAGTCATCCCATAAGTAATGTCGTTTTTTACGGTAGATTAAGTGAAGACGTGTGTTTTGCTTTATGTGAACCCCTCATAAACATGGCGGTGTCAGAAGAGCATATCAGGCATATAATGCTTTACGAGTTCAAAAAAGGGAATAGTGCTACTGAAGCAACGCGAAACATTCAGGACGTTTATGGCAACGATATTCTGCATGTGAGGAAATGTCAAAGATGGTTTCAAAAGTTTAGGAATGGTGACTGCTGTTTGACAGATGCAGCACGCTCTGGACGCCCTGCTGTTAGCCGCACTTGAAGAAGACTGTTCAACAACTGTCGAAGAATTGGCCCAGAAACTCAATTCATCCCCGTCCACCATCCATCGACATTTGCAACAACTCGGGAAAGTGCCTAAGTTAGGAAAATGGGTGCCGCATGAATTGTCGGTCGTTTACTGACTGGTGATGAAAAGTGGATACTGTACCAGAATGTTAAGCGCCGTTGACAGTGGGTTTGTGCCGGAGAACCAGCGACGCCACAGCCAAAACCAAATCTTCACCCTCGGAAGGTGTTGCTTAGTGTTTGGTGGGATAAAGGTGGTGTAATACACTTTGAAACCTTACCACACAACCAAACAATCACCGCTCAAGTCTACTGTCAACAACTGGATCGATTGAACACTGCACTAAAAGAAAAGAGACCTTCTTTGGTTAATCGGAAAGGAATCGTGTTCCACCACGACAATGCATGTCCTCATACCGCTCGGATCACTTCTGCAAAAATTGAGGAGCTTGGGTGGGAAAAACTTCCACATCCTCCATATTCTCCAGACCTTGCGCCTTCAGATTATCATCTCTTCAGGAGTCTGCAATACTATCTTGACGAGAAACAGCATACTTCTTTAGATGACCTGCACACTAGTCTTTGTACGTTTTTTGCCTCAAAACCGCCTGAATTTTATAAACATGGCATTGAAAAGCTTGTAGGACGTTGGCAGAGTGTCATTGATTCCGATGGAAAATATATACTAGATTAAAAAGTTTCAGTTGAGTTTTTTTTTGTCCTTCAAATTCCGATCTAAAAAACGACATTACTTATGGGATGACCTGATATTTCCGTTAGGACTTTAATTTCCGCTAAAAACAATCTAATTTGCCCAACATTTGTTTCCATAAAGTGTTCTACCGCGTAAACACCTTCGGATATATCCTCCGTAACCTCTTCCAGATAACCTTTCTTTTATGAATTTAGGAGATATTTTTTTCTCATTTTTAATTCTTGACGTATTTTCATATCCATTTTCACAAATGCTAAAAAAGTGCTATTAAACAATGGATTCGGGTTTTTCTTCTCTTCGATGAACCCTTGAATTGGTAACCCGCAATTTGACGCTGCTTTATGTACGAATCTTGAATATTGTTGAAAGTTTTTCCGAGAAGAGTTTATAGATTATTCTCTGATTTACTAATCTTTTGCGTTCTTGTCTTTCCTTGAGAGGAGATCCTTCAAACATTTGCGAGAACCAAGACAGAATTAAATGGGAGAATTCGGAGGCACAAAACTTCGCAATTCAACCAAACATTTCGAACCATGCAAATACGGGTGTCAACATCGGAACTCCCAGTGCAATATATTGAAGGGATTAATTAAATTGCCATGGAACACAATTTATTAACATTATTTTGTACCGACAATTTCCGACAAAATTATTTGTTAAATATTTTACCTTCGAAAACATTAATCATTTTTAATTTATGCAAATACCGAATGAATATTTTGCATAAGCAGATTTTCAACATAAATCCTTTATAAAGGATTAGCCATTATGTATATATATATATATATTTGATAATAAATCAGAGCTCTGTCCTGTCATACACTTTCTTCCTTTTATTTATTAATGATCTTTTAAGTCGTGCTTCCTGTCTTATCCACTCCTATGCCGACGATTACACCCTTCACTTCACATCCCGCTTCACAAAGCGTCCCTCTCAACAGTCACTCTATACTTCGCGTGAGATCCACACAGCTCTACTTGACCTGGTGGAATCATAGGCTTTTCGTCTGATCGCCTCTTAATGACTGTCTTCAGTCTTCGCCGCAATGTTGCCTCACTCTCTCTTTACTGTCGCTATTGTAACGGGCACTGCTCTTCTGAACGCTATAACTGCATGCCTCCACCTTTAAAAAGAGTTTGCAGTACTAGATTTTCAACACATTCTCATCCCTTTTCTGCCCAACTCTCTAATGCAAGGGTTAATCAATATTCTCAATCTTTCATCTACTCAACCGATCATCTCTGGAACAACCTTCCTCAGTCTAACTGCCTATGACCTCCAGTCTTCCAAATGCAGTGTGTCCAGGCATCTTAAAAACTCTGGACCTTGATTTAGGCTCTCTCCCTCCCGTTCTGTAGGGGGTAGCTTTTATGCGGGCATTCTCCCTTGGCCCCGCCTTCCTGCATATAAAAATAATAACTTCACTTATAATCATGAACAAAAAGGCAAACAAAAATGTTCAAGCTTAATATATTACTTGGGTTAAAGAAAATGAGACACATTGCAAGTAAATTACAGCAAATGACTAATAATTTATGAAGACAAGCTCGTTGCCCTGTTCAGTATATATATATATATATGTATACTGTAACTTCGAACGAGAATGATGGCTTTATGTCTCGAAAGCATCAAATCAATTAGAATTTGTAGCTTCTCATTTCAAATGGACAATACGCTATAGAGGTTCTGTAGCCTTGATGGATTTACTTTTGAGAAACCATTTTTTTTAGTTGTTTCCACAAATGATCAGTGGAATTTTGTAGGGGAAACTTTAACACCTGGATGCTACTAATCTGATCTTGCTTCCCCAAATAAGCCTTGTTGAGTATTGTGGTATATTTTGGTTCGTTGTCTTGCTCGCGGATGAAGCTCTTCCCAAGTAATGAAATCCACTCCGGACTGATTACTGAATCAAAATTCTGTGGTAGTGCATATTATTCATATTCCCATCGAATTTTACGGGATCACCCATTCTAACCAAATTGAAGAAGCGCCACACCATGACAGAACAACTATGTTTTACAGTCTTACTGATACACTTACACTCTAAATAGAAGTAGACGTTTCGTTAGACGTTTCATTGTTCCAATTTTGTGAATCTTGAAACGCCTAATGCATTAAACATTTCACATTAGTTAATCATTTCGTTTGACATTTCAGTAATGCAATTGAAATGTCTAAATTGTCTCAATTTTTTTAAACACTTGAAAAGACTAATCTGAAATGTCTAATGAAATGTTTAGTGAATTGCCCAATAATGAAATGTTTAATGCATGAAAATTTAAGGAATTTAAGTTTAAATGAAAAGAATTGCTTCACAGCATTACTCTTAAAAACGTTTCGCTTTCAATTTATATCCATTTCTTCTCGTAATTGACACTATCAAATAAATTTTGGTAATTTACATTATGAAAACCATTTATCAGTTTTAAATATTCGAATTAGTTCTCCGGTAAGTCGACACGTTTCAAGTGAATACATATCTACTTCAGCTAATTTTTCCTCAAATATTTTACTTCTCAGTTCCGGATATTTTGGTTGCTCTAGCCCGAACCTTTTCAAACTTATCAGTCTTTTCTCAAGTTAGGCTATCTAACTTAGAGATTGAACCTAGGGTAAGTCTACTGTATCTTAAGAGTCCTAGGTCTAAGGCGAGCTTCAAGGTAACAGGCTGGTTCCTAATCTTGAAAGACTTTACTAGCCAAACCCAAGACAAATAAATTAAATTATTAAACACAGGAAAGACACTTAAGACAGAAGACCTAAGCCCAGAGGCGTACCGAAGGAGAGGGCGACAGGGGCGATCGACCCCCCTTGAGCTAATAAATTATTATTTTGATTAGTTTTACGTATTTAATTTACATATTCAATTAAATATTTTACATATTTAATTTCATGCGCCAATCGAAAAATGTTAGCTAGCTTTCTAGCGATTTTGTGGTTCATGAGTATTGCGTCATTTTTCATGGCACCTGGCAACCGCAGTTTATCGATTTTTGTTTACATTCATTTAAATATTTAGTTTGTGAACTTTTTAAATTTCGATAATTTCAAGTATTGATTAAAACTTTGTGTGTATGAATGTGTGTGTGATCATGTGTGAGTGATCATGTGTGAGTGATCATGTGTGAAGGCCGCTTGGTCTCAAACGTGTAACTAATAATGAAATGAAACATTAAGTATGTTATTTTTAAAATTTGGTATTCAGTTTTTTACACATTTTAAAATTTAGTTTCAAAGTTTTCATTTAATTTACAATTTTTCACATTGTATTGCACACACAAAATTTTGTGTGGATTTTGTTTGGATTTTTATGGTTAGTAATAATTCCTATTTCTATTTGTAACTTTGTAGAGTACTATTTGCGGGTGTCACAGTATTAAAGATAATGGACTTTTATAAATTTTTCAAAAGAAAAAATGTCCAAACTGACAGTGGTTCTACAGAGCGTGATGATCAAAGTACTGTTAATCCCAGTAAAATTGCTAGGTTACAACAGGATGAGAATGAAAGTGAAAAAATTTCGGCGCCTTCAGCGCTAGCTCTTGCCTCCCCTACTACTAAAAATCTACAATGGCTTAGGATCCCGAAAACTCTTAATCCAGCCCTGAGAATAATTTTTTTTTATAAAGGTAACAGTCCAAGGAAATGCTTAATCTCGAAATTAGCACTTTTTTATTCTTATGTTAATAAAATCTGAGCATCCTAATTGCGGTTTGCATTGAATATTATGTTACTAATCAGATTTTTATCATAATTTTTATATTTTTTATAATATAATTTTTATATTTTTATTCATAATGTGTCTTAGCAGTAGCTAGTTAATCATCTCTAACTGAACGATAAGCTCATCATGAACGTACATAAAAATTATTTATCTCTATTTCAATTACACTTCTACGATTTGTTCCAAGTTCGCCCCCCCTTTTCAGATACTGTATTTGGAATATCTAGTAAACACTTCAAAATAGCTATTATTCATTTTAGAAAGCTAAGTTCATTATGTGTTGAATAAGCGTTTCATATATTGTATATAACCAAACGTCTAGTACCATTTAGAGTGTACACCGAAAAGTTTTTTCACGGCTACACATTGTTTCGCGGACTTACGCCTTTCATTTCCAAAATGTTCATTTTTGGTCCTCTCACGGCACAAAATAATAATTCATCACACCAACAGTTTTGATATTCCTTAGCAACTCAAACCCTTTTTTCTGATGCGCATCACTAATATGAGGCTTTCCGACATCAACTTTTCCTTGCAGCTGATGTTCTTGAAGTCTTTTTCTTTCATTGCGAACCTGCTTACAGAAATTTTAGGATCCTACATGAATGGTTGAACATTTTTGCATTTGTCTTAGAAGAGTTTTTGAATAATGGGATCCTGCCTCGTAGTAGCTATTATTTCTAGGCCGACCTTATTTGTTACGAGTAGTCAAATTGCTTTTCTCGCATCCGCCGCAAGATTCCTTGAACTGCTTCCCTGAATACTTTTAGCTCGAATGCAGTTTCTCTTCGGCTGTTGTCCTCTTTATAGAGAGCGAGTATTTTGGTACTTAATTCACGTATTAATTCTTCATTCACTTCGTGGTGTAAAGGAATATCAGAAAATTTTCTAGAATATCTAAAAAAGATAATCATAAATCAGTGGATGTTTTATTATCCCTTAAAAAATCTTATCTCGTCTAAAGTATTAAAAGAAGAAAGTAAGAGTAATAAACTCTTCTGAAGTTGCACAAGTGCTGAAACACAAGAAACACTTGATCAGGCTACTTCACACCATGCCGGTGTTTATACAGATAACAACGTGTTGTTCTTTCGGCAAAAAACGTACCGCTTCAAAAGTTTAATATACTTTATATACAGGGTGTCCATAAAGTCACGCATCATAGTAACATAAGCAATGTCTATTTATTTATGTCTTCATCAGACCAAATATGTTGAGGAACATTCAGAGAAACCTGCTTTTTCGTTTACAAACACGTTTTGAGATTGGTGGGAATCATTTCGAACAAATAAATAAAAAATAAATAAATAAATAAACAAAATAAAGATATTTTCTTATGATGCGTGACTTTATGGACACCCTGTACATAACTTTTTTAAATTGGTTTGTTTTATCTGTTTCGTCTTTATATGTTTTTAGGGATAAAAAACAACTAGAGACAGTCATGATAGGTACTCTCTCTCTCTCTCTCTCTCTCTCTCTCTCTCTATATATATATATATATATATAGCCCCCTCGGTGGTGTAGTGGTTAGTGTCGCTGACTACGAATCTATCAGTCCCAGGATCGAGACCCGGTGACGGCAGGCGGCGCGCAGCAAAACCCAGCTGTTCATCGTTTCACACAAATAAAGAAATTGGTTGGTAGATAAATGGGTACCCTGGGTATTCCACTGAATAAGACGCTGGGCTGCTGGTGCGTCATGGTTCGGATTCCACGTTAAACTGTAGGTCTAAGGTGAAGTGACAAGCTTAACCTTCGTCAGAATGAACAATTCGACGGAAGCAAAACCAAGGTTAACCAAGGTTTTATATTATATACATATACTTTTTTTCGCGCAAGAAGGAGGGGCCAAGGGTGGATGTCTACAAAAGGCGGCGTTCCAATAGAGGAAGAAGAGAGCCAAAATCAAAGTCTAAGGTCTTCCAGATGCCTAGACACTCTTCGCTTCAAAGAATGAAGGTCATAGACATGGGGAAAGATGGATTGAGGAAGATTGTTCCAGAGTTGACTGGGTGAGTAGATGAAAGAGTGAAAATACCGATTAACCCTTGCATAGTAAAGAGAGAGCGAGGCAACACTGCGGCGAAGAGAAAAGGATTGAAGACAATCAATAAGAGGCGGACAATTGATGAGACGAAAAGCTTTTGATTCCACCCGGTCAAGTAGAGTTGTGTAGGTTAAGCCACTCCACACATGAAAAGCGTACTTCATACAGGGGAGGACAAGACTTCTGTAAAAAGACAGTAACTTAGTGCGGGTGAAGAAACTGCAGACGCGGTAGAGCAGACCTAACTTCAGAAGCTGTTTTAGAAAGAGAATATATGTGATCTTTCTCGGAAAGATCACGAGAAAAGGAACCGCTAAGAATGTTAAGAGAAGAGGAAGGATTGAGTTGTGTATTGTTGAAGATAAGGGGATAATCGTGTGGAAGATTGTGACGAGTAGACAGATGAAGGAACTGAGTTTTTGAGGCATTGAAAGCAACAAGGTTTTCTTTGCCCCAATCAGAGATAGTAGAAAGGTCAGAGGTATGGCGTACCATACCCATCCTACACGAATCATGGAGTGACTGCTGAGTGGGACGTTTTGTGAAGCGGGTGGAGAAGTGAAGAGTGGAATCATCGGCGCAGGAGTGGATAGGACAGGAAGTACGACTTAATAGTCTATTTGTGTAAAGCTGAACAATGAATAATTCCTATATTCTTATTATATTCATTCGTATAATTCTTATATAATTCATATATTTATAGAAATCCTTATATTTATATAATCCTTATATTCATTATATTCATATAATACTTATCTTTGTGTACATTTATATTCATATATTCATTTTTACGTAGAGACCAAAATCGCATAAACGCTGACGCGAGTTTGAATAATTTTTTTATTTGCTTTCTATTTTATAATTGGTGAATTATTTCTTTTTAAACTACTTAATAATTTTTTTTTTAGATTTAGCTTAATAATGTAATCTTGTTCATTCCCTGTATACATTCTCTCTTCGTTGTAAAAGATGAAGTCATGTCCTGCTTAACGTCTAATTTTGAATCTTAAGCATTTAATTTTTGCTCATGTGCATGTTTGTTTGTAATTCGTGATGGGAAGGCATATTTCAATTTCCATTTTTAGTTAACCGGCAGATCATGATAACATCAGATCTGTCAATATGCGATTTAAAATAAAAATATGGCTTCCTCTTGCTTAGCAGTCTAGACCTTGCTACAGCTAAAATAGCAGTCTAGACCCTACTACAGCTAAAATATTTGTTTTGCCCGTAAATGTTTTGAAAAGTAACTCAGCCTATTGAGAATAAAAAGCAAAAACAGATCAGCATTAAATAATAATGATGTCAGTAAAAAGTTCAGTATAAAAGCCCGTAAAATTTCTCCAATGTTCATTCTGAATTGACTGATCTAACTTGAGGCTGAGTGTTACTTGGAACATTTTAGCAGGAAAACTACAGTAAGAAAAAAATCTTTGTCCTCCCCTTCGAGCCTTGCTTTCTTCAGAGAACTTAGTCTTAAATAGAGTAAAATAATTTCCCGATACGTTATAAGAAGAATCGGGGAACCTTCAGAGAATTTAGTCAGCCTCACAGAAGCCTCCGATCCACTGCAAGAAGAAATCGGAGAGTAGTATAGAAGAAACTACAGCGATTCCCTATACGGTACCAGCTACTCCAGAGTGACAAATCCGTTGCTGCCACCTAACCAAAACCCCCGTCAACTTCGAACCAACCAAGGCCATAGAAGGAGGAGTTAACATTTGTGCCAGACTCAGCGAAAAGCTTTTAATATGTCTAGCAAAATAGCAAAGGTTTCACTGAAATCTTGAAAGGAGGATCTACAGATCCACAGAAGCTAAGGCTAACAAAGACCCTAAGATCCACTCTAAGGTTAGCCCGAGAGAAAGGAAAGAGTAGGGGGTTAAGAGATGATCTACAGAGGGGGTTAAGAGATGATCTACAGGATGACCAAGAGTCAGAGAGAGATGTAAGAAAATTGCCAGTAGAGCGTTCTTTGCGGAACCCATATTGACGATCTGAAAGAAGATTGTGAGAAGAGAGGTGTTTAAGAATTTTCCTAGTGAGGATAGATTAAAAAATTTTAGAAAGGCAAGAAATCAAAGCAGCTGGATGATAGTTGGCAGGTTAAGAGCAGTCACTCTTCTTTGGTACAGGCTGAATGAAAGCGAACTTCCAACGGGAAGGAAAAGTACGAGATGAAAGACAAAGACGAAAGAGTTTGCCTGAGCAAGGTGTCAGCGCAGAAGCACGGTTCTTGAGAACAATAGGAGGGACACCATCAGGACAGTACGCCTTCCTAGAGTTGAGCCCGGATAGGGCAGAAAAAACATCTTTGGAAGATATTCTAATTTCAGACATGCTGTAATTAAGTCGGAGGGAGGAGGAGATGGAGGAGCAGCACCGGAATCGTCCATGGTTGAGCTGGAGGCGAAAGTGTGAGCGAAAAATTCAAATTTATCAGAAGAAGAGACGGCAGCTGAGCTGTCGGAATGAAAAAGAGGAGGGAAAGAAGAAGAAGAAGAAGAAGAAGAAGAAGTAAAGTTGTTGGAGAAGTTCCTGGCTATGTGCCAGAAAGAACGAAAAGAATTAGAATTGGATAGGTCTTCAAATTTTTTCAATATACAGTATATACTCGTGTATATATATATATATATATATATATATATATAATATATATATATATATATATATACCGTATGTCCCACAAAAAAGTACACCCAACTTAGATTGGACTAACTCCTCCAAAAATTGAGATAGTTTGGATCTGTTTGTTTGATTTAATATAGCAAATTATTCTTTGTTAACGTTCAAATTTATTCATGTTTAAGCGATTTAGTGTTTAAGCATCTGCTTTTAACTGAAGGGTACAATAAAATGGATTGCGCAAAATTGGTCAATGAAAAAATAATGTGTGTGCTATCGATGTAATGAAAAGACAAATACATAATAATAGATACTTTAACATAATTTTAATAAGATACAAAGCAGATTTTTCTTTATTCCTTATTGCAAAAGTTATGCTTAGTTTCGTTTTATTTCAACATGACCGCCATTCCTATCGATACAAATCTGGAGTCGAGCTCTCATCTTCCCCATCACTCTTTTGATAAGATCTGGATTGTCTTTTGACAAGTTGATTTCAGCTGTGATGCGAGTCCTCAAATCATCTAAATTGATAGGTTGTGATGCAAATACTCTATTTTTCAAATGACCCCATAAAAAGTAATCACACGGGGTCAATTCAGGGCTTCTGGGAGGCCATTCAATGTCATTGCCTGTAGCAATTACTCTTTGGTGGAAGACTTCCTGCAAGCGTTCCTTCACAATAACTCTCCTGTGAGCAGGAGCTCCGTCTTGCACCCACCAAATACGATTAAATCGGTTTCCATAAGTAATACGTATTTGTGGAAGGATTTCTCGGTCTATCATTTCTAGGTAAGCTTCACCATTTAGATTACCATCGTAAAAGACCGGGCCAATTAACGCTCCATTACCGCACAGTCCTACCCAGAGAGACAGTTTTTGTCTAGAGTTATTCTTTTCGTAGATATGATTGTCAGGTGGATGATTTTTTGGTGCATACTGACGGCAGAATAACTCTAGACAAAAACTCTCTCTCTGGGTAGGACTGTGCGGTAATGGAGCGTTAATTGGCCCGGTCTTTTACGATGGTAATCTAAATGGTGAAGCTTACCTAGAAATGATAGACCGAGAAATCCTTCCACAAATACGTATTACTTATGGAAACTGATTTAATCGTATTTGGTGGGTGCAAGACGGAGCTCCTGCTCACAGGAGAGTTATTGTGAAGGAACACTTGCAGAAAGTCTTCCACCAAAGAGTAATTGCTACAGGCAATGACATTGAATGGCCTCCCAGAAGCCCTGACTTGACCCGTGTGATTACTTTTTATGGGGTCATTTGAAAAATAGAGTATTTGCATCACAACCTATCAATTTAGATGATTTGAGGACTCGCATCACAGCTGAAATCAACTTGTTAAAAGACAATCCAGATCTTATCAAAAGAGTGGTGGGGAAGATGAGAGCTCGACTCCAGATTTGTATCGATAGGAATGGCGGTCATGTTGAAAGAAAACGAAACTAAGCATAACTTTTGCAATAAAGAATAAAGAAAAATCTGCTTTGTATCTTATGAAAATTATGTTAAAGTATCTATTATTATGTATTTGTCTTTTCATTACATCGATAGCACACATACTATTTTTTCATTGACCAATTTTGCGCAATCCATTTTGTTGTACCCTTCAGTTAAAAGCAGATGCTTAAACACTAAATCGTTTAAACATGAATAAATTTGAACGTTAACAAAGAATAATTTGCTCTATTAAATCAAACAAACAGATCCAAAATATCTCAATTTTTGGAGGAGTTAGTACAATCTAAAGTTGGGTGTACTTTTTTGTGGGACATACGGTACGTATATATATATATATATATATATATATACACACAATATATATATTTTAATCACCGATACATTCATAGTTTAAATAACTACGAGTATGTAGGGTTATATATACAAACAAAATGCAATATTTTCTGATATTTTCGCAAATATTCTTCTTACAGCAATTGAAATACGACAAGCAGAAACATGTACGTTCTTCCGTAATATCAAAGACATCTAAAAAGTTATACCATATTAACATCATTTCAACAACAACAATAATAATAATAATAATAATAATAATAATAATAATAATAATAATAATAATCACCTTTACGAGAAACTCATCACAATGACTGCGTTACATGGACAAAGTAAAATTTAGTAATATCGACGTTCGACCTTATGCGAGTATGTGGATGTCACATTTCAAACGACAGTTCAGATTTTCAATGAAAATGATTAACCTAACCTAACCAGACCTAACATAACCAAAAGGAACCTAACCTGACCTAATTTAAACTAACTTTTAAGTACTGTACCGACATTACGCGCGTTGACATTGCGCGGATCGACTAAGTTCCGTTACCCGGATTCAACAATAATCACTAATTTGTGGGCAAGACACAAAGCCACAGCGCGGGTGAAATGTGTTTTCTGTTACTTAACCATTCTGATCGTGGCATTGGGGATTCAAGACCCCATTTTGGGGAAAATCGTCCCTCGTACGATTATTCGCTATCTTTTAATTTGTTTTCAACTGGAAAAACTCGATCATTAATTCATTAATATTTGTGAATTAAGATACATTACTCAACCAAACGTCTCCATATCTCCATCTTGTTTTTTATCTTTATATATATATATATATATATATATATATATATATATATATATATATATATATATATATATATATATACATATATATATATATATATATACACAAGAGCGTAACTAGCTTTCAAAAGTTGGGGGGAACAACTATAATGATGAACAATCCTGCGATGAATTTCTGTGCTGCTATCCTGTAGGCTGTAGGTAATGTGTTTGCGACCAAAATGACGCTCTTAAAATACTATGATTTAGAGAATGATCTATATTTACGATAGTAATAGGAAAATCAAAGAAGCATTTTCACAACTACCTTATGTATATCAAGTATATACTTAACATTAAAGGAAAACAATATACGCAATAATTAAAGTAAAAAATAACTAGATGTCTCATTAAAGTATCTATCACTGCAGTATTAGTACTGAATCAGTAATACTTTCCAGCATACTAATAGGACTAATTTCATTAAAGATTTACTCATCATAGATTATTTCAAGAACTAAATATTTTCCTTCACGTAAGCTAACTTAGATCAAAAGTTGGGGGGGACAAAACCTATATTATCGCCTCAGTTCAAAAGTTGGGCGGGACATGTCCCTCCGTCCACCCCATTAGTTACGCCCCTGTATATATATATATATATATATATATATATATATATATATATTATGGGATTGAACTCGGAATGGTCCCCTGAGGTTTTTCTGATACACACAGACCGTGCATGGAACAAGGAACGCTTCTGGGAAAATTAAATCCACTATAGTCCAAATAAGTAATGGCAAGTGACAAACACTATAGTTTTTCTTTTTCATGATGTTAGCTCGACGTGTGCAACGGGTCACTCGCAAAGAGGCCCCAAAAATATAGCTTCTCTCACCAGCTATCTGCAAAGCAGATAGGATCTAGCTTTGGGACTGAATCGAGGGGTTACAGCTACACCTAGCCTACTATATCCAGAACCTCAATATAAGCAAAAGACTGGTTGCATTTGCGTCGGATTGAATACATCAAAGAAAAACGGGTAACTATTGTATTTTTAACCAAAAATCAAAACTTAAACCTCAACTGGTTCAAGGCGTCCACTTTTCAAAACTATAGTATTTGTCATTTACCATTACTTATTCAGACTATAGTGGATTTAATTTTCCCAGAAGAGTTCCTTGTTCTATGCACGGCCTGTGTGTATCATATATATATATATATATATATATATATATATATATATATATATACACACACACACACACACACACACACATATATATATATATATATATATATATATATATATATATATATATATATATATATATATATATATATATATATATTATAAATAAAAGAAGATATAAACTCAACTCTCAAAGTTGTTAAATAAAAAGTTATTAACAACTGAAAAACTAATTAATATTTATCCATGAAATCTTAATGAGTCAAAGAAGGCGGAGTTATAAAATAGTCCCCCCCCCCCCCAGCGAAGGGGGGAATTAATCTATTTCCTTTTGGGCATTGCATCATGGGTATCCAACGAAGTTTGAGATCCCCACGATGTGATGGGGGAATGCGATATCGGAATGGGGGATGCATGACTTAATTTCAGGTAAATTTTAGTCTGGTCCTGCAGGTGCAGCATCGGCACTGAAATGCCACTTGTTTAATAATTAGAGTTTGCGTTCATACAACAACTCTCTGTCTTCACAGTAAAATACACCCACTTTATATTAAACAACCATCCTATTCGTATATATATTCGTATGTATATTCGTATAGATATTATATATATATATATATATATATATATATATATATATTATATATATATATATATGTTACAGGGAATCTGTGTGACTAGGGATTTCATGAAAACCCTAAAATGTTCAGGATTTCATGTACGGTTAAGTCGTGATATTTGTGTTAAACCTACGGGAAAATTATTGAATGCCCGGTTAGGTCAACTGTACGCCCTTGACGATTGGTTAGGTTAAGTCGTGATATCTTCGTTAAAACTAACGAAAATATCACAACTTAACATTGCATGAAATCCCTGAACATTTTAGGGATTTCATGAAATCCTTAGATACACAGCTTCCCTGTAACACCCACCACACGCGCACACACATATATATACACACAGACACAGACACACACACACACACACACACACATATATATATATATATATATATATATATATAGAGAGAGAGAGAGAGAGAGAGAGAGAGAGAGAGAGAGAGAGAGAACGCATGCACTAACATCATTTGATGACGAACAAGAGTCCTTTATCTGTTTTTATGATATTCGAAGAAGTGTTGAAAAGAAAGAAGGTTCTTTCCTCTCGTTCCTCTGTTTTTAAAGATCACACAGGAGGAAAAGGCTTTCAGTTTTAAAGGTTTTAGTTGGTATGGCATTCATTTAAAATAAGTCTGAACAATAACTGAGCCTGGGTAGTATACCTAAAACACGCAATTTGGGATAAAAAGTAAGTATGATACACTCATATTGCTCCATTTCGACAATGGACGCAATTTCCTTTTATTTTTTGTTCAGGCCAAAATGGCGTTGCGGCACCACAGTTGATGAAACCTGTTGAAAACGAGAAACAACATTTGTTCACTAAATTTTTGTTTTTTATCAAATGATATCGAGTGCGAGACTGCTGAAAATGTTTTTAAGGACCACCTTCTGTCACCACTTAACTCGAATCATCGCAAGAACTAATGATAGTAAAGCAAGGTCAGGAACCCATCTAAACTATCTATCATCGAATCCACTTCAAATCCAGCAATATCCGACTTCTTGTACCAATAATAACCATACATAAATTTAACCCTTCAAAATGTAATTTAAATCGGACAATACGTAAGCGTTGAGAGGGCTGATCCAACGGGAGAACAGCTCGCCCCTATTACCATCTTCTAATCATCTCCCAATGAAAAATTGAACGGGAAAAAATTAAAATTATCCAATGGCTGAAAAAGGCTTAAGAAATCTTTCCTGATTGATGGATGAGGCAGGTGGATAATTTCGGAGTTGCGGCCACTTATCCTCAAGATAGATTAAAGGATTTTATCCCGAAGGAAATCCTCAAAATTTATCCAAAATGAAAAATTGATTCGAAAATACGAGGAAAAAATGTTCCACCAAATTGATAACTTATACATGCGAAAATAAGTCTGGGAATTATTATTATTATTATTATTATAATTATTATTATTATTATTATTATCATCAAGGATGAAGATAAGCTCTCTTGACTCAGAACGAAAGCATGAGAAAACCTTTTTTCAAATTTACTGTAATTAATTTTGAAATTTATCTCGTTGCGTTTATGGGAAAATGGTGGTTCTTACGTTAAGTTTCTCTTCCATTACAAGGATGGAAATGTAATGTTAATTAATCGAGTGTAGTACGAGAGTTTACATTTTGGCGTAAAATCAAATAAGAAAAAAAAAAAATTTACGGAATCGTATACAAAAATTTCTAAAGTTTCGTGGAATGGATATTGAAAGGTTGCAACTTGAACATTTTTATAAATATTTAAAACGAAAGCAATATTTTTTTTTTTTTATGAGTTCACAGCTAAATTATTTTATTTGCATCGTGTTACATTGATGATTCTCACTTTAACTTACAACATTATGAAAACGAATCCACTTCTTTATTATTTGTGGATGGTTTTGAGGCTAATTTAAGGATTTCTAAAACTGCAAATCTACAACCGACTTTTGTCTGGAAATGGAACAGCATAATTTAAAAGTTTATTTAAAGGTTCTCACTCACGTTTTTATACGACCTTTTTAACGATAACTTCTTTGACAGCGATGAATAGTTTCGGGGGTATTTTACGCGTGGTCATTCCCGATATGATATAGGTACCGGGTGTACATAAAGTCAGGATCTATTTTTGTGAAGCACTTGGAAATTATATGGAATTCAATCATAAAATGATAAAGTGGTAACATTTATTAAATAATTAAGAGTAGGATTCGACGTGACGCCCATCAGTATCCCTGCACAGCTCAAATCGTTCCGCAGCATTTCTAAACACATTCTGGAGCATTTGCGGGGTTATGTTATCTGCAGCAGTTCGTATACGTGTACGTAAGTTTTCAAGACTCGTCATCTTCGTCTGATAGACGTGCGATTTGATAAAGCCACATGCAAAGAAATCTAAAGGGGTTAAATTTGGTGATCTCGCTGGCCAAGGTCTGTTGCTTCCGCGTCCGATCCAGCGATTTGGAAAACGTCCATTTAGATAATCCTGAACAATTTTGGCATAGTGACAAGGAGCACCATCATGTTGATAGACGACGGTACTAACAATCCTATCCCCGTCGTCTATCAACATGATGGTGCTCCTTGTCACTATGCCAAAATTGTTCAGGATTATCTAAATGGACGTTTTCCAAATCGCTGGATCGGACGCGGAAGCAACAGACCTTGGCCAGCGAGATCACCAGATTTAACCTCTTTAGATTTCTTTGCGTGGGGCTTTATCGAATCGCACGTCTATCAGACGAAGATTACGAGTCTTGAAAACTTACGTACACGTATACGAACTGCTGCAGATAACATAACCCCGCAAATGCTCCAGAATGTGTTTAGAAATGCTGCGGAACGATTTGAGCTGTGCAGGGATACTGATGGGCGTCACGTCGAATCCTACTCTTAATTATTTAATAAATGTTACCACTTTCCATATAATTTCCATATAATTTCCAAGTGCTTCACAAAATAGATCATGACTTTATGTACACCCGGTATTTTATCGTTCGGGTGTTCTTAATTAATGATTATAAAGAAATCTCCAACTGGACCCGTTAAGGTTTATAGAATTTTTTCCTTTAGGACTGAATAAAATTGTCTGCCATCATGCAACAAGAACAAACCACAGTCAAGTGCCACACTGTACATTATAGGGTTAACTTATTATCGCGCAAACTTCCGTTCTGTTTACCGCCTTCTAAATTTTATAAACTTCAAAATGGCGGATTTTATAATTTGTTTAATTATGATTGTGAAGAGTATAAAAGTAGTTTAAATGACGCACTTCGTGTAAAACAGAAGCTGATAAAGAAATAATCGTAAATGTTATTTAAGAAATAGAAATTGGCTTTAATCATTTGTGAAGTTGTGGAAATCACTTAAGGGCTCCATATGTCTATAGGCGATAATTACTACGGGAACGCTCAAACCAGAAATTGTCTCAGAAAAAGCAAAATATTTTCTGTTATTGGAGTGCTTGATATGACGCGTGAATTTTGTCAAGTCTGGCGTAAAATATATGTCATAGGACCATGGTATAATATTTTTGCCATAGTAAACCTGGAGAAGACACTGTTGAATAAAGTATTTCGCGTGCAACACGTTTCATCAGCGTAAATGCAATTGACTTTACCAGATGCTTAAGCCTTAACTTAGACTAGGTTAGCACATACCGTACATAATGATTAAGCCCCAATAGTGGGCCTCTTACTCGTTAAACAGTGCCTAATATTTAGAACTCACACACTGCGTGGGAACAAATTAAGCTGTTCACGAAAATAGGCTAACAACATTAGGCGTAGTCTTTGTTAAAAATTCAATTAGGCTAGCGTAAATCCACTTAATTGATTGACCGTCGGTCATCGCTCAAGTAGAACCTGATTAAATTCGCAGGCGCGGTATATATAATATTATCAGTAATCTATTACGCATGAATCGCTCTATATTTTTATCCATAATTTTTATCATCGTACTTTACGAGCATCGTACTTATTTAACATTCTCATCAAATAGAGAAACCTTAGCCACATTACACGATATAATTTTCTATTTTAAATACTTGATAAATTAATTATGCAATTAATAAACGCAATATAGTTAAGTGTGGGCACTATGACGACTCCTATGTTGTCGCATGACTTAACAGTTCTGGTTTAAGAGAACAAAATGAGGGAATTATGTAGCAACAGTCGAAATATCTAAAAGATAACGGAGAGTCTATCGGATTTATTAAAAAGCAAAAATTATATATTTCTTTAAGCTAAAGGGAGCGGTGTCAATTGTTTCATGAGCTGATCCCATACTGCATCAACTTCCATCCGACTCTTCTGTCGTAGTTTCGACCCCCAAACCCCATAAAATCACATTTCTCTTCGTTTTAATCTCTCATTTTTCAAGAATTTCTTATCTTCATTTCCAAAATGTTACGAAGAAATGATATTTCAAATTAGCAAAATCCAAAAATGATCTTTGTGATCTGCAGAGACAATCTTACAATACTTCCGCTTTATACAGGGCTATTTAAAATAATTCATCCGATTTCAATTGAGAAGAATACTTTCCGTACCTATCAACCGGGTATCAACTGGGCATACACCACATGAAAGAGGAAATCTTCGAGTTTTACAAGATCACCGCGAGAGGGCTCCAAAGTCACGCCGTGGCCTAGCCTAGCAACAAAAGTCAGTGTGAAAATGGCGTCCGCCGTTGGATTGGTCGCAGTGGGCCCCATGACTTGGTGCTCCACAGCTGGCCCCCTAGGTCGCCGGATCTTACACCGTGCGACTTCTTCCTTTGGGGTACGTTAAGGATACTGTGTACGTGCCACCGTTGCCCACATCTTTGGATGAGCTCCGAACTCGCATTGTTACTGCCGTAGAGTCAGTGACAACGGACATGCTGGAGCGAGTATGGGAGGAATTCGACTATCGTGTCGACGTTGCTCGTGTAACTAGGGGAAGTCACATAGAGCATTTATGAGGTGAAAGACAAAATTTGGACAGTTTTTCTTTTGGTTGATGTATCACAAATCACTCTGTATTTGTAACATTAAAAAATATTCTCATTTGAAATCAGGTGAATCTTTTTGAATAGCCCTGTATACAGACCCCCCTCCCCATTTCCCACCCCACTCCGCAAGTTTGCATCAAAGGAAACTTTTCAAAGAATGGGTGGTAAATAAAGTAATGAATGAATGAAATAATTAAACTTTATATATATATATATATATATATATATATATATATATATATATATATATATATATATATATATATATATATATATATATATATATATATATATATATACACACACACACACACCAACACACACATATATATATATATATGAAACTTCTTGCTAATGTTTATAAATACTGTTTTTATGCGCTTTAAAACCATTAAGCTCAAACACCTGATTTTTAAATGAACAAAAGGTTTCTCCACCTATGTACAAAAGAAGAACAGGAAACGGTTAAGATTAAAGCGAGTGAACCTTACTGAGGAAGGCAATAGGGTCTAAATATCTGTCCTTCGGGTTAGTTAGTTTAGGTGGATCAGTAAACAGTCACTGGATTCAAATTCTTTAATATTAATGATATCAGCAACAAAAAATAACCAGCTAATATTACTAACAATAATAAAAATATTAAGAGACTTCTACTACTCTAATGCTGATACTATTACTACTCCTATAATAATAATAATAATAATAATAATAGTAGTAGTAGTAGTAATAATAATAATAATAATAATAATAGGAAGTAGGAAGCTGTAGATGTAGAATAAGGGTAAAAAAAAAGCCTGTATCTTGAGTAATAGAAATTTTCCTTTTTTATGTCACATTTAAACACGACACAAAAGTTACATTTTTATGATAATAAACGAGAAAGATGTAAAAAGTGATTTTAAGTCTTGGTTCTATTTGAGGCGAGATAACGACGATGCGTCACAATATAAAATGAACGAGAATGGAAATTAAATAAAAATTTTGACCGTATGTCGTAACTGCTCAGATAATCTCTCAATAAAATTAAACGCAATCTCTTTTCTGCGGAACTTGGCACCTGTTCCTGCCGTGAGTTATTGGCACTGTGGGAGATGATTGCGCGTTCCCTTCTTCATACATAACGACCCTCTGCAACGAACGCGTCTTCCCTCGATTTGCAATTACAATTAAAATACCATGATTTTTATCAACTGAATTCTCAGATTAAGTAGTTTGTGTTTGGCGTTCTAACCTCTCGCGAAGGCGTCTTTCCGAAGACGGGATATAATAATCGACTGGCGTTAACCAGAATCGAGATAAAGTGATATCCAATGCGGAAGAAAAAGAAAAACTTTACGAATTCAGAGAGAATTAATTATTAGTCGCTAGTTTCCACGATGCAATCTACGTCCTTACGAACGGAGCCCAACTCATTTACTACTTCGTCGTATATATTTCGCTCATTTGCTATTCAGTGAACTGAAATAGTTAATATTCAAGGCTTGGAAAATGCGCTCATGCAGTCACCCTTCACACACACACACACACACACACACACATATATATATATTATATATATATATATATATATATATATATATATATATATATATATAAACGAGTGAAACCTGTTTGGTATAAGGATGAAATAAACGACACTGATTATTGAAACGAGATGTTTACTCAAGTAGATTTCATTTTATGAGGAATCCCGCTTGGTGGAGTAAAGACCGAAATAAATGGGTAACTAATATCCCTCAAATACCCAACAGAACGTTGTACGGATTGGGTAGAGAGAGTATTTAATTTGCATAGGGATGTATAATCAGAGGTTATGATTTAGGTACGCTTTATTTTACTGCTCTTGCGAACAGGAAATTCATTTCTTGATTCTACTATAATTTTATTACAGTTTTGTTTATATATATATATATATATATATATATATATATATTATATATATATATATAGCGGAAATAAACCAAAGGTTTGAAATTGCAGATTTTTTGAGGTCTTGGTCCAGTTTGTGAAGAGCAAGCCTTACGTGATATTAACTTATCTATGATGTGAATGGGTGCATTTGTGTTGCCTGCCTCGGGTAGGAAACGTAAACCTACAGTGCCTCTTTCTCCTGATAAATCATGCACCCGGACTTATATAACGGGAGCGTCTATGCAACACAAACTGACGACTTAGCAAGGAAATGATTATATTATAGATTAGACTGTTTTTTATTATAATAACTGAGGTCATTGTTGCTTTAATTAGTGTTGAACCACGTACCAAATCCTCGTTAGTACCTTTACCCTCAATATACTTAGCAATGATGCTACCAGCTGCTAGTTCCCTAAATGGGTGTATGGGCGGTGCTTTGTAAAAAAAAAACCCAGTAAATCCTTTGTTTTCTGTCTATGACTTAATCTATGAATATGTCATAAACATTGATAATATATATGGAATATCATGCATGAACACGCACGATTTTGCATAATACAAAAATTGCCTCTACCAGGGTTCCAACCCACTACCTTTTCAGAAGAAGGTGAGGGCGCTTGCCACTATACAACGACGGGATAAAAATTAAAACAACCCGTCATACATTTAAACAAACGCGAAAGCATCATGCGTTTCCTCAGTTTAAATGTATGACACGTTGTGTTAGTTTTTACTTCGTCGTAATGTAGTGGTTAGCGCCCTCACCTTTTATTCGAGAGGTGGTGGGTTCAAACCCTTGCAGGTGCAGTTTTATTGCGCGCACACACACACACACGCATATATATATATATATATATATATATACACTGCTCCGCGATGTTCAGTCACCCAGTATAGCGCCAACCCTGGTTATCGCTATATTTCGTGGAAGAATCGATTTCCCATTTTAATTACCCCGATGCGTCGCCACCCAACTGTCCGTCATCCGCCACCCTACAGTAATTCATTCTCGAAAGATCATTTGAGCGTATGAAAAATACTCCGCTTTTACCACCATTTGAACCATTTGAATAAAAATACCGAATGCATGCATTGTCTGACGTGACAAAACGCCCCCTACCCCATAGAAGAAGAAGAGAGCCAAAATCAAGGTCCAAGGTTTTCGAGATGCCTGGACACTCTGCGTTTGAAAGATTGAAGATCATAGACAGGGGGAAAGATGGATTGAGGAATTGTTCCAGAGTTGACCGTTGAATAAATGAAAGAGTGAAAATACTGATTAACCGTTGTGTTAGAGAGTTGGACAGAAATGGAATGAGAATGTGTCGAAAGTTGGGTACTGCGCGCTTTCCTTAAAGAAGGAGGAATGCAGTTAGTATGTTCAGAAGAGCGGTGTCCGTTATAATAGCGATAGTTAAAGAGAGAAGGATTGAAGACAGTTAGTAAGAGACGGGCAACTGATGAGACGAAAAGCCTTTGATTCCACCCGTCAAGTAGAGCTGTGTGGGTTGAGCCACTCCACACATGAGAAGCGTACTCAATACTCCATACAGGGGTGGACACGATCCCTGTATAGAGACAGCAACTGAATGGGGGTGAAGAAACTGCGGACCGGACCGTACAACACACCTAACCTCTTAGAAGCTGTTTTAGAAAGAGAGAATATGTGATCTTTCTAGGAAAGATCACGAGGAAAGGAACCGCCAAGAATGTTAAGAGAAGAGGAAGGATTGAGTTGTGTATTGTTGAAGATAAGAGGATAGTCGTGTGGAAGATTGTGACGAGTAGACAGATGGAGGAACTGAGTTTTTGAGACATTGAAAGCAACAAGGTTTTCTCTGCCTCAATCAGAGATAGTAGAAAGTCAGAGATTAGGTGTACCATAGCCGTCCTACGCGAATCATGGAGTGACTGTTGAGAGGGAAATTTTGTGAAGCGGGTGGACGAGTGAAGAGTGGAATTATCGGCATAAGAGTGGATGGATAGGACAGGAAGTGCAACTTAAAAGATCATTGATAAATAAAAGGAAAATAGTGGGTGATAAGACAGAGCCCTGAGGAACACCATTGTTAATAGCTTTGGGAGAGAACAGTGACCATCTACAACCGCACCTATACAGTTCGGGCGGAAGCAAAACCAAGGTGTGTGTGTGTGTGTGTGTGTATAGTGCTCGCTCTTTATGCTTTATAACGATACCTTTAGTACGAAAGTCATGTTGACGTTACATGGGGGTTAGCGTTATACATACTGTACATATATGCGCACAATATTAATACATACATGTTTATTGTATGTAAATAAAGTGAGAACAGTGAAAGACTCGTGTTCATGTACATATTTATTTTATTTAGATTTCAGATATTTCAATATAAGTTAATTTTTAGAAATATACAAACAATATTACATTTTACCAACAAAATTTAGCTATTGGTAATTAATTGTTTCGCTTTGCTCACAACAATTTCTTCTGTCCGTCGTTCAAGCTTTAGACACAATCTTTTCCTTTGATAAATAATAGAAATCCTTTGATAATGTGAATCCTTTTCCTTTGATAATAATAAGAATTTTTAATAATACTTACAGTATTTTCATAAGAATTTTATCAAAATCCTTTTCCTGCGACGGCATACGACTTTCCTCCAGCAGAAGTTTTTAAGGTCTTTTAATATAGAGGGTGTCCCATAAGTCCGGCATCATAGGAGAAATTCATATTTTTCTATTTCTACAAACCATAATTCATATTTTTCTCCTTCTACAGGCCATAATGTCTGTGAGCAAGGAAGAACGAATCCAGATAATTCTACTCATAGGAAATCGGAGTCAAAGAGAAGCCGCTGCTGAATTTAACAGACTGCATCCAGACCGCGAGCCAATAACACAGAGTTGTGTTAGCAGACTTGTTGCAAAGTTTAAGGAAACAAGATCCACAGAAGATAAACCACGCAGTGGACCTTCAAGGAGGTCCACTGACGATAATACAGCGACTGCTATTTGGCTCATTTTAACAGAGGTCCCAATAAGTCTCTTCGGCGATTGTCCGCCGAGACAGAGTGTCGAAAAGTAGCATCCATCGCATTCTTCAGGCTCACAAATGGCATCCATATAAACTTCAGATCCTACAGAAATTAAGCGAAGATGATCCCGAACGGCGGATGGAGTTTTGTGAATGGGCTACGGAACAATATGCTCGGGATGCCAATTTCCCGTTCACCATTCTGTTCAGTGACGAGGCTGTTTTTTTATGGAAATGGTGAGGTAAATCGACAGAACACCCGCTACTCGTCTCAAAACAACCCTCACTGGTATACCTCTTCAAAGGAACAAGGTGCATCTCGGGTGATGGTATGGTGTGGCATTTGGAAGGATCGCATCATAGGCCCCCTCTTTTTCGATGAACATGTCACTGGAGACACCTACCTACGTATGCTCAAGGAAGCATTTCCCAGTGTCTTGAACGAAGAAGGAAATTTCCCAAAATGGTTCCAGCAAGACGGGCGCTCCTGCACATTACAGCCCCAAGTAAGGGAATACCTGTACCAACAATTCCCTGGTCATTGGATAGGACGTCAGCGCCTGTGGAATGGCCAGCTAGAAGCCCGGATATCACGCCACTAAATTTTTATCTCTGGGCCACTTGAAGCGCTGGTATACGCAGGAGAAAATTAGGAGTGTTGAACATTTGCGGCAGCGCATTATTGGGGCATATAACAACCATTACTCCTGACATCATTCACCGTGTGCTTGCTGACTGGTATCACGTCTGAATTTGTGTATTGTAAACAATGGTGGACATATTGAGCACGTTCTGTAAATAAAAGCTTTGTTTTGCCTTTTTTTATTATTATCCGCGTCATTTTTAACATCCGCATCTGCATCCGCACTTCTGACTGCAGATGTTATGCGGATATTACCTCTAATAAATTATGCAATTTACAATTAATTAGCTTATAAAGTAGCTTATAAGGCCCAGTCATGCACATTTCATGTAAAGTATTAATTATTAATGACAAACAAATATATAACCTCAAAATATAAATACTGGTAACACAGAAAACTGAATGAAACTTGTTTCATTGAATTTTCTGTGGCTGAAACTCTTGAGAAAGTTATTATTTTTATCATAATGAAAACATTAATATTAATTTTAATTCTTATGCATTGCCTGCCACAATAGTAATATCACGAAATTTGAAAAAATTATGTCCGGTCCACCACTATATATATATATCAGTGGCGACTGGCGTATAGGAGCGATGGGAGCGGTCGCTCCCCCTTGCTTGAAACGATAAATATTAATTTAACAGAAAAAATATATTAATTTTAAGATATTAAATAAATATTCTTGAAATATATTTTAAAAATTCATGTGGCATATCATGATTCATGAGGCATTTTGAGTAAGCCTTCATACAGTACATAATATTCTAAACTTATAGCATAGTTTCAAACAGCGTACCGCTGTTTGAATACAAAATAATATTGCAGCCAAATGGAGCGATAGATTTTTCGCTCAAGTAAATATAAATTATATTTAACTGTTGTAATGAAAATATAAGTACAATCGCGAATTTTTTTTATAATAACTTTATTTTTACTAATAGTTACTTCAGTAATAATGCTATAAGCCATTTATATGTATTTTATTAAAATTATTACTTATTTGTAATTAACTAGAATTGTACGTCTGGCATAGCCGCATATGTTAATACAAGTACAGTACTCTTGTGAGCGGCAGTTGGATTCGCACTAGCCTATTGTGAGTCCGTGTTGTCGTACAGTGGTACATTATTATAGTCAAATTTATTATAGTCAATTTATTCAACAATTATTTTTATATTTTATTAAATATTTTTTTAATACAAATTTATGGCTTCTTTTGACATATAAGTACCGTACGGAAGCACCATGTGATTGTTTATGTACTAGAATTCTAAAAATTATAATTTTATTTTTATGAATCGCACCCCCATACATTTATACACGAGTCGCCACTGATATATATATATATATATATATATATATAGAGAGAGAGAGAGAGTTTGGGTACATTACTTTATCGCGACAATCTTTATTGGGTACACATCAAGCTCATTGTCACACGACTTTGCGTGTAGCGACATTAGAAGTGAGGCTATAGATTTAGATATTTTTGAAAATAGAAAAGAGATACAATAGAGGATAGGATAAGTTAGGTTAGGCTACGGTAATATAATTGGGTTAATTAAAGTTAAAAGTCCCTGTCCACAACTGAAAATGTGAAAATGTTGCTGTTTGGTAAGGTAACTAAACATGTATGTGTGTGTGTGTGTGTGTGTGTGTGTGTGCGTGTGTGTTTTGCGGCTGATAAAGTCATTTGAATAAAGAAACGAAGCGACGTGTTCATAAAATTGACCCTTTTTTTTAATCGAGATAATTAGTAATAAATTTGGCGTCTCGAACCTCTCCGCTCATGTTCACTTATTAGAACAGATTTTAGAACGGACATTTTTTGCGTTTGTTTCTCGTCAGTGCGCGAGTCGTTCTTTTAATTAAATTATTAGAGAAGTAAATTAATATTTTTGTGTTTAAACGAACGTTCGTTGAATTGTAAATAAAAATTATTTTTTATTTTCTCGCAAAGAGTCTTCCTGTAAAAAAGATTTAATAAAAAGGTTTTTAATGTAAAAAACAGGTAATTTGGCTCAACACATTTTCACGCAACTGTATAACGTATATTTTTATACGATACGTCATAAAAAAAAAAAAAAAAAAAAAATATATATATATTTTCATATATATACAGGGTGTCCCATAATTCCGGTCTCATAGTAAAATTTATTTTATATTAAATTTCCAAAAGTATAGAATAACGCGTAATAGCTAATATGGAAGTGAGTTACGCTTAGGTGGAGGGCTTTCATCACGAGTGTAACTCACTTCTCTATTAGCCATTGCGTGTTATTCTACCCGCAACAAAAAAGGTTCCAAAACAAGATAATCAATTTGGACATTTGTTTTAGTTCTAATCTATTACTTTTGGAAATTTAATTTAAAATAAATTTTACTATGACACCGGATTTACGGAACACCCTATATATATATATATATATATATATATATATATATATATATATATCCGAGGGCCACTCAGTATATTTTGCCCCACCTTTTTTTTTCTTTCCAAGTTTCCTTGTAAGTTCCAGAAATTTTGTTCACAAGTAGTTACATACCTTTTCCACAAGTTTTTATTTTTCCACATAGTCTCCATCCTTTTCTACGGCTTTCCTCCACCTCGAAACAAGGGCCTTTATTCCTTGATGGTAAAAGTCCGCTGGCTTCCGCTGGAGCCACCTCTTAACCTCCTCAAATAACCTCATCGTCACTCTGAAACTTTCTTCCACGAATAGCATCCTTCATTGGCCCAAACAAATGGAAGTCTGAAGGTGCCAGATCCGGGCTGTATAGAGGGTGGGGTAACGCAGTCGAGCGCATTTTTGTGATGGTCTCTCTTGTTTGCAAACTGTTGTGCGGTCTTGCGTTATCGTGCAAAAGAAGGACGTCTTCCAGTTTTCTCTCCGGTCGAACTCGCTTTATACGTCTCTGGAGTCTCTGTAAGGTATCAATATATGCCTCTGAGTTGATTGTTTGTCCTTTCTTCATAATGTCCACCAGAATCACCCTTTTCATGTCCCAGAAGATGGTGGCCATAACCTTTCATGCGGAGGGAGCCATTTTGAACTTTTTCTTGCGTGGGGAGTCTGCGTGATGCCACTCCATGGATTGGCGTTTTGTTTCAGGTTCAAAGTGGTGTACCCGAGTCTCATTACCAGATTACCAGTCACAATTCGTGAAAGGAAGTCATCCCCTTCTGTCTCGTATCGAACCAACGACTCGGAAGCAATTTCGTTTCTTTGGGCTTTGTGAACTTCAGTCAGTTCGCGAGGAACAAGCCGTGAACATACCTTTAAGTATCCCAGTTGCTGAATTATCGTATTCACACATCCTTCACTAATTCCTAGCTCCAGTGATAGCTCCTTGTATGTGACGCGCGCCGATTTGATGGAATGATGCTGTTAGCACGTTGCACAGTGTGAGATGTGACAGCCGATGCAGGGCGACCGCTGCGTGGCTCATCATCGAGACTGGCTCTCCCTCTCTCCGATGATCTCACACGTTTAGACCAGCGTCCAACTGTGCTTCGATCAACAACAGCATCTCCGTAAACGTTTTGTAGACGTTTGTGAATATTTCCAACTGTTTCCTTCTCTGCGGTTAAGAACTCGAGAACAGCTCTCTGTTTACGACGCACATCACTGTCAGACGCCATTTTCGAAACTGCATTAACCATCGGTTTTATACAAGGAGTGGAGGTTCAAACTGGAAAAATCCGGTTATGTGAAGCGCAGAAAGTTCAAACTTACGGCCCGAAAGACATTTCAGCCCCATGGCCTATTATTTAGCTAAGAAAAAAGGGTGGGGCAACATATATTGAGTGCCTCTAGTGTGTGTATATATGTATATGGGGGAGGGTTTTATATGTGTGTGTGTGTGTGTGTTTGTTGTTTTTTATACGAATTCGCGACAATCTTTAGGATACACAATACACACAGAGCCTATCGCGATACAAACGTGCGTATCACGACATTAGTAGTGTCGCCGTGGTTTATCTTTGTAAATGCTTTTATTATGAGAAAGGAGATATAATTAAGTTTAGACTAGATTAGGTTTGGTTTAGTTAGGTCTGATTAAATTTATCAGGTTTTTTTAGATTACGTAAATGTCGCGATACAGAATTGAATGTGTGAAAATGTTGCGGTTTGGTAGGGCAGCCAAACATGTGTGTGTGTGTGTGTGTGTGTAGAATAAGGACTTTTCTAAATATAGCATATAAAGAATGACTGGTACTTGTAGGTTATCTCCCCCCCACCAATTTTGACAGAATATTTTCGTTAAAACTAACGAAAATATCACGACTTAACCTAACCAATTATCAAGGGCGTACAGTTGATCTATTATATCTATGCGTCATAGTAAATACTATTCCAGAAACAAACAATGTTATAATTAATAATAGATCAACTGTACGCCCTTGATTAGGTTAAGTGGTGATATTTTCGTTAGTTTTAACGAAAATATTCTGTCAAAATTGGTGGGGGGGAGATAACCTACAAGTACCGAATGACTTTATAGGGGTAGTAACTGCGCTTAAAATAATTTAATTTTGAGGTGCCAAACCTGAAAATGAAATTATTTTAAAAATAAAATGTGGGAGCGCAATTATCTGAAATCTTCAGTACAGTTTTTCAGAGTAGAAAAACTAATTCAAGAAATTCCACTTTGTCAAACAAAATAACGTGTAATCATTAAGTTGAACTACACACACACACACACACAGAGTTCCTCTTACTCGTTGGCTCCACAAAGACAAACCATTGCCGGTACATGAAAATAAAAAGCTTAATTCGTGAGAATGTTTCAGCAGTAAAAATGTAAAGAAAATTAAGAAAACATTTCCTAAAAATTAGGCAGATGAAGAGAAGTGAATTTCGTATGAAATGGAATTAGATTCGTTTTATGGAAACGATTTTCAAACATCTTATCTATAATATTATTTATAACTCGGAAGATCCGCTTTTAAATACATTATTTATAACATCAAATACTCTAAACAGATACAAAAGATATGAAATATATGCACCGTGCGCAGTTTTAGCCGAGTTCGAAATTTTAATATAAAAATATGGAATGGTGCGCGCATTTGTGAGACGAAGCGTTTAGGTTAGCTAAATAAAGAAATAATAACAATAACGTCCATTTTAAAATATGAAAACTATATTCAAATAATACTTCGTAAAAATCATAAAAAAATTGTTGATAGTCCTTCATCAAATTACTTTTCGATGACGGTATTTTAAATGGTAGATGGTAACCATTACTTCACTTATTCCCACTTAATGTTAAGTTTCGAAAGATTTAAATTCAAGTTTTCTCAGCAAAAATGGTGTAGTAAAATTATAGTTAATAAAACTAATTTATATCATAATTTACGAGCCAAATATTTATTTAGTAAACTAAAATGAGGTAAGTTTACTTAATTTTAAGTTGTAATTTGATATTTATAAACATGTGATTGAACATCCATTAACTTGACGCAGTCATCGTGATTCTGTAATCATAGAAGTAAATTTTTGGTACTTGCACATTTGGAAAAGGTTTTATGAATAATTGCCATTTTAATGTGCCTAATATATATATATATATATATATATATATATATATATATATACATATATACAGGGTGTCCGAGAATTATCTGTACAATTTTTGGCTGTTATTAAAAGTCAACCATGAAGTGTAGAAATTCCAGTGTTGTCCCATTTTACAGAGAATCTCATTAAGGTTTTTCTGATATCACGTTTTGACAAGTTTTTTAGAAATGTACGCGGGTGACAGACATTGATGGTTTAAAAGCAAGAATCACAGCTGCTATTGAGCGAATTGATGTGGATATGCTGCAGCGTACATGGCAACATTTGGAGTATCGATTGGATGTTTTGCGAATCACTAATGGTGCACATATCGAATGTTTGTAACAACGTTACTTTAATAAAGAAACTTTTGAAAATACAGATTCTAAATAATCTTGTTTAAGAATTTTACGTGTGTTATCAAGAATTTTATTAAAAGATGAAATTGTACAGATAATGTTCGGACACACTGGAATTTCTAAAAAACTTGTCAAAACTTGGTATCAGAAAAAACTTAATGAGATTCTCTGTAAAATGGGACAACACTGGAATTTCTACACTTCATGGTTGACTTTTAATAACAGCCAAAAATTGTACAGATAATTCTCGGACACCCTGTATATATATATATATATATATATATATAGGCGGATTTACGTGTAGACAGAGTAGACACCTGCCTAGGGTGACAAATTTTATCGTATTTCAAGATAAATTGGGCAAAGAAAACAAAAATAGAAAATAAATAACTTAAAAGCAGTAACAAATTAAATGGGAATAAGTTTTAGAATAAAAAAGAACAGCAGCCTCGAATAGCAAACTAGGGATATCAAATGGTACAACTATAACCCCTGCCTGGGGGCGGCAAAATGCTAACTACGCCTGTGTATATAGGAGGAGATTATAGGAGGACATTTTAGATGTAGGAGAAGATTGTAGACACGAATCCACCAAAAAAGTACTCCGGGATGGATGTTAGACAGCAGACAGGGAGTGCTGGAACTCCCATTTCTCCCGTCACTGTACTCCTTAGCTGATCTTTTTGCGTGTCTCATCTACTCAATGAACAGCTCAGCATGCTCTCAAACACACACTTCTTCCTCTGTTCCTCATTACACATACATGCATCTTACACACCACACAGTACGCAACCTTTTCAAAATTTATATTAAAAAAAAAGAAGAAAAATAGCATAATTGAGCCTCGGAGACCTTGTTTCCGGTTTTCTCTGTCTTCTGTGGAGGGATCACTTTTGCAGGCGCTCGCACTTAGCTCCCTCCATATATATATATATATATATATATATATATAATACACACAGACCGTACATGGAACAAGGAACTCCTCTAAGAAAATTAAATCCACTATAGTCCGAATAAGTAATGGTAAATGACAACCACTACAGTTTTTCTTTTTCATGATGTTAGCCAAGACGTGGGCAACGGGTCACTCGCAAAGAGGCCCCAAAATATAGCTTCCCTCACCAGCTATCTGCAAAGCAGATAGGATCCAGTTATGAGACAGGATTTAGGGTTTAAAGCATCTCAGCCCAACTATATTCAGAACCTCAATATAAGCAAGATTCATTGCATTCACGTCGGATTGAATACATCAAAGAAAAAGGGGTAGCTATTGTATTTTTAGCCAAAAACCAAGTGGATTTATTTCAAAGTCAACGACATCTTTTTCAAGTGTCATTTTGTTATTTATTCTGAAAGAATAGGAAAATACCAATATCAGCATATTAAAATAGTTGATGATCTCACTATAATATACATTTACATAAAGATTTAGTAAAGTATATGACATCGCTAATAATATTGGAAAATACAATACTAAAAATCCCAGCCTTTCCACTATTCTGTCAACGCAAATATATATATTATATATATGCATTTAACTGCAATGACCACGCAGTATATAAATGAATAGAAACGACATAATATTAAGGAACGTTTCTGCACACGCGGAAGAGAAATAACGAATAAATGAAAAATGAGGCGAACCGCCCGGGAATCGAACCCAAGGCCTTCCAATTGCCGGTTGGATGCGCTACCATTACACCACGGACCTCAATCATTCACAAATCGAAATTCTCCTACATAGGGCAGAAACCAATGCCCTGAGAGGGCACCCTCGCAAATCGTGAATATGTGCATTTAACTGCAATGACCACGCAGTATATAAATGAATAGAAACGACATAATATTAAGGAACGTTTCTGCACACGCGGAAGAGAAATAACGAATAAATGAAAAATGAGGCGAACCGCCCGGGAATCGAACCCAAGGCCTTCCAATTGCCGGTTGGATGCGCTACCATTACACCACGGACCTCAATCATTCACAAATCGAAATTCTCCTACATAGGGCAGAAACCAATGCCCTGAGAGGGCACCCTCGCAAATCGTGAATATGTGCATTTAACTGCAATGACCACGCAGTATATAAATGAATAGAAACGACATAGTATTAAGGAACGTTTCTGCACACGCGGAAGAGAAATAACGAATAAATGAAAAATGAGGCGAACCGCCCGGGAATCGAACCCAAGGCCTTCCAATTGCCGGTTGGATGCGCTACCATTACACCACGGACCTCAATCATTCACAAATCGAAATTCTCCTACCTAGGGCAGAAACCAATGCCCTGAGAGGGCACCCTCGCAAATCGTGAATATGTGCATTTAACTGCAATGACCACGCAGTATATAAATGAATAGAAACGACATGATATTAAGGAACGTTTCTGCACACGCGGAAGAGAAATAACGAATAAATGAAAAATGAGGCGAACCGCCCGGGAATCGAACCCAAGGCCTTCCAATTGCCGGTTGGATGCGCTACCATTACACCACGGACCTCAATCATTCACAAATCGAAATTCTCCTACATAGGGCAGAAACCAATGCCCTGAGAGGGCACCCTCGCAAATCGTGAATATGTGCATTTAACTGCAATGACCACGCAGTATATAAATGAATAGAAACGACATAATATTAAGGAACGTTTCTGCACACGCGGAAGAGAAATAACGAATAAATGAAAATGAGGCGAACCGCCCGGGAATCGAACCCAAGGCCTTCCAATTGCCGGTTGGATGCGCTACCATTACACCACGGACCTCAATCATTCACAAATCGAAATTCTTCTACATAGGGCAGAAACCAATGCCCTGAGAGGGCACCCTCGCAAATCGTGGTGTAATGGTAGCGCATCCAACCGGCAATTGGAAGGCCTTGGGTTCGATTCCCGGGCGGTTCGCCTCATTTTTCATTTATTCGTTATTTCTCTTCCGCGTGTGCAGAAACGTTCCTTAATATTATGTCGTTTCTATTCATTTATATACTGCGTGGTCATTGCAGTTAAATGCACATATTCACGATTTGCGAGGGTGCCCTCTCAGGGCATTGGTTTCTGCCTTATGTAGGAGAATTTCGATTTGTGAATGATTGAGGTCCGTGGTGTAATGGTAGCGCATCCAACCGCAATTGGAAGGCTTTGGGTTCGATTCCCTGGCGGTTCGCCTCATTTTTAATTTATTCGTTATTTCTCTTCCGCGTGTGCAGAAACGTTCCTTAATATTATGTCGTTTCTATTCATATATATATATATATATATATATATATATATGGAGAGAGAGAGAGAGAAATGGATACTCGTGTGCAAATTCAGTTTTCCAGTTCGTAATGAATTTAATTAACTTTATAATGTTCATAAAGAAATAGGTCGATGCAGATTAGGTTTCAAGTGCTCAAATTTTACTATCCTGATAGGGTTCTAGAACCGGATATGCAGCATTGTCCATTTCCGCTAAAATCTCAGAATGATAATTTGTCAGAAAAAATTTGGGTCAGACAAACTTTATGGATTAGAAGTTGTCTTGGAGTCGATGTTCCAAAATTAGAAATTTCTTAAATTGCCCCTAAAACATTCATAACATTCTCTCAGTACGAGTATAGTTTAATTAGCTTATATATATATATATATATATATATATATATATATATATATATATATATATATATATGCTACAACTTAGAATGGTCCCCTGAGAAACTTTTATGTTACACACAGACCGTGCATGGAACAAGGAACTCTTCTGGGAAAATTAAATCCACTATAGTCCGAATAAGTAATGGTAAATGACAAATACTGAAGTTTTTTATTTTTCATGATGGAAATCCAACTTGGACAACGGGTCACTAGTAAAGAGGCCCTAAAATATAGCTTCCTTCACTAGCTATCTACTAAGCAGATAGGACCCAGCTTTGGGACAAGGTCTAGGGTTTAAAGCTGCCTAGACCGCTCAATATACGCACGAAACTCGTTGCATTTGCGTCGTATCTAATACTTCAAAGGAAAAGGGTAAATGTTGTATTTTTAACCAAAAACCAAAACTTAAACCTCAACCAGAAAATTTGAGCGTCCACTTTTCAAGACACATAACACGCCCGTTTAATGAACTACAACTCAGAATGGTCCCCCGAGAAACTTTTGGGGCCTCTTTGCTTGTGACCGTTGACCTCGTTGGGCTTCCATCATGAAAAATAAAAACTTTAGTATTTGTCATTTGCCATTACTTATTCAAACTATAGTAGATTTAATTTTCCCACAAGAGTTCCTTGTTCCATGCAATATATATATATATATATATATATATATATATATATATATATATATATATATATATATATATTTGTGTGTGTGTGTGTGTGTGTGTGTGTGTGTGTGTGTCATACGTGATTAATGTAGCACTGGAAACAAAGATAAACCTTACGACACTCACCAACTATTTTTATGAATATGATTTTGAGTTACAAAACGCTATCAAGGATGTAGCTCAAAATCGCTTATTTTCTCCTGATGCATCCAAATCTCGATATGCAAATTCCCAAACGCTGAATCAAGATATCTTACTGCGATATTTCGCAGCGATATTTTCATAATTCATAAAACGTATCGACATCTCCAATCATTTTCTTTTTTCACGAGACCAAATAATGCGAAAGGCCTGAAGGCATTTAACTGCTCTTAAAATAGTTAGGAATGCGTTTCTTTATCACCCATGCTAATTACAAAAGTTTTAATTAAATACATATATATGGTATTACTGTGCGACTACTACTACTACTATTAATAATAATAATAGTAATAATAGTAATAATGAAAATAATGGCACGACCACTCGTATAACGTTAATAAAAAGTATGTCAACTAGAATATGAAATTTGTCGTCTGATACTTTATTAATGTCATCTAATGGCCACACCCAACCAACATCAGAATAAAGTTTAATCAGGATAGCGTATAAAGGTTAACCCGAGTTAACATTTGCATCGTCAGTCCATGTCACGACTTAGGAATCATTAGGGGGGATCAGCCCGGCAAAAAGTTACTCTAACTCCATAATTGAAACGATCTTAATATGGAATGCGGCTCATAAATGAATAATTACGCTCACCGCTACTTTATACAAACTACAATATATATATGAAACTTTTTACAATGGGGCACAATTTTATATTTAATGAATTATGGATGCCATTCAGTGAGAATTTTTTGTGTGTTGCGTGATTTTATTCCAGTTTAATATGTCTAAAATTTTTGGGTAAAGAATTTGAAGTCTTTTGATTTATTGCTATTCTTTAATTACATTCATTATTTATCTCCTTCTATTACTTCCCTTAATCCATTTAAACACTTGGAAAACTTATAAGGTATGTTATAATATATATATATATATATATATATATATAGTATAATATATATATATATATAATATATATATATATATATATATATATATATATGAGATGAATTTCACATTTAAACACGTGAAATGAATGAATGATGCAAATCCACAAGAAAAGAAAAAATGATTCCAAGGCCTTTGGGTATTCAGCAGTATTGATTCTCTAACTAGATGTACAGTAGCTGAATCACGAAGACCTTGGAATAATTTTTCTTTTTCCTTGTGGGTTGCATTATGGTACCTTGTTAACCTTGTTTGGGTTCCGTGTGTCGGTCTTTCTTCGCACGAAGGTCAAGCTGGTGGCCCCGCCTCTAGTCCTGGCTTGGTGGAGGAGCGAGTTGCTCTTTTTGCGCTCTCCACCGTGCATAGCCAAGTACACCTGGCTCATCTGGTACCGTACCGTCCTAAGCCAGGCATCTAGTCTTCTTTTGAAGACTTCAACTTTGACCCCTGTAATGTTTCTGAGGTCCTTTGGAAGCTGGTTGAAAATTCTTGGCCCCCCCCCTGACAACCAAGCTATTCTCCTCAGAGTTGAGGAGGTCCTTGTCGGCCTTTAATTTGGGAACACTGCACATTCTGCCTTTCGATTTTCCAGCGTGTTTGGATGGCAGTGGGTTAGTTTAGGTTTGTACCAGTTTCTCGATAATTTTCCATATGTAGATTATGGTATACCCTCTCTCTTCTTCCAGGGAGTACAAATTTAGTTTACGTAGTCTTTCCCAGTAGTTGAGTTCTTTGCAGCATCAATCTTGGCTGTGAAATGTCTGCGTTTCTTCTAGATTATTAATTTCTTTCTTTTTATATGAGGACGTCAAACCTGAGCAGTATTCAAGTTTTGGTATGATCAGTGTTCTCAGCAGGGAAATCATTACTGTCTTGTCCCTCCTTTTGAACGTCTAGTACCTGTCCCGCGACTCTTTTTGCTTGTTTATTGCTATCTGACTTTGTGTCTCGACCGCTTTCGTGCTTCTCTAAATTCTTTTCTATCTGGAGCATAATAGCAGTCTTTTTAAGTTCCTCATTCTAATATTATCTCAAGAGCTGAAATTTCTCGCTGTTAAATGTCATATCGTTGTCTTTGACCATTTGTATATTTTGTTTGTGTCCCTCTGCAAGGCCTCTACTTCGTTTGCATCGCTGATTTTTCTGCTGATCTTTGATCGTCCGCAAAGGATGTTACATACTGTGCTGTTACTCCACTGTCTATGTCTGTTAGCATGATAATGATATTAGCATGATAATAGCATGATAATATATATATATATATATATAGTATATATATATCTATAATATATATATATATATATATATATATATATATGAAAATTATTTCACGAAAGTAACACGTGAAAAATATTTATGATGAATAAAAACCACGAAGGAAAGGAAACACAAAATGGTGCTCAAGCGCTTTCGTCTAATGACATCCTCAGTGTTCCTGAGGATGTCATTAGACGAAAGCGCTTGAGCACCATTTTGTGTTTCCTTTCCTTCGTGGTTTTATCATCAGATATATATATAGATAGATATATATATATATATATATATATATATATATATATATAGCATGATAATATAGCATGCATGATAATAATATATATATTAAGCGTAATAGCTTAATATTTAGATCAGAGGGTGGAAAAATTACGCCATAAATTTGAAGGTTGTTACACAAAATCTATATTTCGAGAACAGGAGTGCGTGGCTTGATCATCAAACTCTATAAACTAATTGATTGCTGACACTTTGAACTTTTACATTTAACTTTATTAGACTCACCTCTTGATTGACTCTGATAAAGTAACGAGTAAGTGACAAACATTCGGTATACCAAACATCTCGGCTTTAACATTTGTAAAATTTTGAAAGACTTATTTAGCATGTATAGATTCAAGGCTTTTTCATGTTATTTTTAACTGTTCAGTCAGTTGTGACAGCAAATGGCGGGCTCAGGATAAAATAGGCTTGGTCTTCAAGCTCGTTAAAATTTTTATTCTTTAAACATGAATCGTGCATAATTTGCACACAAACTACGGACCTTTATACTTATTTTGCAATAACAAATTATTTGCGTTTCTCGCAGTCAAAGTTTATATGTGAAAAAATATAAATGTCATTTCATAATATAATGAGGATACATTTTATTTGCAGGAGGACAAATCCCATAATTTTTTTTCGGTTAACGATGTTTTAGGGATGTTTACACCTCCTTCATAACGACAAGAGTCACGTGACGGAGGGGACATACAGCTTTACGAGGGATTCGAACTACGGGTCGCTACATCGTCTGGATGCGGAGGCTAGCCAACCCATCCACCTATGACCCAGACGCAATTTCGCTAACTTCGTTGATGTATGGGAATGTTGTTGCATTATTACTGAGATATAGCCCCTATTTCTTGGTTAGGAACTTGTAGTACATAGTGTAGAAGGGGGTTTGAACAAGCCATCCCTGGCCTGCGAGAGCAGAACGCTAACCACTCGCTCGTTTAGAGGATCGAAAAATCCTCCTTCGAATGAACAAGTTTTATTTCTATTTTAACTTGACTGCTTAAACATTCATCTCACGTGTCACAAGATAAAAGTTGTTCCATTGCGTCATCTGTTGCAAATAAAAGAAACCAACTCTCGTAGCTGAGCGACCGCGGGTTTGAAGCTCCAAACCGAAAGTCATTTATTTTCGTTTATAAGAAAGGGTTCATTTAATTGGGTTAATTCGCACTGATGATGCATTTCCACGCATCTTACAAAAAGACTATAAGACACTAGCCGATGGTACATAATATATTAACACAGAAAATCCCTGCACTGTAAATATTATATGCTCCCTTGGATCTTTTCCGTTTGACTGCCGCCATTGAAACATACCCGAAATATCACGCTTAACTAACCATTATCAAGGGCGTACAGTTGATCTATTATTAATTATAACATTGTTGTTTCTGGAATATATTTACTATTTACTATAGATCAACTGTACGCCCTTGATAATTGGTTAGTTAAGTCGTGATATTTTCGGGTATGTTTCAATGCGGCAAGTCAAACGGAAAAGATCCCTCCTTTTAACCTAATTTCTACTTTAGTCTGGAACAAAACTAAAGAATACCTTTGATCCGAATAATTAATGTCCGCGTGAAAATTTTGTCCAGAATGTGAATAACGTTCAATATTTTTTCGCTTGAATCTTTGTATTTCGACTCGGGACTGAATTACGCGGACGGACGCCATCTTTTCTATATCTCATTTGAACCTTCGTTTCGGAAGTCAGATCTCCGCAATAAACTCTCTTTCCATAGTCTGTCTAGTAGACCTTGAAGGTATTTATATAAATTAAATTAATAATAAATAAATATGTATTTCGCTTTGAATCTTTGTATTTCTGACTCGGGAACTGATTACGCGACGACGCCATCTTTCTATATCTCATTTGAACCTTCGTTCGAAGTCAGATCTCCGCAAATAAACTCTCTTTCATAGTCTGTCTAGTAGACCTTTAAGGTATTTATATATAATTAAATTAATAATAAATAATATGTATTTCGCTTGTCTTTGTATTTCTGACTCGGACTGAATTACGCGGACGGACGCCATCTTTTCTATATCTCATTTGAACCTTCGTTTCGGAAGTCATCTCCGCAAATAAACTCTTTCCATAGTCTGTTCTAGTAGACCTTGAAGTATTTATATAAATTAATTAATAATAAATAATAAAATTAATGAAAGTTTACAGTGGACACTTTATCACTCTCCAGCAAAATTACTTCTTCTCTCGAGATTCTACATCGTGAACATCAATAAATAAATTTTCTCAACGAAACAACGCTCTGAATCTTTATTTCAGTGGAACCTTCAATTAACTCGTGCTCTATAATAAACTAATCCGAAAAATCATTCTTCCACTCCGAATTTAATCCAGAAATGAAGTCTTAAACCGTCATTCCTTCGTCAAATGCGCGAGAACAGCGAGACTGCAACGGATTAAAGGAACAAATCAAATGTTTTCTTTCTTTTAAAAATCTTACAAGGACTAAAATAATGATATAATGATAATAATATAATAATAATAATATAATAATAATAATAAAGATCATAAGGCAGAACATGGCGAAGTTGTGCTTATTATATAAGGGGTTCCAAAAAACCTTAGCCCCCCCATTTGCAGCTTACATGTTTACTTATATCGAAATAGTTTTTAGTGATTATAAAAATATAGAAAATTCTTTATTTATTGCAGGTATTAAAATTACTCTAGCTGATAAAGTGATAATAATGGCTTCTCAATTAATTGGTGATTCGGAGAGGCAACGTGTGATAGATCGCATACGAGCAATAACATTTCGGGAAGCTCGTGATGCTGGAGCCACCTTTATAACACGTTCATGGGTTGCCAAAAAGTTGCGAAGAAGTGAGGACTTCGTCAAAGAAATTGGAATAAAACTTTGGATGAATGTGAATGGATACAACCAAATCTGGGCCCCAAATTTGCTACTCTCTCAGGAAACAAAGGACATCATTGAAAGCGGTACGCGTAAGCGGAAAAACAGCTGTGCTAAACTTTCTAGAGCAGTGGTTTCTTAACCTTTTTACTACCATGCCCCCTCTAGGAATTGGTCCTTCCCTCCACGCCCCCTTCAATCAAAATAACATTCTCAATAACTTCTCAATATTAGCCCATGCTCTCGTTAAGAGAATAACAATACAATTAGAGAAATTCCTGTTTCTAGGGGGGCGCGCCCCCCCCGGTTAAGAACCACTGTTCTAGAGAGATCGAAGTGTTGAGAGGAAAGATCGTTAGGGTGAGATCATTCGACTGTACCGTCATAGGCAAGGTTTAAAGCCTTGGCATGAACTTCCAAAGCCAAGAAAACTCAACTTAACATCGATGACAGAATGTGGTTTGCCCATTATCTTGAAGATTGGGATGTGGATGATTTCATGTATTTAGCTGTCTCCGATGAATTTTTTGTTTACGTAACACGTCGGCCTAACTACCAAAATGAGCGAGTGTGGCCACAACACCAGATGAAATCGATGACAATGAACATTATCGCGAATTATTAAAAAGTCCAGACTGTGTTGGTGTGTTTGTTTTGTCCACTGCAAAGAAGCTCATGTGGGTTGCTGAAGCCCAAATGGTCAGAGTTGGGATGGACAGTATTTTCGTGATATTATTCTATCCCAGCATGTCATTCCTTTTTTAAGAAACCCAAACAAATGTTATGGATGTCCGATCAGTCACACTTCTGCACGATAAGGCTCCCTGCTTTAAGGTATTAGCCACTCAAACAGTTGTTGCGGAACCTGAGATCGATTTCTTTGAAATGAAGAATGGCCAGGAATTCTCCTGACCTGAACGTCTGTGAACACATTGGATCAGTTATAAAGGACAAGTTGAATGTCCCTTGTTTCAAGAACCTGCAGCAAATCGATTTTCGAAGGATATAATGATGCAACACATTGAAACTGTTTTAGCAAATTTGCATCACGATCAAGATCTATTCACGTCACTTTTGGCAAGCTACCCAAAGCGAATTCAGGCTGTCTTGGAAGCCAATGGCGGGAACACCAAGTTTTAATTGTTTCTCATTAAATGCAGGATTAATTCTCTTTTGTAAGGTATGTTTTAGTTTACTGTACCTCTAATGGTTTAGGCCATGGGCCATGGCTAAGGTTTATTGGAGCCCCGTACATTACAATTTGCGACCGACCTCAAAATATATATATATTATATATATATATATATATATACAGGGTGGGCGGAAAGTAGCTCCCTATTTTGGATTGGTAAAAAAAACGTATATTATCCATTTATTTCAGAAGAAATAATATGAAAAAGGTAGGCATACATGGTAGGTTTTCTCTAAAATTCAATGTGGGCTCCACTCTTTCCACCAGCTTCTGGAGCCGCCCAGGAATGGCGTCCACTGACTTTAGCAGGAACTCCGGCGGGATGGAGACATGACTTCCCGAATTCGGTCCTCCAGTTCTTCCAATGTCCTCGGTTTGGTGCGGTAGACTTCTTCCTTTACCCACCCCCAAAGAAAGAAGTCGCACGGTTACCGCTGAAAAACGGCAGAATCGGTTCAGTGTAACGGTGTGGTGTGGTATGACCTCAGATCAGGTTGTGGTCCCGTTCCTTCTGCGCAACACCATGAATGCTGAGCGGTACCTTGCTATGTTGCGAAACGAGGTCTGGCCGGTTGTCAGCACATGGGAGAACATCGACGATCTGATATTTATGCAAGATGGCGCCCCTCCGCACTTCGCTCTTGTTGTCCGTGAGTGGCTGGATGCCCACTTCCCTGGGCGTGGATGGGTCGTCGTGGTCCACATCAGTGGCCAGCCAGGAGCCCCGACTTGACACCGTGCGACTTCTTTCTTTGGGGGTGGTAAAGGAAGAAGTCTACCGCACCAAACCGAGGACATTGGAAGAACTGGAGGACCGAATTCGGGAAGTCATGTCCTCCATCCCGCCGGAGTTTCCTGCTAAAGTCAGTGGACGCCATTCCTGGGCGGCTCCAGAAGCTGGTGGAAAGAGTTGGAGCCCACATTGAATTTTTAATAGAAAACCTACCATGTATGCCTACCTTTTCATATTATTTCTTCTGAAATAAAGGATAATATACGTATTTTTTTACCAATCCAAATAGGGAGTTACTTTCCGCCCACCCTGTATATATATATATATATATATATATATATATATGAGAGAGAGAGAGAGAGAGAGAGACTAATTATTCCTATTTAATTTATTTGTAAAAAATTTTAATCTTTACTGAGAACGATGATTATTAAATTTTATAAAATATTGAAGAACGACTCTTTATTTGTACATTGAGACTGTTTTTTTTTTTTTTTTTGTGAATTGTTTTCTGTTTTATTTCGCAATAATGACTCGCGCATGTGATATCGAAGGCAACGAGCTTATCTGATGCATTATAAATTACAATTATAAATCCTAAACCATTTATTAAAGTTTAAGGTGACTTTGGGTGAATAAAAAGGAGAACTTATTGGGTCTCGATGGCGGATAAACGAAGTAAAAATAATGAAGCCAATAATAATAATAAGTGATTTAGCCCAGAATTCGCGGAAGACGGGGCTCCTGAATCAACGTGAAGTAGCAAGAATAATTGAGATTTTATATATATCGATTCCGTAAGTGAGGATAGAATCGGAATTGGAATTGGAATCGAAATTTATTGCACTGTTAAACGAATTACAGCTACGCAGATAGGAATTTTTGGGTCAATTTCCTATTGCTCTGTAAGGTTAGTTAATTACTGTTTTCCCAAGTTTAGAGAAAAATGTCCAAAATCATTAGTCGATTGACGACCTTTACTTACTTATGTTCTCTTCACTCCTACGTGGAGTATACTGTACTTCGTCCGCGGGTACGGTTCGCTACTTGGGCTTTAACTTCTGGCCAGGTTCTTCCAATTCTCTTAAGTTAGTCAGTAAGAATCTCCTCCAAGTCATCACCGGTCTACCCTTCTTCCTTCTTCCTTGCGGATCCCACTCCAAAGCCGTCTTAGTTATTTCTCCCTCTTCTCTCCTCAAAGCAGGTCCAACCCATTTCCACTTCCTTCTCCTAATTTGCTCTTCTATCCTTTCCTGAATTGTAATCTGCCAAAGTCTTTCATTTGAAATTCTATCCGGCCATCTAATTCCCATAATCCTTCTCAAACATCGATCCACAAACACTCGCACCTTCCTTGTAAGCTCTTTTGTTACCTTCTATGATTCACTACCATAGAGGGCGATTGATTTAACATTACTGTTAAATATTCTTATTTAACTGTCCTCGATAACTGGTTTGATCTCCATACTGGGTTTAGTTGCGCAAAAGCACCCGCAGCCTTACTCTACTTCTTACATCCTCCTCCGCTCCTCCATTCTTCGCCACTACACTACCCAAGTAGACAAACTCGTCAACCTCTTCCAGCTTAACCTCCCCAACTCTGAAGGCTCCATCTCTACCATTTAATCTCATTGTCTTAGTTTTTCCTTTATTAATTTCTAATCCTAACTTTCTTGCCTTTATTCCCAGATCCTCCAGCTTCCCTACCATATCCTCACGTCTCTGTAACGAAAGGCACAAATCGTCGGTATAGTCAAAGTCCCCCAAAACGTTCAGCAATCCCCAACCAATACCCCTCCTACCTCCCTCAACCACTCTCCTCATTACAGTATCCAGCATTGACAAAAATATCAATGGTGACAACAGACAACCCTGTCTCACTCCTGCTGTCACCTCAAAAGGTTCTGTAAACTTCCCGTTATGTTCCACTCTACAAGAAAATCCTCTGAATGATTCTTTAACGATATTAATAATCTTCTCTGGTATTCCATAGTTTTCCATCATTGTCCACATACAATCTCTATCCACATTAAAAGCTTTCTCAAAGTATACAAACACCAAATACAGGATGGACTGCCATTCCAAGCTCTGCTCCACAATTATTCTCAGGACGACCTTTACTCTACCAAAATTATCCATAATTTTTTTGCGGTGAGCTAGTCATTTTATTAGTTAAATTTGTAATTAGTCAAGTGAACAAAATAAAAAATTGATAGAGAAAGACATTCAACTATTTAACAATATTTACCTCGTGTGTTTCACTAGTAACTAAAATTTACTAGTATATTATCTGACTACTCTAATTCTTAATGAAAAATCACTATATTTGACTACCCTCACCTATTTCACACGAGAAATTTGACTGTTGGTATTGGTATAGTAATAGTGCATTGACTATTAAATAGATTTACTGATATATCACCTGCCACCTTAAATACAACACATCCGACTATCATCACATATTTCAAGAGGTTTATCTGACTCTTGGTAACACGGTAACTAAGATTTATTAATATAAAACTTCATTATTGTAGTCCATTTCAGGAAATTAATCTGACCACTGTTGAAATTTCGGAAACGACAATAATAGTTTGTAATTCGTATAGATACGACGATTATTTTTTAAGCGATTATCGTGAAATGTATCGCAAATTTGAGGATACATCCACAATTCCACATCCACTGAAAGAAAAGATTACAGTCAAATATTGTCGAAAGTTTCGTTCTGTTTCGAAGATGCGTCTGCTTTTTACATACTCCGTGAAACATTCATAACTCGGGGCACATAATTACACCCGACATACATAACTGTACGGTATGAACTTGGTCTTTATGGATCACAATTGGTCTTCTTTTATCAAAATAGTCGAGTGACGTACTTGTTTTTTCTTACAAAACCGAAACTGATCTTCTTAAACCAAATTTGTTAATCCAAATAGGAAACAATTTTAATTTTCTTCATGACATAAAATTTTGTCGACTTCTAAGAAAAGATTTGATTTACAACAGAGTCAAAATTCAAGTAACTTCGTACATATTCAGTGTAAATTTGAAAGCATTCAGAGAACAATTTTGCTTCATTATTTTTTATTTTTTTATGCAGGAAGGAGGGGGCCAAGGGCGAACGCCAGCAACCCCCACCCCCGCCAATAGAGGAGAAAGAAGAGAGCCAAATTCAAGGTCCAAGGTTTTCGAGATGCTTGGACACTCTGCGTTTGAAAGATTGGAGATCATAGACAAGGGGAAAGATGGACTGAGGAAGATTGTTCTAGAATTGACCGGTTGAGTAAGTAAAAGATTGAAAATATCGATTAACCCAGAAGGTAGGGAGTGCTGGAACTTCCGTTTCTCCTAGTACTGTCCTCCTTAGCTGATCTTTTTCCGTGTCTCATCTACCCTGTGAGCAGTCCAGCATGCTCTCAAACAAACACTTCTCTTCCTATTTCTCACTACATACACATGCATCTCACACATTACATAATCTTTTCAAAATTTAAAAAAAAATGGCATCAACTTCAAGAGCCTCGGAGTCCCCTGGGGAAGGGACCATAAATGTCCCCACTTCTCGCTCCCCCTCTGCCGATACCGAGAACGCAGACCCGGGCAGCGGGGCTGGATCTGCTACCGCCCATTCGAGATGTTCTGGACCTCTGTCTGATTCACTTTTCATAAACTTCTGCAACATTCGTAGCCTTTTCTCAAATTTTCAATCTGTTGAACACCACCTCCCCTCCCCTAAACCTCATCTTCTTTTCCTTACTGAAACTCAGGTGTCTGGGACGACTGACAGCAACCCCTTTTCTGTACCCTCTTACTTTCTCTATACTCAATTTCACTCCAAAGGTGGATGTTGCGTATATGTACGCAATGACCTAACTTGTTCTCGTATTCCCGAACTCGAAACTTCCGAATTCTATATCCTCTGGCTAAGGCTTACATGCCAATCTCAAACTAAATACGTCTGTGCTGGTTACCTTTCTCCTATTTCTACTGACTATCCAAAATTCTTTGACTACCTCACTTTCAAAGTGGAATACATTCTTTCTCGCTCTCCCTTTGCTGAAATCTCCATTTTAGGAGATTTCAATGTTCACCACCACCTTTGGCTTTCCACCCATTTCACTGACATCCCTGGTGAACGAGCTTACAACTTTTCTATCCTAAACGACCTAGAGCAGATTGTACAGCACCCTACTCGTATCCCCCATCGCCTTGAAGATAGGCCCAACATTCTGAATATATTTCTTACCTCTAATCCTTCTTCTTACTCTGTGAAACTTTTCTTTCCGTTGGGCCCCTCCGATCACAATCTTATCTCTGTTTCCTGTCCTATCACTCCAATTCGGCCTTTGAATCCTCCCAAGAGGAGGCGCCTTTGGCACTTCGGCGCCGCTGATTGAGAGGCCCTTAGGCAGTATTTCTGTGATTTCCCATGGAATGATTACTGCTTCCGTGGCCGGGGCCCTTCTGGGTGTGCAGAGCGCATCACAGAGGTGATTCTCTTGGGCATAGAGGCGTACATTCCATATTCCATTCCTACTATTAATGCAAAAAAAATCTTGGTTTAACTTTACTTGTTCTAATGCTATCCGCAACAGAGAGGAGGCTTTCAGAAGGTACCGTCGCCATCCAACTCTTGACTCTCACTCAGCTTATATTTCTGTCTGGAATCGTGCAAAATCTGTTCTTCGACTCTCCAAAAATTCCTTCATCCAACAAAAATGTGAAAATCTAACCAATTCTAATTCTTTTCACTCTTTCTGGCATCTAACTAAGAACCTCTTCAACAACTTTATTTCCTCTTCTTTCCCTTTTCTTTTAAATTCCGACGGCTCAGTTACCGTCTCTTCTCCTGACAAAGCTGAACTCTTCGCTCAAACTTTCGCTTACAATTCAACCCCGGACGATTCCGGTGCTGTTCCTCCATCTCCTCCCCCCTCTGACTTTATTATGTTTGAAATTAGAATTTCTTTTAAAGATGTTTTTTCTACCCAATCTGGGCTCAACTCTAGGAAGGCGTATAGTCCTGATGGTGTTCCTAGTGTTGTTCTTAAGAACTGTGCTTCTGTGCTGACACCATGCCTATGCAAATTCTTTGGTCTTTGTCTCTCATCTGGTACTTTTTCTTCCTGCTGAAAGTTCGCTTTCATTCAGCCTGTCCCAAACAAGGGTGACCGCTCTCAACCCTCCAACTATCATCCAATTGCTTTGATTTCTTGCCTTTCTAAAGTTTTTGAATCTATCCTTAATAGGAAGATTCTTAAACACCTCTCTTCTAACAATCTTCTTTCAGATCGTCAGTATGGATTCCGCAAGGGACGCTCTACTGGTGATCTTCTGGCATATCTCTCTGACTCTTGGTCATCCTCCTTTCGCGATTTCGGTGAAACTTTTGATATTGCGCTAGACATATCGAAAGCTTTTGATGGAGTCTGGCACAAATCTTTAATTTCGAAACTGCCCGCCTTCGGTTTCTATCCTTCTATTTGTGCCTTCATCTCTAATTTCCCTTCTGGCCGATCTATAGCTGCAGTCGTAGATGGCCACTCTTCTTCTCTTAAAGCTATTAACAGTGGTGTTCCTCGGGGTTCTGTCCTATCACCCACTCTTTTCCTTTTATTTATTAATGATCTTTTAATTTGCACTTCCTGTCCTATTCATTCCTATGCCGATGATTCCACTCTTCACTTGTCCACCCGCTTCCCAAAGCGTCCCTCACAGCAGTCGCTTCATGATTCGCGTAGTACGGCTATGGGACACCTGACCTCTGATCTTTCTGCTATATCTGAATGGAGCAGAGAAAAACTTTGTGGCTTTCAATGCCTCAAAAACTCAGTTCCTCCATCTGTCTACTCGTCACAATCTTCCACACGACTATCCCCTTACCTTCAACAACACACAACTCAATCCTTCCTCTTCTCTTAACATTCTTGGCGTTTCCTTTTCTCATATTCTTTCGTGGAAAGATCACATATACTCCATATACTCTCTAAAACAGCTTCTAAGAGGTTAGGTGTGCTGTACCGCCTCCGCAGTTTCTTCACCCCCACTCAGTTGCTTCTCATGTGTAGGGTGGTTCAACCCACACAGCCGTACTTGACCGGGTGGAATCAAAGGATTTTCGTCTCATCAATTCCCCGCCTCTTACTGATTGTCTTCAATCTCTCTCTCTTCGCCGCAATGTTGCTTCACTCTCTCTTTACTATCACTATCATAACGGACACTGCTCTTCTGAACCTCTAACTGCATGTCTCCTCCTTTAAGGAGAGCACGCAGTACCAGACTTTCTACACTTTCTCATTCTTTTTCTGTCCGACTATCTAATGCAAGAGTTAATCATTATTTTCAGTCTTTCATCTACTCAACCGGTGAACTCTGGAACAATCTTCCTCAATCCACCTTTCCTCTTGTCTATGACCTCCCATCTTTCAAACGCAGAGTGTCTAGGCCTCTCGAAAACCCCCGGACCTTGATTTTGGCTCTCTTCTTCTTCTTGGCCTCTTCTTCCTGCATAAAAAAAATTAGAGAGTTAGGCAGAGAAGGGATGAGAATGTGTCGAAAATCTAGTACTGCGTGCTCTCCTTAAATAAGGAGACATGCAGTTAGAGTGTTCAGAAGAGCAGTGTCCGTTATAAAGTAAGCTTAAGGGCCAAATTAAATTAAATAAATAGTCGAGCTTCACAATTATTCATGTCATTGTAAATTGAAAAAATTTATTTATTTTATTATTATTAATAAAGGTTATTCTATTCTATTCTATTCTAATAGCAATAGTACAGAGAGAGTGAAGCAACATTGCGGCGAAGAGAGAGAGATTGAAGACAGCCAGTTAGAGGTGGGGAACTGATCAGACGAAAAGCCTTTGATTACATCCGGTCAATTAGAGCTGTGTGGGTTGAGCCACCCCACACATGAGAAGCGTATTCCATACAGGGGAGGACAAGACCCTTGTACAGAGATAGTAACTAAGTTGGGGTGAAGAAACTGCGGAGGCGGTACAGCACACCTAACCTCTTAGAAGCTGTTTTAGAAGGAGAGTATATGTAATCTTTCTAAGAAAGCTCACGAGAAAAGGAACCGCCACGAATGTTAAGAGAAGAGAAAGGATTGCATTGTTGAAGGTAAGGGTATAGTGGTGTGGAAGATTATGGAGAGTAGACAGATGACGAAATTGAGATAGAATCAGAGATAGTGGAAAGATCAGAGCTCAGGTGCATCATCGCCGTCCCACGCTAATCATGGAGTGACTGTTGAGATGGACGCTTCGTGGAGCGGGTGGGGAAGTGAAGAGTGGAATCATCGGCATAGGAGTGGATAGGACAGGAAGTGCAACTTAATAGATTATTGATAAAGAAAAAGAAAAGAGTGGGCGACAGGACAGAGCCCTGAGGAACACCACTATTAATAGCTTTAGGAGAAGAACAGTGACCACCTACAACTGCACCTATAGATCGGCCACAAAGGAAATCATAGATGAAGGCACAGATAGAAGGATAGAAACCGAAGGCGGGCAGTTTGGAAATTAAATATTTATGCCAGACTCTATCAAAAGCTTTCGATATGTCGAGCGCAATAGCAAAAGTTTCACCGAAATCCCGAAAGGAGGATGATCAACAGTTAGCGGGATACTAAGAAGATCGCCAGTAGATCGTCCCATACGGAACCAATACTGACGATTTGAAAGAAAATTGTGAGAAGAAAGGTGTTTAAGAATCTTCCTATTTAGGATAGATTTAAAAACTTTAGAAAGGCAAGAAAGCAAAGCAATTGGACGATCGTTGGAAGGTTGAGAGCAGTCACCCCTTTTTGGAACAGGCTGAATGAAAGCGAACTTCCAATCAGAAGGAAAAGTACGAGATGAAAGACAAAGACGAGAGAGACAAAAAGTTTACTAGGCATGGTGTCAGCACAGAAGCACGGTTTTTGAGAACAACAGGAGGGACACCATCAGGACCGTAGAGGGCAGAAAAAACATCTTTAGTTACTATTCATGTTCAAATTTAAGGACATTACTTTAGGTCTTTGTTTATTACAATTTTAACCTTGTAAACGGAGAAAAGGGTTTGGATACCGATAGACGTACATAGTCTCCTATTAATACAAACACAAAATACCTTGAAACTCATTTTTGATCGAGATTGGTACATTTGCTGAACATTAACAGTCATTAGACTGGCTGTTCGGTAATCTTGTCATACCCTCTCCCCAATTCATTTTATTATGATACATATCCATTAACTTAACTCAAGTAAAGGTTGCCAGATTTTTCAAATGCCTATGCGGGACAAAAATTTTTCTGAGGTTTTTTTTAAGACCAATTTTTTTTCAAACAAACTAGATTTTTTGAACGGTTACAACAAACAAAATTAGAAATATTTTATTACAATAATGCTTAACAATTAAACATCGTGAATAATATTCAAATTATTATACATAATATTCAAATTCTAAATCAATTCATCCCTAAAAAATTTGCTTAAAAAATATTTTTTGCTCAACTCAAGTTCTTTTGTCTAATTTAATTTTTACTGAAATTAATAAAAGTATTGGACTGTTCTCCACTTTATCCTCCACCTTATTTTTGTGGATTATTGTAACTGTTCATGTAGTTTAACCTATAAATAGGCGAGTCCTGTTACCTGTTGGGCGAGTCCTATTTAGCTACCCATTAGGGAGGGAAAATAGAGAAGCTACAGTGCCTTTTATTTTAATGGTAAATACAACAAATTTACTAAATTTGTGAAATCGTTGTCACTTTACAGTAGGGATGAAACGGGTACCCGACCCGATCAGGTAATTGATAAAATATCGGGTAGTAAAAACCTACGTACACGGGACTTTCTTCGCGACTCAAAGCAGTCGTGAAAAGCCGTCGAAAGTCGTGAAAATACTCCACATACTCCACATACTACACATCCATTTCTTTTTTATAATTTTTTTTTATTTATAAAACAAATGGCGTAAATTTGTGAAAAATTACCTGTATTTGCATTTTGCAGTGTGTAACATTCAGTATTATGCTTAAGTTTTTGTGTGTGCGTAGTAGAATAAAGGGACCACTTGAAGATCAGGGCCCCCAGCCTTCTATAGTTAGCTTTATAAGGCTAACTAACGAAAATACTACGACCTAACCTAACTAATCGTCAAGGGCGTACAGTTGACCTAACAATTGGTTAGGTTAGATCGTGATATTTTCGTATTATATTCCAAAAATGGCTGTTGTTTTAATTTAAATTTAATGATAATGTTGCAAGACCCGATCGGGTATTACACTTCGGGCACCCAAACCTGATTACCCGGTAAAACAGCTACCCGTTTCATCCCTTCTTTATAAAAAGACGAAATACCAGATTGCCCATCCAACTTTCTTCAGTTGACCTGAAGAGAGAATTTGTTGAAGTAAATGAAGTAAACTAAAATTAGTTTAAACATCATTATTGAAAAATGAAAAGCCTTAACTATTTATTTAAGTATCGTAGATGGACTATGGAGTGCTATAGTGAGGTTTACTTTTAGTGATGAGGGGTTTGTTGTTCTCTTATTTTCATTAGGCGTATACCAATATACCATTCTTTACAATATGAAATGTTTGGCGAATGTATGTAAGCCTAATCTTGCAGTTGAACAGACTGCGCACGAAATCCGTTGACATCTGTCGGGAGACCAATTCCATTCCTTTATATCTCAAAGGAACTATATAGCCTACCTATAATAAAAATAAAGTTAATATATGAAATTAGTAGGATTACCACACCCTTAAACAGAACTTATTTTGGTACTTACGTATTATCGGGACTACCAAACGTCATTTTCGTTTAAACTAACGAAAATATCACAACTTAACCTAACCAATCATCAAGGGCGTACAATTGACCTAACCGGGCATTCAGGTGACCAGGGTACTTACGATTGGTTAGGTTAAGTTGTGATATTTTCGTTAGTTTAAACGAAAATGACGTTTGGTAGTCCCGATAATACGTAAGTACCCTTATTTTCGTTTGATCAAAAGGAGAAAACTTATTCAAACATTTTATATCTTATTAGGTTATAACTTTATATTTATCTTAATGAAGGTATTTTAAGTTAAAAGTAATATTCTGTATAACCTAAACCGGCTTCAAACCTATAATTCATGATCGGTAACAATTTCAACATAAGCTACTAGTAAGCCAATAATCAATAGTTCTACGATAAAAGTCTTAGGTCCTTCATAATAAACAGTTAAAAAATTGTCGGGATCACCTGAAGATCAGGGCCCCCAGCTTTCTTTAGTTAGCTTTATAAGGCTAACTAACGAAAATATCACAACCTAACCTAACCAATCGTCAAGGGCGTACAGTGATATTTTCGTTAGTTAGCATTATAAGGCTAACTAGAGAATGCTGGGAACCCTGATCTTCAGGTGATCTAATTGTCGCTATTCGGCTGGTCCAGCAAAATACCATATTTCCCGGCGTATAACGCGCACCCTAATTTTGAAGAGAAATTTTTTTTGAAGAGAAAACTTAGGAAAATAAAAATTTAGGAAAAAATATACCTCCTACCTCACTTCACATGTACAATTTTAACGAGTTAATTTTAACGCAGGGTGATTTTTGGAGTATTTTTGGGGGAAAAAAAAGTGCGCGTTATACATTAGGAAATACGGTAACTAATTTAAGTTTCGGTTCGGCTAGACAGTGATATGCAATAATCAGTTTTTTAATAATTACATCATTACCTTTCACTTTATGAAGCGTATAGTAATTATTTGAACAACAAATCTACGTATAGCCTTTAAGCAACTTTGAGAGCTATTGAAGAATAGGGACCCCAGCCTTCTTTAGTTAGGCTTATAAGGCTAACTAACGAAAATATCACGACCTAACCTAACCAATCGTTAGGTTAACTGTACGCCCTTGACGACTGGTTAGGTTAGGTCATGATATTTTCGTTAGTTAGCCTTATAAAGTTAACTAAAGAAGGCTGGGGTGCCTATTCTTCAATAGCTCCAAATAAATTAGGATAAACAACAATATACTCGTAAGGTGTGAACGATGATACTCGTATATAAATTAGAAAGTGTCCGAGGAAGATTTTCTCTTGAAGTTTTTTTGGTATTGTCCAACCGATTAATATTCTGTGTATAAATCCCTAACCATGGACGGTGAATGAATACGTTCCTCTCCACTTTTTATAAAAATATTTTAAGTGATAAGCAAATAATGTATAAAAAGAACTTAAAAATTTCCTCACACGTAAAGATTGAGAATAAAGTATTACACTTAACTTCACGAAATGAGTTCATTCGAATCCATTTATTTCCTGCATTTAACTCATAACGAGTTCAAATTTACCTTGTCAACATTTGCAGCCTGATATTTTCCCACGTGACCAACTTTCGTCCAGTCAGGATCCTTGTAACAAATTTTGGCTTTGTTAAACAGCTGGTGTCCCTGAAACTTTACTTATTTATTTAATATATATACAGTATATATAAAGTTTTACGGACACCAGATTACACTAAATTAGGTGGTCGTTTTAGATTGGTTACTTATTTCCCACGTAGCCAGTTTGGGACAATCAGAATCTTTGTAGCATATTTCGATTCGATTTTATCAAAAAACTAGTCTCCGCGAAAGTATATATATATAAATGGGATTTCACGGGTAAGCACGTAAAATTTTAAAAAATGATGCACACCCACAAGGAAAAAGGAAAAGCGATTGCAAGATATTTCGTGTATTCAGTAGTATACCTCGTCAGGGAGTCGCTTTTAATGTTTCCCTGTGGGTTTACATTATATATACTAGGGATGAAACGGGTAGCTATTTTACCGGGTAATCGGGTTCGGGTACCCGAAATGTAATAATACCCGATCGGGTACGGATACCCGATCGGATCTTGCAACATTATCATTAAAATTAAATTTAAATTAAAACAGCAACCATTTTTGGAACATAATACTTTATTCTACTACGCACACACAAAAACTTGAAGTATAATACTGAATGTTACACACTGCAAAATGCAAATACAGGTAATTTTTCACAATTTTACGCCATTTGTTTTATAAATAAATAAAAAATTATAAAAAAGAAATGGATGTGTAGTATGTGGAGTATGTGGAGTATTTTCACGACTTTCGACGGCTTTTCACGACTGCTTTGAGTCGCGAAGAAAGTCCCGTGTAAGTAGGTTTTTACTACCCGATTTTTGAGCAATTACCCGATCGGGTCGGGTATGTTCGGGTAATACATTACCCGATCGGGTCGGGTACCCGTTTCATCCCTAATATATACACGCAGAGCATTCTGCATAGACCGTCCTACATAAAGCTGGGTACAGAGGACGTGTAGCCAGACGGAAGCCATTGCTCTCTGAGACTAATCAGAGGAAACTATATGAGTGGTCCATGCGGATGAAGGACGAGTCCGATCAGTTTTGATACTCTTTTGTCTTCTCAGATGCATCAACATTCGAGCAGTTTGCTCCAGGAGACGAATCTGGGTATGTAGAACCTATGGCCATATGTTCAATCCATCCCGAGGTGGTGTAACCCAATGTGAAGTTCAGTGGTTGCGCTGTTATGGGGGAAAAACTGACCCTGTGTTCTTAGAGGAACGTCTTAATTCTCAACATTACATAAGTGTTAAATGCTTCGGAATGGAAACTTCACCTGGGTATTTTTTTATGCAGGAAGGAGGGACCAAAGACGACTCCCCACAAAAATGCCTCCCCACCACCACCATCACAATAGAGGAAGAAGAGACCAAAAATCAAGATGCAAAGTCTTCGAAATGCCTGGACACTCTGCTTTTGAAAGATGGAGGTCATCGACAGGGGAAAAAATGGATTGAGGAAAGTTGTTCCAGAGTTGACCGGTTGAATAGATGAAAGAGTGATAATACCGATTAACCTTTGCATTAGTGAGTTGGACAGAAAGGGAATGGGAGTGTGTCGAAAGTCTAGTGCTGCGTGCTCTCCTTAAAGGAGGAGGCACGCAGTTAGAGAGTTCAGAAGAGCAGTGTCCGTTATAATAGTGATAGTAAAGAGAGAGTGAGGCAACACTGCGGCGAAGAGAGAAGCATTGAAGACAATCAGTAAGAGGTGCGAAAGTGATGAAACGAAAAGCCTTTTGATTCCAATCGGTCAAGTAGAGCTGTGCGGGTTGTTTCAAGAGGACGATACCACATGTCCATTCCGTTGCTTTAGGAAGGTGTTCATTTTATTCTGGCAGGGCGATATACATATATATATATATATATATATAATTCAGGAGCGGCTCGCAGGTAGGCACTGTGGAACTGCAGCACCCCCATGATCTTATGATATTTATATTTAAATATTTAAAATAGCCTCTCTGATTGTTTTTTTCAATGAACTTTGAGTTTTTAAATCAGATTATATCCTTTTTTCCTTAAACTATTTCAATGCCGAACGAATGAATCACGAAAGTAGCTTCAGCCTTCCCGTGGAACTGCGTACTTAACAGTTCCAGATTTTGTTCGAAACGCTTGAAACCTCGGTGGCGGACGTACGAAGAGCGAGTCAGAATCGCGGGTTTAAGAGGATCCAAAGCACTGTGGACAGAGCAATGCCGATTTGTTTGTTTGACGTGGTAGTTGTGTTGCTGTATCGTTTGCTAATTCGAAATTTAATTTCCGAATTGCATTTATCAATGATTCGTTATCATTTATTTTTTGTCGTGAGATTGAAGTTAATAATATAATAATTGGATTATTTACAATATATAGCCTTCATTTCTTAGAATATTTTTTCGCTCACAATAAAAACAGAAGAATGGAATTTGTTTATAATAAAATTTTTGGCAAATTCGAAATTACCCGTTAAGCGTAAGTACCCTATAATTGATTTTATGATACTATTTTACTTATTTTTATGACTGAGTAGTGAGTAGTTATCTATTTATCTATTCGACTTTCTCTCTCTCTCATATATATATATATATAATCGACACAATTGTTCGCAATTTCTGAGGCAGCACCCCCATAACTGAAAGTCACGAGCCGCCACTGAATTATATACACACACAGTATATGGAATAACACGCATATACCAGGTTGGCAAAAAAAGGCTATTATCCAACTTTTGAAAAAAATATTGTGGCTCACCCTGTATATTGATCTTACTGTTGAGGCCGTATGTTGTACCCATACTTTTACTCTTTCAAACGCTGACTTTGCATCTAGATTCAACGCCCCAGGAGTAGAGGTACAGGCTCACAACTGGAGGGAGGTATCAGAATATGGTGCTGAATTGAACGGCGGTCAAAGTCAGCAACTGATACTTTCAGATGACAGTCAGTTTCTCCATAAATAATTAATTTTTCTAATTTTTACACAAAATAATTAATTTATTTCCTTTTTCATTTCAGACCATCATTCTGCTATAGTTGGTGAACAAGTTAAAACAATGGAATACTCTTTGGAAGATGAAGCATTGATATTGAACCTGCGTAAGGAGAAACACTGGGGTGCAAAACGAATGAAGAAAGAGTTTCCAAATAAACTATGGACAATACCTGGACTTCAATATCTCAAAGAAAATCGATATCATAGGGTCGACCAAACGAAAAGAAGGCAGTGGAAGGCCAAAAACATCACGTTCTGAGGAAAATATTGACACGGTTTCAGCCATGATATGCAGTCAAGAAGAACGGCCCAACACTCACAAGTCCGTTAGAGAAATTTGAAAAACTACTGGTATTTCTCGCTCTAGTGTTCGTCGTATATGAAAAGATGATCTGGGTCTTAACCCTTTAAGCCCTGAATTTTTTGTAGGGTTAAGTTATGAATGCGTATATTTGAAACGTTAGCAATTTGTACCTTTAGTCCTTAACCCTTTCGCTCACGAATTATGACATAGGGTAAAAAACAAATTTGCCTTTATGTGTGGTTATACAAGAATCAATATGGTTTATTTTTCAGCTACACAATTGTCTACCCAGTGAGTGAAAGGGTTAAAGGGTTAAATGTTTTAAAAGAGTCGAAGTTCATAAGCTCTCTGTATCAAATAAGCAAGCAAGAGTTGAAAAATGTCGTGCTCTGTTAGATCGATTTCCAGACAGAGAAGTGTCGAAAATATGGTTCAGCGACGAGAAGACAGACCTTTACGGTTGCTTCAGCAATAAACACACAAAATGACCGAGTTTATGGAAGTCAGGACAAAAAATCTATCAGTCTAGAGCGACTTTGTAGGGAACACTGCATTTTCTCAAAAAGTCATGGTTTCTATCTTTATTTCAAAGTTAGGGAAGTCAGAGATTATTTTTGTTGATCAAAATACCAAAATCACTGCTGCTTATTACCAAGAAAAAATCCTTGATGCGGTACTGCCGTCGATAAAGAAGTCAAGAATGGCGAGCAAGGTTGCAAGCGTGCATTGATAATGGAGGAGGGCACATTCCGCGTAATCTTGGACTCAATTAGGTAACTGTATTGTATACCCGTGTGTGTATAACAGTGAATTACAAAATAATAGTTACAGTTAGCAAAAATCCAACTTCACCACGAGATAGACCATGAAATTCTATACAGGACACACATATTGATTGTACAAATAACATTTGATAAAGGTAAAATTATATTGTTAAAAATCAGGGTAATAGTTTTTTTGGATCACCCTGTATAACTAGAAACTTGATAAGAGATTTCTGGTTAGAAAATAGCGTGGGAAATCCCTTATCTATCTAAGATATTTATTTATTTATTTCAAGATTGCACGGCTCATCCAGTGGACCACAATCACCTACCCACCCCATAGTCCAAGCTTACACCTTCGGATTTTCATTTGTTTTGACCGATGAAGGTACATCTTTGAGAAGTGAGTTTTCCGAAAGTGAAGACCTTCAGAATACTGCAACTCGTGGCTTTGTCAACAAGATACAGACTTCTGTCGATAGGGGGAAGGGGTCTTCTCTATCTCTTCTAGATGGCAGGGGTGCATCAATTTAAACGGAGTGTATTTTTAGAAATAAAATAAGCCTGACTGTTTGTGCGTACCAATTCTTATTCATGTACAACCATTCATCTTTTTAAAATAAGTAGAACAATTAAAATTCACAAAAGTTAAAAGAATAAAACATCAAAAACCACGAAGCTTTTCGAAAGAGTTTTCCCTCTTCGTTTGGGCGGTAGGCAGAAACCAAAAGTGAAAGTCAAAACTAAATAAAGTATTCATTAAAAATCGTCATGCCTCAGGTAACTCAGACTTAAATTATTCAGAAAGACAGAAGATTTTGACAGGCAAAAGTTGGTCATAAAGTCAAGTTTGAATGTTCTATGTTTTATGTTAAAATTATCAGTATTTTTTTATGATAAAAGATTCGACAAGTTTACGTTTGTCATTTTACTGATATTCCAAAGCAAGTGAGCATTACTGATATCAGTATTATGATTCCTGTCTAATCGATATCTTTGTGAAGCGGAATTTTCATCTGCCTTATTCAAACTATATTTATGTTGGTAAAAGAGTCTTGTGAAGTCAATAGTTTCGCCGACATAACTGTTCGGACAGTCTTTAAAGGGAATTCGATATACTCCAGAAATGGAGGTAAAATTAAATAATTATTTTTTTGCAAAAGACCACAAGGGGAACATGGAATTCGTGAGACAAGATTAAGTTGGAGAGAAACCAAGTCGCGAAGTTCTTTGAACGGGATTACCAGAGCGTCACGGAAGTTCTTTCCTCTGGTAGTATTGTGAAAGAACTTCTTCTTGGCAGATCTAAAGGTCTTATCAATAAAAATAAGGGCATATCCCAATTTTTTAAAAGAATCCTTAATATAACAAAATTCAAAGTCCAAAAAAAAAAGGCTGCAATCCTTAGGGCTCTCAGGAACATACCCTTGACGGTTTTTAGTATTTTATTCTTTTACCTTTTGGATATATATATATATAGGGTGGGTAAAAAAAAGTGACCCCTTAGAAGTAAACCGTCATATTAAAAAAGGTAAGGGGACTAGAGTTCCCAAACTTCATAGATGCTTACCTTAGCATGTTATTCGTCTTAATCGAGAAGTTGCTCGATGTGTCCCCCTTCCTGCTCAACGCAGGCCTCCAAACGTGGACGCCACTGATCAATACACCTGTTTACAGTACATATCGTTGAGACACCTTCTCCCAGCCGAGCAGAATTCTTTCGCGTAGTTCATCTATGGCTCTTATATTGGTACCAGGGATGTAAACTTTGGACTTCAGGGCTTCCCAAACACCATAATCTAGTGGTGAAAGATCGGGGATATTAGCCGGCCACATATTGGGTTCGATAAATTCCGATGTTTCGTTCTCAAGGAATGTGACAGTTTGGCGTGCTCTGTGAGCAGGGGCTCCATCTTGTTGGAAAGTATATCTTTCACTCTATCTAATTGATATTCGATGAATTAGTGGTGAAAGATATACTTTCCAACAAGATGGAGCCCCTGCTCACAGAGCACGCCAAACTGTCACATTCCTTGAGAACGAAACATCGAAATTTATCGAACCCAATATGTGGCCGGCTAATATCCCGATCTTTCACCACTAGATTATGGTGTTTGGGAAGCCCTGAAGTCCAAAGTTTACATCCCTGGTACCAATATAAGAGCCCTAGATGAACTACGCGAAAGAATTCTGCTCGGCTGGGAGAAGGTGTCTCAACGATATGTAAACAGGTGTATTGATCAGTGGCGTCCACGTTTGGAGGCCTGCGTTGAGCAGGAAGGGGGACACATCGAGCAACTTCTCAATTAAGACGAACAACATGCTAAGGTAAGCATCTATGAAGTTTGGGAGCTCTAGTCCCCTTACTTTTTTTAATATGACAGTTTACCTCTAAGGGATAACTTTTTTACCCACCCTGTATATATATATATATATATATATATATCCAAAAGGTAAAAGAATCTAATATATTATTTCAGAAATGAAGCCTATATATATATATATATATATATATATATATATATATATATATATATATATATATATATATATATATATATACAGGGGTTAGACAAAATAATATGAACACCCGCCGATTTCACCAGTTATCTTTACGGACTGCTCAGACACAAAGTAAACGGTCAAATGACTGGCAAACCTATTTAAATGCGTAACAGAGAGTGTATACGTCATGTTATAACCCTCACGTTGTTTTTACAGATCTGAGTGAATTATGAATTAGCAGTTATGAAAGACCTGTCAGACTTCCAAAGAGGGCAAATTGTCGGAGCGCGGATGGCTGGTGCATCGGTGACGAAAACCGCTCAGATGTTCAATGTATCCAGAGGAACTGTCTCTATGGTCATGTCTGCATATCAAAACCATGGAAAGACAAGCACCGACAAATGCAATAGTGGACGCAAGAAGAAGCTGTGTGATCGAGACCGCCGGGTGCTAAAGCGCATTGTGACAAAGAACCATAAGACCACAGCTCCAAACGTGACTGCAGAGCTTAACCAGCATCTTGCAAACCCGGTATCGACCAGAACTGTACGTCGCGAGCTCCATGGAGCTGGATACCATGGGCAGAGCTGGGCAATAAATACATTGAATGTATTTAAATACTAAATACTAAATACATGGGAGAAATGTATTTAAATACTAAATACTAAATACATTTTACAAATGTATTTAGATACTAAATACAAAATACATCAATTGTATTTAAATACATTTGTAAATACATTTTAAATACATACAAATTTTAACATATGCATTCACTAATTCACTAAGCCATGACACGCACACGATAAAGAAATCAACCGCTTTCGACTAAGAGTGGCACACAACTGATTGAAGTGACACGTTGAAACATGAACCATGCTATACTACACTGTCGACGCGTCGTACTGTGCTAGTACAGAACGTGTATTAAACCAGTAAAAGTATTTACATTTTTATATTTTGAGTATTTAAATACATTGTATTTAAATACTCATTAAAGTATTTAAATACTATATTTAAATACATGAAAAACAATGTATTTATAAATACAGTTCTAAATACACAAATGTATTTAAATACGTATTTAAATACAAATGTATTTAAATACTGCCCAGCTCTGACCATGGGAGGGCTGCAATTGCCAAACCATTCCTTTCGCACATCAACATTGAGCGGCGCAGAAAATGGTGTAATGACCATAAGAATTGGTCAATGGACCGGTGGAAGAATGTAGTCTACTCCGACGAATCCTCCTTTACGCTATTTCCATGTTCCGGTCGAGTTTACGTCTGGAGACAGCCTAAAGATGCTTATGACCCCGACTGCCTGACCCCAACCGTTAAGCATGGAGGCGGATCTGTGATGGTTTGGGCAGCAATATCGTGGAATACTCTTGGCCCAGCTGTAGTACTGCATGGTAGGGTTAACGCCCAGGTCTATCTGTCAATATTGGCTGACCAGGTCCATCCCATGGTCCAAACGCTGTTTCCAAATGGCGGCGCCGTCTTCCAGGATGATAATGCACCAATCCACACCGCTGGGGTCGTTAAAAACTGGTTTGAAGAGCATGTTAGTGAAGCAGAACGCTTGGATTGGCCTCCACAATCCCCGGATCTTAACATTATCGAGCATCTGTGGTGTCAGTTGGAGCAGCAGGTCAGAAGCCGATTCCCACCGCCGGCGTCTTTGGAGGAACTGGAGCAGGGTTTGCTCGAAGAATGGCTCAGGATTCCTCTAGCCACTGTCCAAAAGCTGTATGAATCAATTCCCCGACGCATTGCAACTGTTATTGCCGCTAAAGGAGGACCAACTCCATATTAAGAATAAAAACCGCCATTTATCAAGGTGTTCATATTATTTTGTCCAACCCCTGTATATATATATATGTAACAGTTTTTTTGCGCACACCTACAGGTCGCTACAATTGGTGTAGAACAATGCGGTTTTCACCATTCGATGCGTCTTTTTATTGTGCAGTGCCCATGCTAAAATAAAATTCCCTAACATAATTCCTTACCCCCTTTTAGGGGTACAGTTCTTCCCATGCCTGTACACGCATTTTTTTAATTTTTCATTTTTAATCATAATTTTGGCACAAAATAAGTCAATATTTACTAAACATTTAATAGCATTCGATTCACAAAAGATTTATTTATCGATTCAATTTAAAAAAAGTATATATTTTTAAAATTCATAAAGAACTTTTTGCAAAGAACTAAAAACAAACATGCATTTTTAAAATTCAATGATTTTTATACAAAATATTTTGATATTTGTTATAATTTTAAGATTTTTCGATTCACAAAAGATTTCTTTATCGATTCAATACAAAAAATTACATAATTAAAACGGGCAATTTAAATAAACACGAGTTTAAAGTTAAACGAGCCACACTCGAAATTATTTACCGTGACTTTTGTGCGTTTTATTACTGTGGCTTTTGTACAAATAATTTTATGTATACACAAACAATTTGATAGGATATTGATTTATCATTCTATCTTTTAGTTGTCATAGAAATACGTTAATTAAGTTATCTGATTAGATGCGCTTTTATAGTTGAAGATCATTTTTAGAAAATTATTTATTTTCCCCACTTTAAAATATTACAAAATTTCTACTAGGTATCCTAATATCATTATGCCTGTCGCTGTAATTAAGAAAATAGCAATTATTTTCCATTTTATGAAAATTTCGGACCCCCTAGGCCTACAAAACCAATTTTCCCCTTTTCTTTATCAAAAATTGTTGATTTTCGGAAGTCTTTCGGTTATAAATTTGTACCAGTCTATTGTTTATCTATAATAATAATAATAATAATAAAAAGACGTGTGTGTGTGTGTGTGTCCCAGCCATCAGCCATAACTCCAAAATGGAAGCAGTTACAAACATGAAACTTCACACACATATTGATTAGGTCACGAGGTTGTGCACGTGGGTGTTAATAAATTAAATAATTAATTTTAAAACATTAAATGACGTCATCAAGATCATTACGAAACCTATGGTAAAATTATTGAATACCCGGTTAGGTTCATTGACTGCCAGGTTAGGTCATCTGTACGCCCTTGACGATTGGTTAGGTTAAGTCGTGATATTTTCGTTGGCTTTAACGAAAATATCATGACTTAACCTAACCAATCGTCAAGGGTGTACAATTAACCTAACCGGGCATTCAATTAACGTACCCGGGCATTCAATTAATCTAATCGGCATTCAGTTGACCTAACCGGCCATTTAATTAACCTAATCGGGCATTCAGTTGACCTAACTGGGCATTCAATTAACCTAACCGGGCATTCAGTTTACCTAACCGGGCATATATATATATATAGCGTTCAATATCCACCCCGGCAACGCCGGGTCGCTCCGCTAGTAAAATACTAATTTTGTTCATATTCATAATTTTGCCATATTATTCCGTATTGGAGTATGTATATAGGTTTATGCGGAATAAAACCCCAATCCGTTACCTTTCTGAAGAAGAAACCCCCAATAATAAAATATATATTCACTATAGAATAACGGGCGAATAAAAATAGAGATATTTTGGAGGGGGGACACCCTATATGCGAGGAGCGGTCAGAAAATAAGTTTACACGGCGTATAATTTCGTAACTAAAGGACCGACATTGATTATGTTTGTATCCGGTGAATTCGTTAATTATTGTTGGCAACACTGCACGTCGATTCGGCTGCCATCGACGTACCATTGGTTATATGAGTCAGTTAAACAGTATTGTTAACCCTAAACATTATTGTTAACCCTCTATCACGCCAAAGGCACGATAGAGGGTGAGCGAATGAATGTTCAAAACGTGCGTAAAATGTGTATACTGTATAAGGAATGTTTAGCGACGACAACAGTTGATGTATGTGAGTGTGTACGAAATGGAGTGAAGAGTGACTGCATGATGAAGGATTGAGGTAAAGACTGCAGTGCCAGGAAAGAAGAAAATCTGGGAAAGAATGTTACAAACGTAGTCGGGTAGTGATGAAAGGAGAAGATGTAATGAATTATACAAAGATGCAAAAAGAAAATTAAGAAAAGAGTAAAAAGAAGATGAAGAATGAGAAAGAAAGATTAGTAAAGAGTATGTGGAGAAATTAAAGTTATTCTGGAAAGAAGTGATAAAGTGCGAAGGTCACTCTGGTGGAATGACTGGTTGTAGATGAAGTAGATGAACAGGAAATAGATGTGAATGGTGGTGGTGTATATGTGAAAGTGTTTACCAGGTAGCGGAAGATATTAAGTTAAAGGAAGTTGAACAAACGCACACGGAAAAATGATTTTTTCACTTAACACAATAATAATAATAATAATAATAATAATAATAATAATAATAATATTAATAATAATAATATATAAAACTTTTTTTTCATTTTCAGACATTGAATTTTTTGTTTTGTGTTACAAAATGAGCTTTGTTGTTAATTATTTGCTGCAATAGAAACAAACATTTAGTTGATCGAACAAAATCTGCGTATCTCTTTTTAAGCAACAATTCGTACTACTGAATAAATTACTTTGCTATTTGAAAAAAGTAAAATATCAGATCCAACAAACCCATCTTCTGAAAAGGATCTTTGATTCTCTCGGAGAATACATAATACTGGACAATTCAATCAACGTAGAAACCATCTTTCCGAAGTAATGTTTTTCCCTTGAATTGAATGAGCCTGAGTTGAAACCTCTGTCTATCATCATTCTAAACATCTACCAGTATATAACCTAATTATTTGTCAATACGAATGTAAAGGACCAAACAAGTAAGGAAAGTTTGGGGGATTGAAAAGGAGGTAAATGAAGGCTGTGACAGAGGGATTTTGAAAAGAATATTGAAAAAGCTATTGTACGCTAATCTAAATCTAATCTCGATGTAATAGTATATATATATATATACATATATATATATATATCATAATATATATAGATAATATATATATATATATATATATATATATATATATATATATATTATATATATATAAATATATATATATATATATATATATATATATATATATAATATACACACTGTGCGATGATTCCTCATTTCACGAAGGTCAAGCTTGTCGCCCCTCCTCTCGAATTGGCCTGAAGTAGTGAGTTGGTGTCTTGTACTCTCCACCTCACATAGCCAGGTACGCCCGGCTCATCGGGGATTGTTCTGAACCAGGCGTCTAATCTTCTGTTGAAGATGTCTACCGCAACACCATTCGTGTTCCTTTGGTCTTTGGGCAGCTGATTAAACAGTTTTGGTCCTCTCACAACAAAACTACTTTCTTTCAGGGTTAAGGATGTTCCCTGTCTCGCCTTTAATTTGGGAACACGACGCAATCTTCCTTTTCTACTTTCCACCGTTGTTTGGGGAGTTACAGGGTTCAGAGTAAGATTAGGGACTAGTTTCTCCATTATTTTCCAAATGTAAATAATGGTGTATCTCTCTCTTCTCATTTCCAGTGAATATAGGTTTAGTTCGCGTAACCTTTCCCAGTAATTTAGTTCTTTGCACTCCTTGATCTTGGCTGTGAAGCTTCTCTGAATCCCTTCTAGCTGTCTAATGTCTTCTTTTTTATGTGGGGATGTTAGGACCAAGCAGTATTCCAATTTGGGTATGATCAGTTTTTTTCAGTAGAGGAATCATTATATTCCTATCCCTTCGTTTAATGGTTCTCAGTATCTGCCCAGTTATTCTCTTTGCTCTGTTTACTGCTATCTTATTTTGTGTTTAAAATTTCGCATCATCAGTCACTACAACCCCTAAATCTTTTGCTCTAGAATTTCTCTGAATCTCCTGTCCATTTGGGGTATAATATTCCATGGATTTTAGGTCCTCTCTTTTTCCGTACCGTTAGAGCTGAAATTTCTCTGTTAAACTTCATATTGTTGTCTTCCATCCACTTGGAGATTCTGTTCATGTCGGTTTGTAGAGATCCTATATCTTCTGGGTTTCTTATTTTTCTACTGAACTTTGTGTCATCAACAAAGGATGTTAGTGTGCTGTCTCTGGTAACATCCTCATCTATGTCAGCTAGCATGATTATGAAGAGTAGTGGAGCTAATACTGTTCCTTGTGGTACTGAGCTGAGGACCTCTGATTCTGATGAAGATACTCCTTGTACTGTAACGACTTGCCGCCGCTCACTAAGGAAATTATATATCCATTTCCCTACTTTTCCTGTTATTCCCATATATTTCAGTTTATGTATTATGATTCCATGGTCACACTTGTCGAACGCTTTGGCAAAGTCTGTGTATATTACATCATAGTCTTCATTACTTTCAAGTGAATCAATAATGTTGTTGTAGTGTTCCATTAGTTGTGATAGGCATGATCTGCCTGACCGAAACCCATGTTGGTTATCATTTAATTTTTTTTGAGTTTCCAAAAAGTCATAGATTTTCTGTCTAACTATTCTTTCAAATATTTTAGTAAGACGAGATGTAAGCAACACTGGCCTATAGTTTTTGGCCTCGGATCGATCTCCTTTATATATTGGGACTATGTTCGCGCTCTTCAAGATGCTCGGTATTTCTCCCGTGTCTAGTGATCGTCTCCATATCCAATATGGGGGCTCAGCGATTGCATTCTTGCAGTTTTTGATCAGTGTGGCATTCCATTTGTCCGGTCTTAACGCTGAATGTGCTTTTAGTTTCCATATAGCTTGTGTACGGGGCTCCAATAAACCTTAGCCGCCCCCCCCCCCCGCCCATGGCCTAAACCATTAGAGGTACAGTAAAACTAAACATACCTTACAAAAGAGAATTTAATCCTGCATTTAATGAGAAACAATTAAAACTTAATGTTCCCGCCATTGGCTTCCAAGACAGCCTGAATTCGCTTTGGGTAGCTTGCCAAAAGTGACGTGAATAGATCTTGATCGTTACGAAAATTTGCTAAAACAGTTTCAATGTGTTCGAAAATCGATTTGCTGCAGGTTCTTGAAACAAGAGACATTCAACCTTGTCCTTTATAACTGATCCAATGTGTTCACAGACGTTCAGGTCAGGAGAATTTCCTGGCCACTCTTCATTTCCAAAGAAATCGATCTCATGGTTCCGCAACAACTGTTGAGTGGCTAATGCCTTAAAGCAGGGGGCCTTATCGTGCAGAAGTGTGACCTGATCGACATCCATAACATTGTTTGGGTTTCTTAAAAAAGGAATGACATGCTGGGATAGAGTAATATCACGAAAATACTGTCAATCCCAACTCTGACCATTTGGCTTCAGCACCCACATGAGCTTCTTTGCAGTGAACAAAACAAACACACCAACACAGTCTGGACTTTTTAATAATTCGCGATAATGTTCATTGTCATCGATTTCATCTGGTGTTGTGGCCCACACTCGATCATTTTGGTAGTTAGGCCGACGTGTTACGTAAACAAAAAATTCATCGGAGACAGCTAAATGCATGAAATCATCCACATCCCAATCTTCAAGATAATGGGCAAACCACATTCTGTCATCGATGTTAAGTTGAGTTTTTCTTGGCTTTGGAAGTTCATGCCAAGGCTTTAAACCTTGCCTATGACGGTACAGTCGAATGATCTCACCACTAACGATCTTTCCTCTCAACATTTCGATCTCTCTAGAAAGTTTAGCACAGCTGTTTTTCCGCTTACGCGTACCGCTTTCAATGATGTCCTTTGTTTCCTGAGAGAGTGGCAAATTTGGGCGCCCAGATTTGGTTGTATCCATTTCACATTCATCCAAAGTTTTATTCCAATTTCTTTTGACGAAGTCCTCACTTCTTCGCAACGTTTTGGCAACCCATGAACGTGTTATAAAGGTGGCTCCAGCATCACGAGCTTCCCGAAATGTTATTGCCTGTATGCGATCTATCACACGTTGCCTCTCCGAATCACCAATTAATTGAGAAGCCATTATATTATCATTTTATCAGCTAGAGTAATTTTAATACCTGCAATAAATAAAGAATTTTATATATTTTTATAATCACTAAAAACTATTTCGATATAGTAAACGTGTAAGCTGCAAATGCGGGTGCTAAGGTTTTTTGGAACCCCTTAATATCATGTGTCGTAAAGTCGAAGTCCGTTATACTTTCCCCTTTAGTTGTTCTTCAAAGAAGGCGTTTCTATCGCATGTCAGTTTGTCAGTTTTTGGGATACTGAAAGATGATTCGTTCTGAGCTCTTAATATTTCAGATACTCCTGTTAGATCATCAGATAAAGCACTGTTCTCGTTTTTCAGAGGTCCGATAGTCGCATGGTTTTTCGACTTCCTTTTGCAAAATTATAGAAGTACTTTGAATTAACCTTTATCGCTTCTATAGCGTTGTCGTCTTTTTCTGTATGCTTCTCGATTAGTTCCTGTATGACGTCATCGATACTCTGCAGTTTATCATTTAATATTTTTCTGATGTTGTTATCCTTACAGTTACTTAATTTTGCAGTCACTTTATTCTCTTTCGGAACAATGACCTCTTTTGTCTCTCGAACCTGCTTCTCTTTCCTCTTTGTTGTATTTTTGGGACGTGTTTTTCCGCAATTTCGAGCGTCTTCTCTAAAGTCATTAGCATCTCTTCCGTTGTCTTGGCTCGAAAATGGTTTTCCAATCTATTACTTCCATGCTGGATGCAACATTTTCCCAGTTTATAGCTTTGGAGTGAAAATTTAAAATTTCGAATTTGCTTCTTTCTGTTGTGCGTGTTCTTTCCTTTCCTGTTGCCTTTATATTAGTTGTTATTTCAATGATGTTGTGGTCCGATATCATAGTTGGGGATATTTCTACATTATCAATTAGGTTGCTGTTGTTTGTGAATACCAAATCTAGGCAGTTGTTTTTTCTTGTGTTTTCCGTTATTTCTTGCGTTAACATAAATTCATCAGCTAGAGTTTGTAGCATTTTTACCTGCTCTTGGTCTTCCCGTGTGCCCCCCTTGTCCTGGTGTATACATATATTTTTTCCTCTCCTTTTATATTTCATGAATAGGAAATTAAAATCGCCACAGAGAAAAATATTTGGGGGTGGAGAGTGTAGATCTTTTACCCAGTTTCTTACGTCTGTAATTAAATCTGAAAATTTTGAGGTTGGCGTGTTTGGGGGTCTGTACATTACAATTAGTACCATATTTAATTTTTCAACTTTTGCTGCTACGCAGCATATATATATATATTATATATATATATATATATATATATATATATATATATGTGTGTGTGTGTGTGTGTGTGTGTGTGTGTATTATTTATTTATTTTATTTTTTTCACGACGTGAACTACTTGTCTGATTGCCCGCAAGAATTTAGAATTTAGGCCGGTATGTGGATGATACCTTTTTGCTGTTTATATCTTCTTTACATATTCCACAATTCTCAGCCTATTTCAACTCCAAACATCCTAAAATAAAATTTACTTCAGAAATAGAAACTGATAATTGTGTTTCATTTTTGGATATTAGAGTAGAACATGCCACTAACACATTTCAAACATCGGTTTTCTGTAGAAAGTCTTTTACGGGCTTAGGAACTAAATTCAATCGCTTTATGCCAAACAAATACAAATTTAATTTAATTCTCACTCTTATACAGAGAACTTACAATATAAGTTCTCCCACATTTTATTTTCTTTCATAGTGAAATAATTTTTATAAGTAATTATTTGACTTCTCATTACTACCCGCAGTATTTGGTCGACAAAGGCGTTCGTGTGGCTTTGAATAATATTTTTGTGCTTAAAGGAGGAGTTCTTACAATTTCTAAGAAAGTATAATACTTTAAACTTCCTTATATGGGATCGAATATTATAATTTTGAAGCGGAAACTGGGAAAACTAGTTCGAAATTTTGGATTTTTTCCGTTTGGAGGCTAGCAGGGAATGTTAATGAAAATCGGTGTACTAATGTAGTTTTTTGGTCACTGATTTAAAAAATAACTTTCTTTTTTTTGGAGAAATAAAAAACAAACATGTTAGAGCACTTTAAATAATTAATGTGTTTTTAACGAAAATCTCATGTCTTAACCCAACCAATCGTCAAGGGCGTACAGTTGACCTAACCTGGCATTCAATTGACCTAACCGGGCATTCAATTGACCTAACTGGGCATTAATTCCTGATTTTTTTCTGCTATTTTTACAGATCTGCCGGGATCCTTCAAAAAACGTATTCTTCGTAAAGTTGCACTTTTTGCCGTTTGACCGACGCTTTTGGCAACGAAAGAACTGGGTATTTTTATCAAAGGAACGCACTTTCCGCACTTAGAGCACTTTTTCATAAACAGTAGCAGTTTGTGACTCTGGCTAAATTTAACACAATCCTCTGTAACTACTTTAAGCTAGTTAAACCACATATTAATTATTTAAAGTGTTCTAACATGTTTGTTTTTCATTTCTCCAAAAAAAAGGAGTTATTTTTTAAATCAGTGACCAAAACTACATGAGTATACCAATTTTCATTAAAATTCGCTGTTAACCCCCAAACGGAAAAGACCCGAAATTTTTATCCTCAAGTGCAATTTAAATGTATTTTGACTATCGATAATTGAATTGGAGATATCCTTAAGTTAAGGAAACACGACCTACCTTCGTCCGTATGTCCACAATGACGCCACATCAACTACGTGTCGGAATTAATGAATATAGAGGCGTAGCAGTCGTACAAACTCTCTTCTTAGTAACGTAGGGATATTTTCATGAATATTAGAATATTCTAATATTATTCTAATATTATTCTAATATTCTAATATTTCACGAATACTCAATATTAGAAATCATTCAGAGGAAATGGGACATCCTGTGAGGATGGATAATTTTATAGTCCTTTTATAGTCCTAATTTTTATAGTTCCTTGGCCCAATTTGAATCTTATGAAAACTATCTCCATTTTTAAACACAGCCAGATCTCAATGAATACATCTTGTTGAACATAACAAATATTCTTAGGTAATGTATATTGACTATGTATTTTTGTAATTTAGCCTTATTCTGGCTGTATCCTTAATTTTTTTTAATTAATAGTTTTTATTTTTTAAATTTAATTTAAAAATTTTAAGATTTTAACGCGTGTATGTACCTGATTTATTCTACCGTTAATATATTATAACTACTTTTAGAAACCACTGATGATGATAGAAGTTCCTATCGAAAACTCTGGAAATAAAGATGTTTGTTATCAAATTGTTTCATAACTTAGTATACATATTCAGGACGTCAAAGTGAACAAAAAAGTTCCTATGAACATAAATCTGCAATCGCTTCGTTTCCGAGATACATTGCGTTTTTGCTGAGGACGATCCAATTAAAATGAAAGTCATTAAAGTTTATTAAAGTCGTAGTTGTCTGATTGTTCAGATAGCTATTTTTCTTTTGTTTTGATAGTAGTTTGTTAGTTGTCATTTTAGAAACCAAAATTATTTCCTTCATTTCAATTGTCACTCTCATGTAATGTTACAGAGCGTTATGGAGCACTATTCTTTTGAAGAACTTGCTGATATGCATCTCATGTTAGGAGAGATGCTAGGCAACGCAGCTGCTGCCCAACGCCGGTATGCAAAAAGGTATCCTAATAGGCGATTATCATCGAGGCCTACATTTCTTTCAATTGACCGTCGACTACGTGAGCAAGGCATGTTTCGACGAAGACATTTGAATGCTGGATGCCTACGAACTCGACAAAACGTAGATGTAGAAGAACAGATTCTTCTAGCTGTCCAACAAGATCCGCATACAAGTACAAGGCGAATAGCTGCAAGAGTAGATAGGTCAGATTTTTTCGTATGGCACACAACAACACTTTAATGACTTTCATTTTAATTGGATCGTCCTCGGCAAAAAAGCAATGTACCTCGGAAACGAAGCGATTGCGGATTTATGTTCATAGGAACTTTTTTGTTCACTTTGACGTCCTGAATATGCATACTAATTTATGAAACATAATTTGATAACATCCTGTATATATATATATATATATATATATATATGTTGACTTGTGACTGTTGTAGGCCCTATAATTAATGTAGTTAGATAATTAAGGAATTGTCTGTTTGTTGAGGGGTCACCAAAATAAATGTAAAAAATAAAGGGGATTAATAGGCTTCTTGCCTTTTAACATAATTAACAAATAATGTAAATAAATTATCATAGTTAATAAGAAAAATGCAGTGATTGATAAAAATGTTTTGAAATGATAAAGTTACAAAAGTGATAGGCTATGAATTAATCGTCAGCATAACATTATGACAAATGCAATAGACAAGGAGTTATATTAAGTTACACAGTAATAAATGTTAGCACTAATAGTGTCAAGAGATTCGAGTTCTGTGGAGTTACAAAATTAGAGAGTATTGAAAACTGAGCGAGATCGCCTGACGGTCTACAAAATAAATTGTCACTGAATGTAAGTGGGCGCAGTAAGTGATGAAAGTTTACGCACAATAACACAATCACCAAGTACATAGTACATAGTAGGTGCAGAGAACTTCATATATCGATTGGATGAAGTTGCAATAAAACACGGTATTTGTTCTACAAATGCGAATACGATAAGCATCCACTGAATGTACTGGAGATAGCCTATTGCAGGCGGAGTAAGTTTGAGCGTAAATTAGGCTGTAAAGTGCCAGTGTTTGTACGGTATTACTAGACGGCAGTAGGCTAAGTCAAGCAGGTCTAAAGTAGAGATATTCTCCGAAAGATGCCTGAAGACGTACTCATTTGAAACGTCAACGGTAAAAGTACTGAGGTATAAAAAGCCGTTAACACTTGGTGAGATTTCTCACGATGTTATCAAAGGTTAATTTAGTGTCAAGCATTTGATAAACTTCGGAGTCAGGTGCCAGAAAGACCTTCGTCAGTGTTCAAGTGCTGGTGTACATCTTGTACGAGTAAACAAAAACTCAAGCTTCGAAAACGAAAGCAAGGACGTTCTTGTGGTGTTTTAACGCACGTGTGAGAAGACCTCGGTCAAAAAATATATTCCTGCAGTCGGTGTTAAATTCTGACGTAGGTAAATGCTCTAAGATAAACTCCAGGCGTTCCATAGCAAGTAAGGAATTTGTACGAGCACCCGAAACTATTGCAAGGTTGATCTTTTGTGATGGCTTTCGATATGAGGTTGAACCTTACCTTATGAACTTTATGTTGTTTCGTGCGTTGGTCTCTCTTCACACGGAGGTCAAGCTGGTGGCCCCGCCTCTAGGTCTGGCCTGGTGGAGGAGCGAGTTGCTTTCTTGCGCTCTCCACCGTACATAGCCAGGCACGCCCGGCTCATCTGGTACTGTCCTGAGCCAGGCACTTGAGAGAAGTATTAAAATATAGTTCTAAGGAGGAATGGTTTTATATATATATATATATAATTCAACTGCGCATATTAATAGATCAAGATACATTTAAGATTGTCTGTTTAAGGCATAGCTGATTTAAAAACGTTATTAATTCATTTGTGTATAGTTTAAGAGTACATTTCATTTAGTACAACGCAATCTGCGCAAAGTACTGAGAGCCGCAGTGATCGCTCTTCGCGAAAAAAAGGATATCATAATCAGAAATTGCTAATCACCTAGGAGTGCGCAGGAGTTGCAAAATGAATCGCATGACAGGAGGGGGGAAGGATTTTTACAAACTGGGCACAGATTTGGAGACCCTTGCTGCATCACTCGTGTAGAATATCGGGGCTTCGTTCAACGAGCAATTGAGTATCCTATAACTACATCAGTTATTATTAAGCAGGAGTTGAATTTGCAATGACACGCAATTACTGTTCGAAGAAAGCTAAAAGAAACGTATATCATGTGCCAACGAGGAAGCTAAAATTGACAAAACGACGTAAGAATGAGAGGCTTGAATTTATATTAGACTATTTGTCAAAGGAATACGAGTTTGAAGGAAAATAATATTTGTAATATTTGTGATAACAAGACTCTCAGCCGATAGCCATCGCCAACTCCATTACTGGGGAAATGTGGGAACCAAATATGCGGAACAAAATGTGTCAGTCTCGACGAAGTGGAAGAATAAACGTTGGTATGTGGTGTTATACATAAAGGTGCATTAATTTCACATCGATGTATAAATGCGATAAGCTTATATTTGACACGATAGTTCGCCCTTAAAAATGAGAGAAATAGTGATGAATAATATAAGAAATATGATTGGCATAGAAAGATCGACTGTGTGAGGAATAAGGATGTTCGCGAAAAGTGCGAAGTGAAAAAGATCAGTGGAGATGAGAATGGTGGATAATATGCTACGTTGGTATAGTTGCGCGGAGAAAATGAATAATCACAGAATTATGAAAATGTGTATAATAGTGAGAGTAGTAAATGTGATAAGAAGAGTAAGTCTGCGTAAAATATGTATGTGTACTTCATTTGAGTCCTTTCAGTCCTGAATTAAAGCGTGATCTCCATTCCAGCACGAAAAATACAGTAGAAAATGAGTTATTAGATGAAGGGTATGTATACAGTATACGCAACAGTTAGTCAGGCTTGAATTTATATTACCTTATGGATCAAAGCGTAATTATGATGCGACATGGTTAAATATGTTTACAAAAAAATACTTCCAAAGTGCCCCAGTTTAGATGAGTTAAAAAGCGTTGCAGTCGACAGTCTTTGACATTATGTATTTTTTTATGCAATTACAATTATCAGAAAGTGAAACTATTCAATTTATAAAAAATGGAGTAAAAACCGTTAAGCAGAACCAGAAGATCATTATTGTCTCCATCACGGAGAAAGTGACGATAAAACTCAAAAACAAGATAGTATAATTATTACGACTTTAATTTATCCTTTTTTTTTCAATTTTATTTTTAGATGTTTTACGAGTACGAGTTTATACGAACAGTATAAAGTTAGATTACAAAATATATGGCAATAAATTAACTTTATTCCGCAGTCTGATAAGTTTTGAAGCTAACACGGAAAGCGAACGCGTTACTTACAAAATAATTAGGCTTCTATACAAAAATCTAAAAATAAAATTGTACCCTACTTAACTCTTATGAACAGACAAGATCGCTCAGACGTGAGTTCAAACAGTATATTTTAAAAAAGGTTTTCAAAATATTTTTTATTTCAACAATTTACGGTCAGTTTAAAAGAAAGATTAATAATTGGTTTTATATTCAGCAGTTAAACCATGTATTTTAAACCCAAGTAAATGCGTAGGTTTTAACGCTTAATATTTGTTTACAATAAAAAATACATAATTAAGTTTATTTACAGAACGGGAATTAATTAGGTTTACCTGTTTGGAATCATAATTGAAATTATATATATATATATATATATATATATATATATATATATATATATATGCCTCGGTGGTGTAGTAGTTAGCATCGCTGACTACGAATCCATCGGCCCCGGGATCGAAACCCGGTGACGGCAGGCGGCGCGCAGCAAAATCCAGCTGTTCATCCTTCCACACAATAAAAAAAAGAAATTGGTTGGTAGATAAATGAATACCCTGGGTAGCCTAGTGGTTAAGACACTGGGCTGCTGGTGGGGCATGGTTCGGATTCCACGTTAAGCTGTAGGTCTAAGGTAGAGTGACAAGTTTGACCTTCGTTAGAATGAACAATTCGGGCGGAAGTTAACCAAAGGTTAAAGGTTATATACACAAGGGCGGATCTAAGCATTTCAGTAAGGAGGGGTCCAAAGAAAAAAGGACACGCCCTAAAATAAAAAAAAGCACTGTACTAAAAATTTGTTCTTAAAACAGACCACCAATGAGCGAGTGTAAAATCAATTGTATAGTTTTATTAGATCAATCTCATTCAAATATGATACAAAATAAAAATCTAATTTGGGTACAACAGTTATCACAGAAAATTTTTCAACCAATTACAAATGTGTTGCCAATTAAAAGAAGTATCAGACTAAAATGAAGATAAAAATAGTGATATGGCTGCACCAGTACTACGGGCACCCATGAAAACCATTACAACTACAAATTTGGAAGTACAATGTATAGGATAAAGACTCAAATAGAATTTCAATAAAATAAAATAACCATCCATTTATTTACAAAAACAAAATTTGTTTTCAGAGGCATACAAATCATTCAAATAGGGAACTTACATTTGAAAAAAGGCACTTCAAGAAATTGAAGGGGAATCCAGACGTTGCCGCCCCCCGGCCCCCATAAATCCGCTTGATATATATATATATATAAACCTTTGGTTAGCTTCCGCCCGAATTGTTCATTCTGACGAAGGTCAAGCTTTTTACTCCACCTTAGACCTACAGTTTAACGTGGAATCCGAACCACGCCCCATCAGCAGCCCAGCGTCTTAACCACTAGGCCACCTAGGGTACCCATTTATCTACCAACCACTTTCTTTATTGTGTGGAAGGATGAACAGCTGGGTTTTGCTGCGCGCCAGCTGCCGTCGGGTCTCGAACCAGGGGCCGATGGATTCGTAGTCAGTGACGCTAACCACTACACCACTACACATATAAAGAATCATGCCCGTGAACTGATAATAACTGGAGGTGTCTGCAATACAACCAAAAGGAAGTTGAACGGAAACGGATGCAGATTTCGATATGCTTTGAGTTTAAAATAACACCATTGTTGCTTTCAGTGGTGATAAACTACGTACGGAAGCGTCGTCACTTCACTGGCCTCTTGTTTGATTGGCAATGTTGCTGCGAGCTGCTCATACACTGAAATGGGCACGTATGGTCAGAATGATGCTTTGTGAAAATGCTAAACTTTTCATCGCACTTCTGCTTAAGCTATAACTACGAATTATTGATTGGTATGTGTGTGTGTGTGTGTGTGCATATATATATTATATGTATATTAATATATATATATAGAGAGAGAGAGAGAGAGAGAGAGAGAGAGAGAGAGAGATTTCCTATACATAATTGAACCTGAGAAATACTGAAATGTAAAAACGAAAAAAAAATTTTCTTTGAATAAAATGTAAAAATGAATTTTGCATCAAAGAAAACCTTTAAATATTGGTATGATCATCGTATTTATTCAGTGATCATCAATAAAATGAAATTATGATGTGATAAAATCTTTTTCAATATTTTCGTCTGAGTAAAAAATAATGTTTTAAAATATTAAAATTTGAACGAGTCAAAAATAAAAGAAAAAAATTATTTTCACTTTTAATTTTTCACTTTTTGTTTCTTTCATTTGGGAGATATTATATATATATATATATACACATTTCAACTGCAAATAACACACAGTATAATTAACGTAAAGAACGACGCTTGTATAGAAGAACGTTCCGCGCAAGATGAGGAGGGAGAACGAACAAATGAAAAAATGAAGTAACCACCCGGGAATCGAACCCGGGATCTTCCGATCAGAAGTCGTAATTCTCCTACATACAAGCGTATGTAGGAGAATTACGACTTCTGATTGAGTGAGGCCCATGGTGTAGTGGTTATCATATCTGACCGGCAATCGGAAGATCCCGGGTTCGATTCCCGGGTGGTTACCTCATTTTTTCATTTGTTCGTTCTCCCTCCTCATCTTGCGCGGAACGTTCTTCTATACAAGCGTCGTTCTTTACGTTAATATACATATATTATATATATACATAAAACTGTGTTGCTCTCTCTCTCTCTCACTTCAACTCAACCCTACCAAGCGAATACTTAATTCATTTGATAAACAAAATTTATCTTCTTGTTTTTCAGCTCCTTCCTCTAAGAAGAAATTATTGTTGGGACGTGACACAATTAATCTACTGCAACACGTCATATATATATATATATATATATATATATTATATATAGTTGATTTTTTCGTTGATTTTTTGTTTTAACGAAATTTTAAATTGATTTTAAAAGTAAAATTAAATTTATTTAAACAAAAATGATTTGTTCAATTTAACTTCCATTTAACATTTTGAAGAAGGCGTCTTAAATCAATTAAACAGATTCACTTTTCTCTGCAGCATTCAAAGGAAGTGAATAATAAACAGGGTGTCACATAATTTATTTAAATTTAATGGTCATTTTTTTTTTGGTGGTGGTGGTGGGGTGGTGGTGGGGGGGGGGGGGGGGTCTTCTTTGCAGAAGAAAACATGCAGTAGCCTCGGAAAAACACGGCATAGTTACACACAACTTACACATATTTCTTGTTTAGGTATATATATAGGGAGAGAGAGAGAGAGAGAGAGAGAGAGAGAGAGAGAGAGAGAGAGAGAGAGAGAGAGAATTACAAGGACAAGAGGAATCCTCAAAGACCTTTCGGTCCACTCGGGAAGGTTCCTGTTATTAAACTAGTATATTTTTTAATTATTCTAGCTGTAGTAGAAAACTGGATAGAAAAACGTAAGGCTCTCTCCCTACCCTCCGCTTCCTCCCCGTCAAAGGGGGGTACGGAAAAGGTTGAAAAAATACCCTGGAAAAGTAGCCAAGGAAATTTACAGGAAAGAGGAGAATATTTATAAGCTAACTCTACAATTACATTATTTATGTACACGTAGAGATCGTACACTAGATATCACCGCTGTATAAACTAACCAATAATATACTTGTGCCGATCGCACGTCAACTACTTGGTATCGTCACAAAAAAAACCTCAAACAGAAAAGAGAGAGAGAGAGAGAGAGATTTTCTGCCATGTATTGAAGATAAATTTCAAATTATCAATATTATAATAAAATAAATTTTTTGCGCTTTTATGTAGAAAACAAAATTAAGAGAAATAAAAGCGAACCATTTCCGAGACGAGAGACGAGAGCGTTGCAACGAAAGAAAAACACAATATTTTTAAGAGAAAGAAAATGTTTTTTATTTAGTTACCCTTTGTCAGGTTTTTTTTTATCTATTTTTTTCTGAAATAGAATGATGTTTATTGAATTTTTGGTTTTAACGTGGTTAAAACCAAAAAGGAGGAAGTGTTTTCATCTTTGTAACTTGGTGTGTTGCCTTTCTCGAGGCACAAAACTAAATCTTATTTGCGGAAAGATCTTTTGCCCTAAAAAAATTAAAACCCTTCGCGGAAATTCTTATTATTCGAATATAGCGGAGACTTGACCCGAGGAAAAACCTGCCGTAGAGAACACGTAAAAACGTAAGGTAAACAGAGAACGAAGACCCCGTATACACGAGCCACAACGAGGGACGTCGAGAATTTTAAAAGTAATCACTAACTTCAAACCGAAACAAAATAGAACTGAAATAAAAACAAAACAAAAACATTTGTTTGATGTTTGGGAATTGTTGAACAAAATATTCGTTCTAATTTGTTCATTAATTACATTATTTCTTTCTTTGTTTAGACTTTAGAGAAATGAAACAAAATATACGTTTCATTTGTAGTGATCTTGAAACAAGTCAAATCGCCTGAAGCAATTATTGTCTTAAATGTAAATTTATTCTTTTTTTCATTTAAAAAGTGTCGTAATGGTTCAGCGCTTTAAAAGAAGAAGAAAAAATAAAAGACGCGAGGTGAAAACCGCCTCAGAAAATACTGAAAGCAAATAAAGAACGAAAGAACAGAAAAGCAATAAAATATAAAACCTTTTGAAAGTGCGGCGGTCCATCTGAATAGCCAATGGCTAAGCGTTAAGCACTCACTCGCACAGTCCAGAGCTAAGCGCCGCCTGGTATTGTTTGCCTGAAGCTCTTACAGGACAACTTTTCAACCCAAGGACTACCACTCACTACCTTAAAAAATGGTAAAAGATAGCTCCCAAACCTTCATACAACTTTTCACAAATTAAATTTTTATTCTTTTTACGATTTATATAATAATAATAATAATAATAATAATAATAATAATATAACATTACTAATCTCTCTTAAACGCGTTACGCATTTTTATGAATATGTTTCTTTCTGTATTTAACGAAAGAAACACGATCCTTCAACAACCGATAACAGAAAGGTTTTCACATTAATTAGAACTAAAAAAGTGAACTAGGTCTTAATATTAAACTTTAAGAAAATATTCCTTTTTTTTTTTATATACTCTAAATGCTACTTATGTTGAATGTATTAAATAATACACATTTTGCCGACTTTGATGAATCGTCTTATTCACAAATAATCATTTTTATAATTTAGTATTTATTAGCATTTATTAACAAAACGAACGCGCGTGTATGTGTAGTGTGTGTGCCTATATGAGAGAGAGAGAGAGAGAGAGAGAGAGAGAGAGAGAGCAACAGTGAAGGAGATACGACGCCAGAGGGAGAGACTTCGAGGGAGAGGGAGTGACTTCGAGGGAGAGGGAGCGACTTCGAGGAAGAGGGAGGGATGGGGGGGGTGAGAGTAGGGTTGAGAGAGTCCCCCGTCCCCGACAGACAGCGTGGAGCCCAAGAAGAGAGCGTGTGGGCGACGGACGAGAATCTTTTGAGCGTTGCTCGGACGTGAGACGACTGAGACGCGTCCAAAATCGACCGCCCTTCTTCCAATGCGACAAAAAAGCATAAATAAACTCGGCACAAGCGAATTTTCATTCTAATTCAACGCAACGATTCTACTTAAATATATATATTTTTTAACCATTTACGCACAACGCTGTATATTAATGTATTCTTATATAATGTCCCTAATGATCACACACACACACACACACACACACATATATATATTCCTCCCTTGAAAGCGTAAACAAGATTTGATAAATCATAATCTATGACATATGATTAGCATAGCATTAGCATAAAAATCTTACTTTATAAAGGGAAAGAGGAAAAGAAATGCTAAAATGATAATATAAAAAGGAATTACAAAGAAATATTTTAAATTTAAACACACACACATATATATAAGCGTGGTGTGTGTGTATGTGTGTGTGTGTGTGTAAAACGTAATATAAGCATAGCAAACTTGCTTACCTCATGCTAAAAAGAGTGAATATAGTTTGTGAAGGATAACTTAAAGGGACAAAAACTGATAACGTGTGTATTTAAAAAGGGGTTTTGGGGTCTCATCCTCTTAAGCAGGAACACAAAGAAAACGAAGCGCCTGAAGGCTTTTCCGATGGATATAGTCTTTTGGAGGTAAAATTCAGGCTCTCTGTTAACACTGGAGTTACTATATATATATATATATATATATAGCTTTCAGCTGTTCATCCTTCCACACAATAAAGAAAGTGGTTGGTAGATAAATGGGTACCCTGGGTGGCCTAGTGGTTAAGACGCTGAGCTGCTGGTGGGGCATGGTTCGGATTCCACGTTAAACTGTAGGTCTAAGGTGGAGTGAAAAGCTTGACCTTCGCCAGAATGAACACTTGAGCGGAAGCTAACCAAAGGTATATATACATATATACTGTATATTATTATTATATATATATATATATATATATATATATATATATATATATATATTATATATATATATATAATAATAATAATATACAGTATATATATATATATGATACACACAGACTGTGCATGGAACAAGGAACTCTTCTTGGAAAATTAAATCCACTATAGTCCGAATAAGTAATGGTAAATGACAAACACTATATTTTTTTATTTTTAATGATGTTAGCCCTACGTGGGCAACGGGCAAACCCTAGATCCTGTCCCAAAGCTGGATCCTGTCTGCTTGGCAGATAGCTGGTGAGGGAAGCTATATTTTTGTGGCCTCTTTGCGAGTGACCGCGTTGCTCACGTCGGGCTAACATCATGAAAAAAAAAAAAACTATAGTGTTTGTCATTTACCATTACTTATTTGGACTATAGTGGATTTAATTTTCCGAGAAGAGTTCCTTGTTCTATGCTCGGTCTGTGTGTATCATGAAAAAAACCTCAGGAGACCATTCTAAGTTCAATCCCATATATATATATATATATATATATATATATATATATATATATATATATATATATATATATATATATATATATAAGCGACATTGGGTCTGGGTAGTAGTTGGATAGGGACCGTCCTCTGCGCTCAGATTATGTAGCGACTCGTGGTTCGGATCCCTCCGTCATATGACCTAAGATGTTGCGAAGGAGGTTAAACAACCCCACTTAATATATATATATATATATATATATATATATATATATATATACTTCAATAAAGGTTTTGGACAGATTGTTTACAAATTAAATCTGAGACAGCAAGTGAAGTCTTCGCTGTTTTACGAAGTACCTTCCCACCCATACCCTCATTGAGGGTACGAGCATCTTGTAGCATTATTTCCATGCATATAGTGTCAACCTATTGATAATGCTTTCATCAACAGTGTCAACCTATTGACGATGCTTTTTTGGAAGCAACAATGGTTTGTGTTACAATGCAATGAGCTGTCCGATTTATCATTTCCTCGTTCGTGTTGTTAGTGTTCAATGCATAGAGACGGTATTGGTTTTATACATCTGAGTGTATGATTCTTCAAGAACAAAATGTACCGCAAATTTGAGTTTCTTACCCGTGAAAACCCAAATGACCCTCTTCTAATTACAAATAGGGCTACATTCTATCACCTCAGGCTTGCTCTATACAAACTGAATCCAAGAACTCAGAATATTTTCGTTTATATTGTATATTATATATTTTGGATATTATCTGAATGATTGAAATGATAGTTCGCGTATTTCCGTATGATATTAAAATATATTTGTTATTTCAGGGTTACTGGTACAGCTCGTGGCACTGTAGGACCAAGAAGGTAGTGCCGAATGTCGCTAGAAAACTTTGAAGACCTTTTTTATGCAATATTAGTAAAGTGATGTAGATTATCTGATGAGAGTGTAACTGCGTAATCTTGGCACGTTTGCAATTTTGTTGGAGCAGTAACGCAATGGTTAACAGACTTTAAACACTGTTAATTTTAAGAAGAAGGAGCACGAAACTGACAAAATATATGAGAAATAAAAATATCTAATATAAAATTCATTCCTTTTATCTCGATGTTTTGCGAAGAGAACCATTATGTATTTTAACTGTAATGTACCGGTAGCTATTATAAGTTTCAAAGACAAATGCTTTTATTTTAATCTACTCTCACGTACCAAACCTCATAGTTAAACAGTACGCATAATAATTGATTTTTGGAATGCGAGGCAACAGACCATGATTTTTTGCAAACGAAAATGCAAAACTTACTTAGCAAATGCGTCCAAATACTATTTATATCTTATCGAGGGAACTGCGCATTTATTAAAAATATTTAGTTAATAACATTAAAAAACTAAAAAACCGACTTGACAAATTTAAAGGCCCGATCGACCTTGTGTGGTAGGTTACAAAGGCAGGACAAGGTTACAACGCCTCTCTCCTTCATCAAGTCCCACAAATGAAGAGAGATGTTGTACTAGGGCGATATTAGGCTGATCTTTCAGTATTTGTTCAAAATAACAAATTTCAATCTAACCCAATCTAACTAAAGTCACTTCATCTTTTTGTAGCCTAATCGGGTACTATCCAAGCCAATTCATCTTCGTATAACTCAGCTCATCACAACCAAACCTAACCTAATTAAGTTACAGTTTAATAACCAAGATGAAAATATCATTATACATTATTTCTTTTAAGTCCCTGTAATTTCCTAAAAGTTACAAAAAGACAAACATTACTAATGTAAGCTAATTTCACTCAATAAATCTAGCGTACACACACACACACACACACTATATATATATATATATATATATATATATATATATATATATACACACACACACACGAGTATATATATGTGTGTGTGTGTGTGGAATAAGGTTGCATGCATGTTTTATTAGTCTGCTTAGAATGGCTAATGACCAATGGAACATGTGTTTGTATCAGCTTCATGAAGTACAGGGTGTCCACAATGTCTTGTCACCCCAGTAAAATACTAACTTATTTTCGTTTTTCTTTCAGATTCATTTATCATTTAGATGGCCTGCCAGTTCTTAGTTTATATTTTACAGTTCCTGTTGTGAACAATTTCTTTTCCCAACTCAACAAAGTCCTTTTTGGAGTAGCTGCACGATTGAATCGGTCCCGGAAGTCTGCATCAATATTTTCAATGGTTTTGTCATTACATGGTCGCTCATGAACCCAGGTACTAGCCAATATGCGTTGTTCAATCGTATCGTCGCTGCTATCACATTTCAATGGGCCTGAAAGAAAAACGAAAATCAGTTAGTATTTTACCGGGGGTGACAAGACATTGTGGACATCCTGTATATGATGTTCAGGCGGAATATATAATTGCAGAGACAATATTCTTTCATAAAATTTCTAGCGTTTTTTCATTACGACTATCATGATACAAAAAAGGTGATGCTATGATGCTCTAACGAATTAAATAAATAAATATGAAATATATTAAAAAAGTCAATTAAACCAAATTCTCTTGAAAATCATTGGAGGGATACCTGGCACAATAACTTACCCTTAAATATCTACATCCTTATATGATTGTAAAAATAATAAGAAATTCCTTCCATACGTAATAATAAATAAACGATACTGATAATAAACAAGTTAGAATTTTGTAGTCTTTTTAAACTATTCTAACTTGCCAGTAACATCATGCTGAAGGTTGTTTACTTCATAGTTTCCACGGATGAACGATAACATAAAACTTTCTGCATATTATTTGACAACAAACGCGAATATGTAATATCAGGCGCAATGTATGGTTAGGGCATACGCGCAGTAATCGTTATATCTACAGTTTTACAAAAGGAATGTTCCTATCTTTATGGACTGCATCATAGATACGTGGATATTATTTTAATTTTATATCATTTGAATACATAGTAAATTTAGATACTGAATCTCGATCCTACATAACTGAGACTTAGAGTAGATATGATACGCGCTTTGGATGGAGAATGTCCCTGCTTTAACTCTTACGCCGAATCTTAGGGCATGAGAGTGCATTTTGTGGCACTAGATGAAAGATAAACGTGATACGCATTCAAAATAAGTACCTATCAGCGACATGATGGCGAAAAATGATTAAATTTTATTTGTAGCAACTGCGAAGCATATCTGAACTCGTCTGACATAAATTTTATGGAGCTTTAAAGAATTTAGAGAGGCATAGATGAAAATTATACGTAAAATATTTACATTTAACTGAGGAAATACATTAAAAAATAATTATTTTGTTAATAAATGAGATATAGTGAAATACTTGCTGTAAGTAGGGAACAGTTTTAAAATATAATGAAGAAAGGTACGTAATCAAAACAGTCAAATACTGTACATAATTAAATATTTGCAAACCCATCCAGTGGTTAATCCAACCTTATATACCGTTATTATATTATATATATTATTATATAGTATATTATATTATTGTATAGTCGAATTAAACATTTGAAGTGGTTACAATTTGGTTGGTTGTTTTAACTAAGTACTTTTTCCCGTGATTGATATACAGTAAAGATAATTTTCCAATTTCCTTTTTTCTGAAACTGTGAATAATGTTTGAAGATAAGAAATTTTGGATCACCTGAAGATCAGGGCCTCCAGCCTTCTGTAGTTAGCCTTATAAGGCTAACTAACGAAAATATCACGACCAAACCTAGCCAATCGTTAGGTCAACTGTACGGCGTACGCCCTTGACGATTGGTGAGGTTAGGTCGTCATATTTTCGTTAGTTAGCCTTATAAAACTAACTAAAGAAGGCTGGGGGCCCTGATCTTCAGGTGATCCGAAGATTTTAATGTATCATTTTAATACCAGAGCGCGACATCGTAAATACGGTAATATTTACTGTAATAAATAATATTTACAGTAATATTTAGAGGATTTCAATAAACTGTAAAGACAATGGCGAATATTTTGTGAAATAACTGCGGAAGAATTTATGTACCTCCCGCAAATAGGAGAAGTGTGCGCACGAGTGTATTTATCAATCTACTGCCAAAAAAAATAACTGGCCAAATTCAGTTGAACATAGACCAGCAATTTTGGCCAAAGTTTCTTCTTTAAGACTGTACAGGTGTCTGGCATTCATTCATAAGGCGCTTTAAACCTGCTTAATCTACGTAGGCTGTCAAATGCGGGTATAATGTTATCTTTGTTATTTTATGACGCCAAAATATATGGCGCTACGATACCTAAATGAAGAATATGAATATTTACCGATTCACATGTTTAGCAAATTCAACGTGACAGAAACGATGTGTCTCACCTTAATATCAGTTAGGGATTTGTTTCTTAAAAAAAAAAACTTTCCCCGCTGGAGATGAATATTGTACATTAAAATAAGCGTTTGGGCTTTTTGACCCCCCCCCCCCCCCCACTTCGCAACGTCTAAGATCATATGGTAAAGGGGACCTACAATTTAGTTATTTCCGCTAAACACAGAAGTAACCACACTCGTTAAAATTATGAGTTACGAAGATTAAGGAGGGATTCGCAGCCGCACTATAAGCTATTTTGCGCCTACTAAGCTCATACTCAGAACTGTTGATTTACTACAAAAAATTATTATGACTCGACATAGACTTAAATAGAAAGTATTTACAGTATGAAATTTAGTATTATGGGAAAAATTTAAAAAATTCCAAGATTTATAGACAAACATACGAGGATACTTATAATTAATTAAATGTGAAAATACTGTACAGACAAACTAAAATATTTGTATACATACTAAAAATAAAAAAATAAAAGATCCAGATGCTGTAGTAAGACTTTTTATAAAAATCTATAGAAGACTTTTCCTTGTTGAATACATTAAAAAGAAATTTCCTGCATTGGTTCCACTCGTTATTCAGACAACCAAACTATGTACATTTCAATTAAATTTGTAAAATTTATGGACACTATAAAAAATTAAGTTGAAGTTTATAAAAGGTTATATCGTTTCCTTTTTATGGAAATAGAACATTGTTCACGTTTTACGACACCATTGTTAATTGCCTGAATAAAAATAGAAAAAATGTTGGTTGTCTCGGTAATTATGTTAGAAAATTGCAAGGTTATCGGTAACCATTCTAATGCGCGTTAGCCGCCGTACAAATACACGGGCAATTGACCAATCTATTTTTGTAATGTCTTTAGGCATGCAGGGCGTACAATCATGTATGCATTGAGAGTTCTGCCAGTGAATAAAATGAGCATTCGCGAAATATCTTTGAGATGGTTGCGAGGGCCGAGTTTACAGTAAGTTCAAAACATAACACGTAGCGCGTCGAAGGCGTCTCAGATTGTAATAGATTCCTCGAACAGTTCCCGCTGTTCCACCAATTTCCCTCAGTTGGATTAGCATAAATATCAGTATGGTACATAAACAGAAATAAACAGAATATTGAAAACTAGTAATATAATGAAAAAATTCCATAATATTTTTTTAATATGAAACGTTCCATACACACAGTAGATGACCTGAAAGGCCTACGATTATTATTAGGGCCACATTTAACTGTACATCATGTTTTTGTGTTCGGGTATTTAACGACCAGATAAAACTTGCATCACCTTATCAAATAAACGCATTAATATACAGTTGCATTTGTTTTGGTTTCAGGAGTTAGACGAGGTTCTTTACTCCTTACTCTGCTGTTTAACATATATATATTGATGGATTAATTGCTTTTCTTAATGAGACAAGAATGGAATACTGTATAGATGACATGATGATAAATAACTTGGTTTATGTCGATGATATGGTGTTAATAAGCCCTTCCTTGAAAGGTCTGGATCATTTTATAAAAAATTTGTGAATCATGGTCACCGAACCATGACATTAATTTCAAAGTTACTAAAACTAAGATTATGCAATTCCACCCTAACCAATCGTCAAGGGCGTACAGTTGACCTAACCGGGCATTCAATTAACCTAACGAGTTGGTTAATTTTTACATTTACGTCTCATTCTAAAGTTGCTTAAAATTAATCGAAACCTACGGGAAAAGTATTGATAATCATTTTTTAAAGGACTTTATCTTTTTTTAGCATATCTGCTTAACTTTGCTTTTTAATCGGTGAATACATCGATAAATATACGTCGTGTTTAGGGTGGTGTTTAGGGTGGCACAGACAGACAGACAGACAGAGCATTTTATATGGTGTGTGTCGTTTCAAATCGTCCACAAAGCGTTGTGGTTGTTTGAGAACGGCCATGAAGCGAAAAAATATCTAACATCGGTGTGTGGTCACTTAGGTCACAAGTTAGGTGCATCCACAACGCGTTGTGGCTATTTTTTACGCTCACTGAGCGATTTCGATGTTTGGGCATAACATATATATATATATATATATATATATATATATATATACATATATATATATATGACATGATGATGCTGATGCTGATGTCTTTTCGTCTATACATGCCTAAACGTGCTAGTAATCTGCACCAAATTTAGTATACACATTAAAGGAGAATCAGGGGAGGTTTTAGTAACATACTCGCCCCTCTCAGTCTCCCTCTGTGGGGAACTGGGAGCCCCCAAATGGCTAGGGTAATATGCACCAAATTTAGTATACACATTAAGACAAAAACATTGAAGGTTTTAATAATGCAGCCGCTCCCCCAAGTCTTCTCCTAGGTTGCATTTTGGGGGAGTTTTGCTTTGCAGGGTGCATCGGATATTTTAATTTATATATACACATATATATATATATATATATATATATATATATAGTGTTAATAAGCCCTTCGTTGAAAGGTCTGGATCATTTATAAAAAATTTGTGAATCATATTCACAGAACCATGACAAGAACAATGACAGAACCATGACAATAATTGAGTATTGCTCAGTACTCACAAGCCCATAGAGAAAACGAGACATTGCTAACATTGAAGCTATACAAAGGACTTTTACTTCTAAGATAGAGGAAACGGAAGGTGAAGACTACTGGTCTCAACAAAAATCCCTGAAACTCTACTCTCTCGAGTACACACAAAGTAATATACAGTATATATATATATATATTACTTTGTGTGTGTGTGTGTGTGTGTGTGTGTGACAGGGCCGTAGCCAGACCAGACACACCAGACACACACTGTGTGTGTGTGTGTGTGTGTGTCGCTGTTTAGTTATGTTGTATGCATAATATCAGTATCAAGTTATGTAAAAGAGGATAGCTTAAAAAGACTTAAATTTAGTTGGCGAAAATCGTTTAAAGTGAAAACGCTGAAAACTAATAGCGAATAATGATGCGAAATCTTTATGAAGATCAGCCAATAAAATGCTTATCTCAGCGTCGGTCCTGCTTTGATGGTCTGTTGATCTGCTGCTTTATCATTTTTATCTTCCATCGATTTGTTCTGATCTATTTTGATCTTTTTTTTTGTCTTAATTTCAATTCCTAATTTTCTTTCGATCTTCTTCTTATCGATTTAGCTCTGTTTATCTCTTTTAAGGTTTTCTCAGTCTGATGTTTGTCGTTCTTTATATATTTATTGTTAATGCAACGATATACATCTATTAATACCGCATATACCGCTCCATACTGATACTATTACATTCGCAACAGACACCGTCGTAGGTGATCCGATTTGCGTGTTTTTAGCGTGCAATTTATATCCAAGGTTTCCTACTCGCGCTTCGTCACACTTTGTTATTCACTTTTACAAAACTTCTGTATATGTTCAGCATACGTAAATTATAATGTTTTTATACTATTATTACTACTACTACTACTACTATTACTATTACTACAAACTAACTAATACAAATACTATTAAAAAGGGTATTTTCTTTTTGTTAAACAAAAAAAAATATATATAAAATCTAATTACAAGCTTCATTAACATTTTTTGCAGAGGCGTCTGAAGTTTCAAATAAATTAAATGTCCATTTCGCTATTTCACTTTAATTAAGTGAAGCGGAATCAAATAAGTTCCAGCGAAAACTAAGGGAAAAAAGGCGACATTTTTACCGGAAATTTTACGATGCTTTAATATGATGACGTCATTTATGACAGATGAAGAGACTACAAAAGAACTTGCAGTCACAAACAGATGTTTAGATCCCCTTTTTTTTTAAATTCTTACTTCAATTTCACATCTATTTTTTTCTCACTTCTTTGTATTTGGTATTTCCTGGTATTTTCAGGGTACACTTTTTACGCAGTTTTTCAGTCCCTATAACCTCTAATTTTAGCGTCTTTTTGGGCAGAAAATCGACAACATATTTTGTATCGACGCGAGCCCTTTGGGGTTAGATTAAGATATAGGATAGGTTAAGTTCATCAAGATAGGTCAAGTGGAGTTAGATTAATGGACTCGTCGATGAAGTGACTTCCAGATGTTAGGAGTTTTATTTTCAAGTTATTTGATTCTGAGCCTGATTTCGATCCTTTAGCGATGCGTAAACTTACAGCTACAGAATCTGGTCGGAAAGTTCATACATATATGTATGTATATACTCTTACATATGTTACACACACACATACATACATATATATATATATATATTGTAAGCAATATACTAATTACGATAATTGTAGTAAATGAATAATAATAATGATTGTGGTTGTTTAACCTCCTTCGCAACATCTAAGGTCATACGACGGAGGGGACCTACAGCTTTACGCGGGATCCGAACCATGGATCGTTACATAATCTGGACGCGGAGGACGGTCTCCTACCCAACTACTACCCAGACCCAATGTCGCTTAACTTCGCTGATCAACGGGAAGCGGTGTTACAACATTGGCTACGACGTAGCCCATAGTAAATGAAGGTAAAGGTAATGATATAATAGTTTAAGAACGACTAAAATGTATAGAAACAAATAAGAGTAGATTTAACAAAAGAGACATTTGAAGTTTCGTATTAAGGAAATTATTTATAATCATTTTCATTAAAAAATAAATGAATTATTTTAAAAATATGACGTAACTTTTTCTTTTTTTAAAATTTCTGAACAATAAAATAAATTTATATTTGGCACTTACGTCATAAATTAATAGCGATAATGAACTGCCCCTCCAGCTAACAAATTGTTTGGATAAAAACATTAACAGTTATATTATATAATATATATATATATATATATATATATATATATATATATATATATAATATATATATATATATATATATATGATGCAAAGCCACAAGGAGAAAGAAAAATTATTCCAAGGTCTTTCGTATATTCAGAAATACACCTCGTCAGGGAATGAAGGAAGAAGGCGAGATGACAAAAATATATACGTATATATTTTTGTCATCTCGCCTTCTCCTTTCATTCCCTGACGAGGGGTACTTCTGAATACACGAAAGGCCTTGGAATAATTTTTCTTTTTCCTTGTGGGTTTGCATCATTCATTCATTTCACATGTTTAATTGTGAAATTCATCCCATATATATATATATATATATATATATATAATATATATATATATATAAATAAAGTGTATGAATTAAAAATTTTATTGGGATGGCCCAACTCGATAATATACAGTATTTACTAAAGAGCTGAACAAGATTCTCGTATTGCACAATTAATTATTAGCGCTAAATGTCCAATATATTAGCGCTTTAACAATCTGGTTTTACTTCAGTTCTCATTTTGGTGTTGTGTTAATGTTCTATTTTAGATTATCTTTTCTTTCACAAACGCAAATATGAACACAACATCTCTTCTAGAGAACAAAAATAAAAATAAACATCCTGAAAAAGCACTTTCTTTTCAGAGCACTCAATTAATTATTTACCTAGAAGTATCATTAAGTATATATACACAACAGGTTCATCAAGCGAGGACTGATCAAGTCTGATCATTCTCTAATGCGTACAAGTTACAAATAATTATAATTAGTCATTTCTTGAAAACTTCCTCTTTATATATATGTACTGTATATATAATTTCTTCATGCACACTGTCTTTATGATAAGAAAATTATATATATAATAATATTTGTCCCGGGTTATCAGAACAGGAATTATGGGACTACTCCAATTAGCATACATATATAAAGAGTTGTGCATAACCTTTTGGTAGGGAATACAAACCAAAGTGAACGAAAATACAAAAATATAGTACACAGTTTGAAAGCTTTATTCAAACTAAATACAAAAACTATCAATATTTCGTATGCTTCCCATTACCCTCCAGCACAGCTCTCAGACGTTCAGGGTATGATTTCAGAAAACGTTCAAACAATCTCTCATGTTCAAGTTCTTGGAGGATACCTTGAATGTGTTCGAGGAGGACCTATTGAAAATATTTGTTGAGACCAAGCTCTTGCAGCATCAAATCTCCTACTTTGTCCTTTAAAATAGTTCCAAAGTGCTCTGCTACATTCAGATCAGGGAACTTCCTGGCCATTGAGTTCGATTAAAGAAATCAATCCCAGTCAGTCTCTCTCAGAATTTGTTGGGTGGCATTTCCACCGTGGCATGGGGCACTATCATGAAGATAATCCACTTCCGATATGTATGTTACACTTTGTAGATCCGATAACTGTTGATAATGCTCATGGTCTTCAATATCTTTTTTGGAAAGTGACCACACACAATCATTTTGATAATTTGCCGAATGACAGTCCAGACGAAGAATCCATCACTTGGTGCCATGTACATGAAATCATCATCATCCCACGGGCGCATATAATCGCAAAACAAAAGTCGATTCTTAATGTTTGTTGGGGATATCATTGGCTTTGGAATTACATGGAAAGACTTCAATTTTTGTCTCGTGCGATATCGTCGAATCGTTGACCGGTCAACTGCGCTCTTTCGCCTCTCCAAGTAAATTTGGCCAACTTGAGTGTAGCTTCGTTTCCTTTTGCTACTGCTTTCAGCCACAATGTCTTTACTCTCCCGCGACAGTTTTTCTGGGCTGCCTTCGCCATATTTTGTAAAGCACGAGTCGTGAATCCCTTCTTTCAACTGTCAGTCATCCATCTTTCACTTCGATGAAGTTTTTGGCCGACCCACTTCCGATTGATGAAAGTTGCACTCGCTTCTATTGCTTCTCGATAGTCATTTGCTCGAATTCAGTCTACCATACGTTGTTCTTCACTATCTCCAACGACACCAGCCATTGTCACCTTCTGTTATTGATCTGAAATCATCCTGAAATTATCGATTAAAACACGTATAACATATCTACTTTGGCAGTCCAGTAAATTTTGCCACCACCTCCCTCCCGTCTAGCAAAAGGTTACGCGCAACTCCGTATGTATCACCCTAATATCATCCTTGAAATGTGTAAATTAGCATTCTTGATAAAATCATAGCACAGTGGTATGATTTCTAAAGGGCCGAAACAACTCGTTTCATTAACGCACACTTTGCAACTCTCTATCGTTCATTAGATAGGTATATAATATCAGCAGCATTTATAAAAGTAAAAAATACACGCAAAAAATTATGCCATTTCCTTTTCTTACCCTTTCTTAGACTGTCATCATAAACTTTTGGGCTTAAAATCGATCCATTTAAATGTATTTCAAATGCTGTCAAACGCATTTGATATAATACAGAGCATTTTTCATTTGCACTGAAATATATATTCATTGTCTCACATTTAAACCCAAATTTGATTGACATATAAACCGATGAAAATAGGAGAAAGCGAAATGGAACTTGTTTAATGTTTAGCCCGATATTTTTGGATCCTGACGCGGAAAGAGCCCCCTCAGAAAGGCCCTTCTGAGCCCCTGTCATGGGGTTACTCCAGAATTTCATATACTAACATGTTTGTACTCAATCCAAAAGTTTTTCGTCTCGTGACTTCGCGAGCTTTCGCTTTCTTTGTCGTGAGTTCACGTTTCTGAAAATGATTTTCGGTCATTTCAGATTGGAAACAAACGTGTAATATTAAGAATTATTAAGCATAATCCAAGTCGTGAGTTCTCCTACCCACTTGACTGCGAGCGTGGCTTCAACATACTTCATGTATTTAATGACTACGTTAATTATATATATATATATATTAAGAATCTCTTGACCCGGGTTCAATTCCCGGAGCGGGCAGGCAGCGCGCAGCCTACCCAGCTGTTCATCCTTTCTTTCGTTGGCAGATGAATAAGTATCATAAGTATCCCACAAATGAAGCTGGGTCGATACATATATACATATATATATACACACACACACACACATATTGATGTAATATATACTGACTTTGCTAAAGCCTTCGATAAATGTGACCATGGAATCATAGCACACAAACTTAAGGATACAGGAATTACTGGAAAGCTAGGAAGATGGATATTTAATTTCTTGACGCACAAGGGACGGTATTAGCTCCCTTGCTGTTCAAAATAATGATTGCAGATATTGATGCAGCTATTAAGGACAGTATCGTATCATGCTTCGCAGATGACACAAAGATATGTAAGGAAATATTGAACGAAGATGACGTAAGAAAACTACAAAACGACATTGCAACATTATTCCAGTAGGCAGAAGACAACAATATGAAGTTCAACGAAGAAAAATTCCAACTTCTAAGATATGGTAATAATAAAGAGCTACAGAAAAAAGGGTACAAAACTCCGCAAGCCAAACAGATAACACCAAATCCACAAGTCAGGGATCTTGGAGTAATAATGTCGTCGGATGCAGAATTCAGAGACCACTATAAAATCAAAATCACAACGGCTAGAAAAATAATGGGAATCATCTGGAGGAGCTTCCGCACCAGAAAAGCAAACATCATGCTCAAATTACGGAAGAGTCTAGTCCTACCAATAACTGAGTATTGCTCAGTACTCACAAGCCCACACAGAAAAAGAGACATTGCGAGCATTGAAGCTATACAAAGGACTTTTACTTCTAAGATAGAGGAAACGGAAGGTGAAGACTACTGGTCTCGACTACAATCCCTGGAACTTTACTCTCTTGAAAGAAGGCGCGAGCGGTACACAATAATATACATATGGAAAATACTTGAGGGCTCTGTCCCTAACCTCAGAAATAAAATAGAAACAAACTGGAATGAGAGATGACGCGGATTTTGTACGGTCCCAGCTGCGGTGGGACAAGGAGCCATGAAAACGAGGATGGAAAATACCTCAGAATACGGGGCTCAAAGCTTTTCAATGTCCTTCCAAAAGAGTGAGGAATCTCCAGCACACCGACCTGAATAACTTCAAGAACCAGCTGGACAGATTCTTGCGCAAAGTCCCTGACCAGCCATGCGTGGCTGGCTACGAGGGCAGGAGGAGATCAGAGAGCAATTCCCTCCTTTACCAAGTCCCGCAAATGAGGCGGGATGTTGCAGAGGGGTCGACCGCTGGTCGATCCTGAACCGTCGTTCAAACTCAACAAAAGTAATATATATATATATATGAAATATCTTATGTACTGTAGAATATTTTATTAATTTCCAAAAATTCAATAAATGTTCAAAATGGAGGCCATACATTCTCTTACAAAAACTACTACGGACATTACATAACTTTTTATAGTAGAGACGTTGGCCAACTCTTTTCGAATGTTCACTTTTAGCTCCTCACTGGTCTATGGTTCACGAGCCGCGACCACGTACCACTGAGGAGCTAAAGGTGAACCTTCGAAACTAGTGTACCAACGTTTCTACCAGAATGTTACGCAATTCATAGTATAATTTTTGCGTAATAATCAGTCAGAGACGCAAAAACTGGTACAGCGTTCGGGCCAGACGAGCGCGGCCTATTGCGTTAACTCCTGGATTATTATTACCCAGCACCATCAAGATTCGAACCCCCGATCACGCTGTCTTCACTTCGCTTACGGGGAAACGCTGTTACCCACTGAACCACGGATGATGGCTGGTTTACGTATAAGAGAAGTGACACGTAAATGATTTCATGCATGTATTGTAGTTTGAACATTTGCTGATTTAATAAATAGTCGCAATGTGAGGGGAGTATTTATTCATCTTGTATCTTACCTAAAATATGCTTTAAATTGGGGAAGCAAAAATTTCAATGTCCGAGGTTGGTTCTGTCTCTTCCAAAACTTTACTCCGCGAACGAATAAGATGTAATGAGCTGAGGCTGTTGCTTACGTATTTGGTGAGTGTTTGTGTTGTCGTGGCAGCGTTGTAGTTGAGGTGGTGTCTCACCCGTTCTATGAGGTACATTCGCTAAATGGAAATTTAAACTAGGGTCTTCGCTTTTCAGTATATGCGCGATCATTGAGATGGATAAATATAGCCCACCCCCTACGGAGCGGCGCTTATAAGCCGCCATCCGCACCATCTCCCGCGCAAACTTCCTTCATAAATCCACTGAACCTCGACCTCGGCTGTTGTCGGCGCTGGTCGTGGCCGTTCATCGTCCGCAATACGCGCGAGTCCGCTTTTCCGGATGTCCCTTTCTGCGGGCTAATCTCTCTCTCGTGCGTCCGCAATCGGGTTCAGCGCAATGAATGCGCGGTCCATGTAGTTTTCTAATTCCTTTATTGTTGATGCGCGAGAGAGTTTATCATTCTTTTATCTGGAAAGAATGACTGTCTCGGTATGAACGCTTCTTCACTGAGGATTGAAAAAGAAAACACGCAAAAAGGTCGGTTCTTAATAATTACTTTTTAGATTCGGGATTAATTTTATTGCCTTCTCAAATGTTTCATGTTTCCGGGGAATGAAGTAGTTCGTAGACGTACTTTTTTTTTCCTAAATATATTTATTCTTTATAATAATAATAATAATAATAATAATAATAATAATAGCTATTATTATTACTATTATTGTCGTGGAGCTGTACAGTGAATCTACTTTAAAATTGATCGTGAATTAAAACACGAAATGAATACTATATTTTTAGCGTACATAAGCGACACATTCAAACATGACTCCACCTTCAAAAATAGAATAAAAAATAAAAATAAAATGGGCGTTAATCATAATAAATTGTTTTAAAAGTTCAATTTTTTTAAAAAATAATTTATTTTTAAGTATTAGAAAAAGTGTAATAAAGGCCTTCAATTATTATTTATTTATCCGAAGTGAATCTTTTAGTTAAAAAAGAGGCGTTTTAGTAATAAAGATGTTACAAGGTTTTGGGGATGTAAATTTTTGCTATTATTAATTTTAATTTTAATGTCTAAAAAAAAAATTAATTGAAACTTATTTTTCATTTTGAATATATCAATTTTTGCCTACGCATGACGTCATCATATGCATACTTATATCTTTTTTCTCTGGATCTAATAAGCATTATATTATATTATAAATAAATAAATAAATAAAAAATAATATTAGAGCGGTTTACGCCCTTTATTCATCATAATATTTGACTCCCTTTTAGAGAGAAAAAAATAAATGTTTAAAAACATGAATATTTGCGAACTCACATTACAAACAAAATCGACAATAGTACGAGGCTCGAACCGGAGACCCCTTCGCGAGAGTCCCTAATATACGCTTCCTCATCGGGGTGCTAGGGGTGGGAGGAGGGGAGGATTCTTAAAGTTTAAAACAGGGTTCTACTTCATTCTGGAATTTAGTTTTTTATTATCGAGAAAATTGGTTTTAGCATTCGCTGGATTCGTTCAAGAGTCGTTATCTTCGTCGTGGTTTATGGTCACCGTCCGTCCACTTCGTCAGCCGAAACTTAGAGTATCATTCTTAATTAAGATGCCCTAAAATGAGCAAATCGCATTATTTAAGAATCGAATGGGGAATTATTTAGGTTCAGTCGTCATCGAATTAATGTTTTTTCTCTCGTTTTTATTCAAACATTATTTCACATGGAAATTAATGAAGAAAAAACAAATTAATTTGTTTCCTCTTCAATTAAATGTTCTTTTCTAAAATTTACTTTTCATTTCAATTCAAAGTTTTTAAAAAGAAGATTTTTTTAACCGAATTAATTATTCTTTCTCTTTTCGTTGAAAGATTAAACGCGCGTGTGTGTGTCGTGATAACGAGGGTGTATGTCGTGGCAATTTATAGATGCGGATTTTCATTCGTCGATACGACTCATTATATCTTTGGAAAGGTCTTCCTTTTAACGCTTTTCAAAGTACTAAAAAGTAAATTGTACGAGCGAAAGTGTTGACCTGAAATAACAACACTTCCCTCTCTTAAGTTCCTGTCAACGCAGTCACTCATTTTAAATTACGTTTACATTTTCACAACATTCTCACTCTCTCACCAATCATTCACAAACAGCATCTTTTAAACAGTTTTAGCAGTTAATATTTGGAAATGCACACTCCCTTCCTGCAGAGAAGTCCCTCATTTTCCACACATATATATATAATATATATATATACACACACACACACACACTTTGTTTAGTAAATTGTATCTTTTATTACCGTCATGAATATTGTACTTTTTATGGGATTTGTATCCTGCCAATAAAATTTATCATTATGATGATCATATATATATATATATATATATATATATCAGTGATGTAGGTCTCGAGATCGGTCTCGGTCTTGAGACCGATCTCGAGACCCAAATTGCAGATCTCGATCTCGGTCTCCGCTATTTAGATCTCGGTCTCGATCTCGGTCTCGGCAGACGCGGTCTCGGTTTTTCTCCCCGAGACCTTTCGAGACCTCTCGAGACCGTAATGAAAAATACATGTTATTGGCATACTCATGATGGTGGCTTGGTTGAACAGTCACAATTCAGAATGTTTATGAAAGTTTGTAAAAGTAAGGGACTCTAGGTATTCACTAATCAGTCACCCTGTTTTGAGTTGCCACGTTTGTCTTGAGGGCGGGTGTGGGTCTGGATTTTTTTAGGTTAGCGCTACAAAAAAATTTGCCCTCCCTGTCCCCGTCAGATTAATTTTATTGAAAATGGAAACACTAAATAGAGAATTATATATATTATATATATATAAGTATATATTATAAGGCCACTTAGTAACCACCAGGCACTGCAAGCAGTTAATCGACAAGCTGACCGAAGGAATTATTCGTCGCTTTAAAGGGGTATTCGTCACATGCAAGATGGCTGAAAAGGACGGTGCTGATGAAGTTCCCTTGCCACTTGCCAATAGCATCTATCCAATTGCAACATTACAACATTACGAAATAAAACAGAGTCAAACCAAAGTTCCGAGACTAATGGCAAAATATCAAAGCTATCGGTCCAAGCAGAAGAACGTTGAAACTGGGAAGATTTTGAACCGCAGGGAACAGTTGCGGCGGTACCGCTTAGAGATCGATGAATCTCATATTTTAGACAACTGCTCTCCAATAAAGTTTTGGCACCAGAAAAGGGATAAATTCCCATCACTGGCCAATATTGCCATGACTGTTTTAACAGTGCCTGCCTCTAGTGCTCCAATTGAGCGTGTATTTAGCCATGGAGGCATAATAATGAGGCCCCACAGAAGTCGAACTTCAGCAGATCTTCTGAGCATGCTGATGTTCCTTAAGTGTAATGAGCACCTATCATGCTTTAAATAAATGCACAAGTCAAACTGGGTAGTGGGTACGTTCATTAAACCTTCTGTAACAGATATAAAAGAAGTAAATAAAAAAAAAGTACGTGTATATATATATATATATTCCTTTGTTAATTTATAGGCTACACTTTTTCCATTCAACACACTACATCTGAGAAAGTAGTTATTAGTTTATTAATATAATTAACATAGTCTAATTTCCATAGTAGTGTAAAACAAATTGAAAGGGCATGAGCTTGGTCTCGATCTCGATCTCGGTCTCGAATTTTAAGGGTCTCGATCTCGGAAGGTAGATCTCGATCTCGAACCTTTGATCTCGGTCTCGGTCTCAGTCTCGGACTTGGTGGTCTCGACTACATCACTGATATATATATATATATATATATATATATATATATATATATACTGTATATGTACCGGGTGGCCCATATTTCAGGAACCATAGGAATAATTGTATTATTTTTTCTACTAATTTTTGTACTTTCTAATAATGTTTTTTTTCTTTATTTTCTTTTTGATGAAAAAAATCACGTGGAGTGATATCTGGTGACCTGGGTGGCCATTCAATAGAACCTCTTTGGCCAATCCATCTGTTGGGGAACGTTTTATCAAGGCATTTGCGAACTTGTTTATCGGTACGTCATCCGGGTAATTCATCAAACAGAAAATAAAGAAAAAAAAACATTATTATTACGACGTGATGCAGTTAACTATTTCTTTTTATTGTTTTTAACTGAACGTCAAATCAGCGTATCAAATATTCAATTATTTGCGATGCTTTACGTAATTAAAGTTCTTTCATAATGTATATAAAAGCTTCAAAAATTGTATAAGATGGAAAAAAAACATTAGTAAGAATTACGTAATTGTCGTAACTCTAAAATGGATCAAATTGAAAGTAAAATAAAACCGGTTTACATCGACGCAGATTTAGTTCGGTCATTTCTGCTGAAACTCAATCTGGTACTTTGAGAAGTCAGTTTCCCCTCAAACCTTCACTACTTTTCTCCTTACATAAGGCTATAATGAGGAAGACACCTTGTCTCACAAAACTTGATAACTTTTTTAAAATTACTTCATTTTATTTTATATAGCTATACTGTATATGGTTGGTGTCGGAGAAATAATGGTGCAAAAATAACTGGTTATATTTTTCTAATTAATACACTATATATTATACAAGATATATGGTTGTTTACATTTCCATATACTCATATATTGTATATGAATCAATAAGAAATATATAACCAATTATTTTTGCACTATTATTTCTCTGACATCCTGTGTGAGTGTATATATATATATATATATATATATATATATATATATATATATATATATAATATTATAATATATATATATATATACACACACCTCGTAACCTCGTAGCAGTTCCGTGCGTTGGTCTCTCTTCACACGAAGGTCAAGCTGGTGGCCCCGCCTCTATGCCTGGCTTGATGGAGAAGCAAGTTGCTCTCTTGCGCTCTCCACCGCACATAGCCAGGTACACCCGGCTCATCTGATACTCTCCTGATACTAGTCTTCCTTTCAACACTTTAAATTTGACTCCTGCAACGTTCCTATGGTCCTTTGGAAGCTGGTTAAAAAGTCTTGGGCCCCTGACAACCAAGTTATTTTCCTTCAGTGCTGAAGAGGTCCCTTATTGGGCTTTTAATTTTGGAACACTACACATTCTGCCTTTCCTATTTTCCAGCGTTGTTTGAATGGTGATTGGGTTTAGTTTGAGGTTTGGTACCAGGTTTTCGATCATATTCCATATGTAGATTATGGTGTACCTCTCTCTTCTTCTTTCCAGTGAGTACAGATTTAGTTTACGTTGTCTTTCCCAGTAGTTGAGTTCTTTGCAGCCATCAATCTTGGCTGTGAAATGTCTGAATTTTTTCTAGTTTATTAATTTCTTTCTTTTTATATGGGGGACGTCAAGACTGAGCAGTATTCAAGTTTTGGTATGATCAGTGTTTTCATCAGGGGGAATTTTATATATATATATATATATATAATATATATATATATATATATATATATATACAGGGTGTCTCAGAAGTCGCGCACCATAGGCTTTATTCAGATGTATGAGGTTTACGAGTCGAAATGGTTTATAAGTGATGTTCAATTACAATATATGTTCGATAATGTTCGAATAATAAAATTAATAGTATGTACAATTAATCAAAAAGCTATCTTGAAATAATTAAATTGAATAAAGCTATATTAGCCAATGGGTGTCTCAGAAGTCGCGCACCATTGGCTAATATAGCTTTATTCAATTTAATTATTTATGGTGCGCGACTTCTGAGACAATATATATATATATATATATTATAATATATATATATATATATATATATATATATATTATTTACTTTAGATTACTTTAGGTGAGTTTGAACGACGGTTCAGAATCGACCTGCAGTCGAGCCCTCTGCAGTATCCCGCCTCATTTGCGGAATTTGGTGAAGGAGGGAATTGCTGTCTGATCTCCTCCTGCCCTCGTAGCCAGCCACACATGGCTGGTCAGGGACTTTGCACAGGAATCTGTCCAGCTGGTTTTAAAGTTATTCAGGTCGGTGTGCTGGAGATTCCTCACTTCTTTTGGTAGGACATTGAAAAGCTTTGGGCCTCGTATTCTGAGGGTATTTTCCATTCTCGTTTTCATGGCCCCTTGTCCCACTGCAGCTGAGACCGTATAAAATCTGCCTCTTCTCTCATTCCAGTTTGTTTCTATTTCATTTCTAAGGTTAGGGACAGAGCCCTCAAGTATTTTCCATATGTACCGCTGGCGCCTTCTTTCGAGTGAGTAGAGTTCCAGGGATTGTAGTCAAGACCAGTAGTCTTCACCTTCCGTTTCCTCTATCTTAGAAGTAAAAGTCCTTTGTATAGCTTCAATGTTCGCAATGTCTCGTTTTCTGTATGGGCTTGTGAGTACTGAGCAATACTCAATTACTGGTAGGACTAGACTCTTCCATAATTTGAGCATGATGTTTGCTTTTCTGCTGCGGAAGCTCCTCCAGATGATTCCCATTATTTTTCTAGCCGTTGTAATTTTGATGTTATAGTGCTCTCTGAATTCTGCATCCGGCGACATTATTACTCCAAGATCCCTGACTTGTGGATTTGGTGTTATCTGTTTGGGTTGCATAGTTTTGTACCCTTTTTTCTGTAGCTCCTTGTTATTAGCATATATTAGAAGTTGTAATTTTTCTTTGTTGAACTTCATATTGTTGTCTTCTGCCCACTGGAGTAATGTTTCAATGTCGTTTTGTAATTTTCTTATGTCACCTTCGTTCAATATTTCCATCCATATCTTTGTGTCATCTGCGAAGCATGATACAATACTGTCCTTAATATTTGCATCAATATCTGCAATCATTATTATGAACGGCAAGGGAGCTAATGCTGTCCCTTGTGGGACAGAGCTCACGACTTCCGAGACTTCCGATTTAACTCCGTTTACCACCACTCTTTGTGTTCTTTGCGTCAAGAAATTAAATATCCACCTTCCTAGCTTTCCAGTAATTCCTGTATTCTTAAGTTTGTGTGCTATGATTCCATGGTCACATTTATCGAAGGCTTTAGCAAAGTCGTATATATTACATCTATGTTTTGTCCTCGACACAATGTTTCCAATATTTTATCCTGGTGGTCTATTAGCTGTGATAGGCATGATCTTCCAGCCCTGAAGCCATGTTGATTTGGGTTGTATAAGTCTTTTTCTTGTAGGTAGTAGGTAGTTTTGCCTCTAATTATATGTTCAGAACACTTTACAAGGTGTGAGGTGAGAGCCACTGGCCGATAATTCTTGGGCATTGCTCTGTTACCACCTATAAATAGGGGGGGGGGGCAATGTTCGCGTTCTTTAAGGGGAGTGGAATTTGTCCTGTGTCGAGTCATTTCGTCCATAGTAAGTATTTGGTGATACTCTCTTTGCATTTGTTCAGAAACGTGGCACTCCATGTGTCTGGCCCTGGCGCTGAATTGTCTCGCATCTGTGATAAGGCCGTAATTACATCTCCTTCCGTGAACTCGAAGTCCATTAATAAGTTTGTGCTGGAATTTGTTCTTGGTTGATTTGTATTTCTGTCGAAAAATTCGTCTGGGTTTTCCACTTCCATCTCGGAATTAGGGGTGCTAAACACAGAGTTAAATTGTTTCCTAAGCAGTTCGCTTATTTCTTTCGGGTCATTTGTGTATTCGGCCTCCCCGTCTATCAACGGACCAATACTCTCCTTACACTGCATTTTTCTTTTTGCAAACGTGTAGAAGTATTTTGGATTATTTTTTATGTTTTCTGCTACCTTTTTTTCCTTCTCGTTTGTCTTATGTATGAATATTTGCTTTAGGTCCAATTCTATTTCGCCAAGTTTCCTTTGTAGTTTGAGTCTCTTTGCATCAGTTCTGCATCTGCGGAGATGTTTTACGGTTTGTCTTCGTTGCCTGAATAGTGTTCTGAGTTTCCTCTCGAGCTTGCTACGTTTTCTTTCCTGTCTCCCTGGAATATGTTTCAGTATTATAGGTTTGGTTTCAGTCTCTATTATACATAGTATTTCTTGTGGAGTCTTCTCGTGAAGTAGCAAATCCCAATTTACCACCTTTAAATCTTTATTTATGTTTTCCCAATTTACTTTCTTTGAATTTATGTTTAAGCCTTCAAATATACCATCCGCCTCTCTAGGATGCGTTTTCGGACCTCTGGGTGCTAACTTCAGTTGCATATCGATGAGGTTATGGTCGGAGAACTTTGTGTGCGTACATTTTTATTTATTATTATCTCGTTGTTATTTGTCAATATTAAATCCAAACCGTTCCCTTTTCTCGTGGCTTCACAGATTTCCTGGGTCAGGACGTAATGTTCCATAATATCTAATAGCATTGTTGCTTGGGTTCTATCGTCTCTAGTGATGTTGCCATGAAACTTCTCGACATATATAACTTCGTCATTTTTCTTCCATGTTATGAATGGGAAATTAAAATCTCCGAAAATTAGAATATTTGTTGCTGGAGTTTCAAGTAATTTTAATATGTTTTCTATTTCATTTGTAGCAAATTGGAATTAATTTTTTGTGATGTTCGGTGGTCTGTAGATGTTCATAATGGTTAGGTTCAGTTCTTTTACTTCTAATATAATAACTTCACCTGTGCTGTTTGATTTGTTTACCTTCACTTCACATGTATATGTGTTTTTCACGAGATGCAACACCTTCCCCCTTGTCTAGCCACTCTATCTGCTCAGTGTATGTTGTAGTCCAGCAATGCTAATTCAGTATCCTCGATACAGTTTTCACAGCCTTTGTCGCATTTATGCAAGTGTGTTTCCGTTAGGCATATAATATCTATGCTGGATTCGGTAGCTAAATTCTGTAAGTATTGTAATTTGCAGCCCGCATGGTCCGTGTAGAGGCCGTGAGTATTTGTGTATAAAACATTTATTGGGTTTCTAATTTCCGTGTTCAGTTTTCCTATATAGTGGTCGTTTCCAGGTCGATGTCGGTTCCTGTTTGGTGTTATTGGTTTGGCCGCTGCATTTGGGAGAATTGGGTTGCGGCACTTGATACCACTGTGGATGTATTCTCGGTGGGTGGTGTTGGATAGAGGGGTAATGTATGTAATGGTGTGGGGAATATACCTGCGGAGTCCTGTCCTTTCTTGTTAGCAGGGCAAGCTGTGCTTTTATCGTTCTCATTTCCTATAAAAAATTTGTTTCCTTGCTCCTGTTGTTACTTCTAATACGGATAGGGTCTGTTCTTCCCCGTTCTCTTCTTTGGATACCCTTTATGTGAACATATGGGCACTCTATATTTAGGCATTTTCTCTCTGTCAGTGACTGTCTGCACATAGGAGATTGGGAAAAGTGTCAGTTTTGTCCGTATCTTCATCTTCCATTCCTCATCATATCGAAGCATTTCTTGGGTGACTGTACCTGCAGTTTGCTCCATATATGCACGACCATGTTTTATAGTATTCACATATGGCCCGTCGTTTAATCTCCTTACGAGCCCTATGTGATTCAATTGCTTTTTTCTGTTCCGCCACCACTTCTTCCCTACTCGGTGGTTTTTTGTCTTCGACGAGTTTTCATTAGTGTTCTTGGTATCTTCCTCTTTCTCCTTTATATTCCTGGTATCCCTCTCTTTCTCTTTGTGTTTCTGTTATCTCTCTCTTTGGCGGGGAATATTCCATTCTCTGAGGCTACTTTTGCATCTCCCTGTAGCGTACCGTGCTGTAGCGTGCTTTCCTGTATTGAGTTGTCCTGAGCCTCGTGTTTGTTTGTGTCAGCGTTTCCTCCTAGTGTTTCTTTGTCATCTGTCGGTAAACCTGTATTACGCATGTTCATTGCTCTTTGTACCATATTCTTATATATATATATATATATATATAATATATATACACACACACACACAGTATATATATATATATATATATATATATATATATATATATATATATATTATATATATGATGAATAAAACCACGAAGGAAAGGAAACACAAAATGGTGCTCAAGCGCTTTCGTCTAATGACATCCTCAGGAACACTGAAGTACATAAAAAGGTTAAGCCTTATATAGGTTACAGAAAGAAAAAAGAAAAATAAATAACATACATACACACACACACACATATATATACATATATATACATACATATCTATATATACAAATACATACATACATACATACATACATATATATACAATAAACAGAGAAGTAAAAATAATAAAAAATTAAAAATTAAAACCTTAAAGGATTACAGATTTGTAAGGAAAAATATCGATTTTTAGCACAAGATCAAATGGATTATAAAAATACAAATTTATACTGGAACTCTGCCGGGTTTTAACACAATGCTGCCTATGGTCAGGTTTCGATATATATAAAAAAAATAAAATGCAAATTAAAAGTTAATCGATTTTTAGCACAAGATCAAATGGATTATAAAAATACAAATTTATACTGGAACTCTGTCCGGGTTTTAACACATTGCTGCCTATGGTCAGGTTTCGATATATATAAAAAAAAAAAAAAAAATGCAAATTAAAAGTTAATAAAGTAGAAGACAAGTTACCAAAGATTTAATGTTTTACACTTCTTATCTAAATCTGTTTTTAAAGGAATTCACATAACAGGATCGAGTTGAAAAAGACCTTTGCTTATGTTGAAGTTATTTGAAAGTGGATAATGGCAGACTCAAGAATATTTCTTGTACTTCAGTGTACTTCAGTGTTCCTGAGGATGTCATTAGACGAAAGCGCTTGAGCACCATTTTGTGTTTCCTTCCTTCGTGGTTTTATTCATCATAAATATTTTTCACGTGTTACCTTCGTGAAATAATTTTCATATATATATATTATATATATATATATATATATATATATATATATATATATATATATATATATATATAATAATAATAAAAGTTTTGTATAAAACATTAACTTTTGCTGTGAAAATCCATTTTTAAAATGTATGTAACGGCTAGTGAGTAAAATAGAAGGAAATGAATTTAAAAATCTAAACGAAAAGTGTGAGAAGAAACAAACCGTATACAAATGAAATAAAGATATAATGAACATATATGCTCAGACCGTGTCAAAACTGAAAGAAATATCCTTCCATACGCCACCATTTTCATGTCCTGTGGATTGAAATACTTTGAAATACTGCGTAGATTATTAAAATGTTGAACTTCTACATTAAGTTCCGTCGTGGCCGCTTGTGGCATCACAAAAACTAACGATATTGTGGGTGGCAAACATTTGCCATGCCAAACATCTCCGTGGTAAACTGTTTAGTGTCCCAAATATGGACACTGTATGAAATATAATCACACTGAAAGAACTCGCGATTAAGCCAAGAACGTCACACTAAAAAATGTAACTTGAATTTGAGTATTTAAATTGCATTACACATTACGCAATATATATCTCTTCTGTCTTCTCTTCTGTCAACTTCTGTCAACAATCCCGCAGGAAAAATTTATTCGCACGAACGCCGAGCTTGTTGCTTCCCCATATACTGCATACTGTATTATACTATATATATATAATGAGGAATAACATACACATTGCGTGTATGTACAGGCACGCGCGCGTGGGTGTGTGGGTGTGTTTATGAGTGTGTATGTTAATGTTTGTTATCGTATGTTTTATACGCTAAAAATATTCCCTCAAAATGAACATTAAATTCTTAGCAGAACTTCACCTTTGAACATTGTACAATATTAAATAATAAAATGACGTCACGAGCTAAACCTCCTTTTGGTCTCTGACGTAACTTACTTCTCGAAATATTTAAAAAAATTACTTACTTTTTTAATTATTTAAAATTTACTTAAATCGACCATTTTGTTTCTTTTAATGACGTAATTAGATTCATGGTAAAAGTTTATAATTGGAAAATAAAAAAGTAATTTTTTAAACTATTTTCTGACTTCCTTCTTTTAAAACTCACGCAGGTGTTGACTACCTCTCCCACCGGCCCCCCCCTCATCGATGGGGGTGACCTTTAACCTCAAGACTGTTATGAAATAATGGAATCCAAGATTAAAGAACATTAATCCCGGAGCCGTTCCTCTTTTTCTGTACAATCTATAGCTCCAACAATCTCCTTCCTTCCATATTTATAAAGCTTAATTACTGCAGTTTTTCTTAATATTTATTTAGTTCACATTTAAGCAGCGAAAAAGTGGTTCTGAAATCTGTTTTAAACATTTAATTTAGGTTTCACTAAAAACATAATATAATCTCTTATTTTCAGCGAGTGATTTCTGTAGAACTTTATCCTGAAGGATTCCTCACTTTGAGGTTCCCTATTTGTTTATCTGTTCTGAGGATGAGAAAGATCGAGGAAGGAGACTTCGTGTTTGTTGACTTTAATCTTTTATTGCGCGTGTTCCACAAACGCCATTAGAATCTTAGGGTCAATCCCAGAATAGGCACCTGATGTACCTCAATCCCAGATGAAGCACCTGCGTTCAACCTCAATCCCAGAATAGGCACCTTGCAAGGAATTAAATAAAAAAAACCTGATGATTACAAAATTTATTGTTTATACAAAGTTTATTACAAATGTAATAAAGGCAAAGTTATAAAAGGTTTAAAGTGGTTTAATGAATAAAGAAAAATTTTAGATATCGAATAATATTATTAATAAAATATTAAATGTGAAAATCAGGTAAAAATCAAACTGGTAAGAATAGCAAAACTAACCAAAAAAACAGAAGATATAGCAAAAGATTAGGTTAGGTTAGGTTAGAGTTGATTTTTTCAAATATTGATAAAAACAATGAAATTATATCTCTAAAAACTGTTTATATTTTTTTCTCCTCAATCCCAGATTAAGCACCTGTGTTTTGCCTCAATCCCAGATTAAGCACCTAAAAATGATTTCAGGTGCCTATTCTGGGATTGATCCGAATCTTACGATACCCATTCCGCGAAGAACCAATAGTACATACCCACTCGCGTTTCATTCGTCTCTTCCATGACCAGAATAACCAAATGCGTAGAGAGAGAGAGAGAGAGAGAGAGAGAGAGAGCGAGCGAGAGATATATGCCCCTCCTCCTAATACCCAAACCAGCTGGATAATAAATAGTTTACAGACTCAAGGTTGAATATTTATTACGCAAAGAATCCAATTTAACTACAATGATGCGAGCAATTTCAAAGAAAAAATAATACCCGATAATGAGCGCTTAAGTTAGTTCAAATTTTCCGTTCTTTGTTCGCATAATTTAAATACGAATTAGAGTTAATTCTAAAACAAATGATTGTGACTAATAATCAAACCTAATAATGAAAACATCGCATAAAGTACGTCATAAAAACTTACTCTATAAACTTATATAAAAAGATAAACACGCGGAATAATATGAAAGCTTACGACCTTTAAATTATAAGGAGAGGCGTGTATGTCGTACACGATGCGTGTTTATATAAATAACATCCCGCTTAGAAGTCATTTTAGCAATTAAGCGAACATATTAGGATTACTTTAATAGATAGCAATGAATCGTCGATTAGATTATCTCTTATGATGATATCCAAACATGGATTCAATTAAATAGCATTAATAAAATTAATAAAACTTATAAAAATGAGTAATTAATTCATTAGAACTCAACTTTTCGAGGCCGAATGAGAAGCGAACAGGTTCCACGATTCGACCAGTCTAAGGTCATAAAATCTTTCTCCTGTCACATACATCGGAATAATTGTAAGCTGCCAGTCGAGCACAAACTCCTATAAGGTTGGTGGGTTGTAATTTCTCTCTATATATATCTCTATACAGTATATCTCTCTCTATCCCTATGTATCTCTCTCTCTCTCTCTCTCTCTCTCTTCTCTCTCTCTCTCTTTATATATATATATTGTATAATAATGAGAGGGTATGTTTGGGATTAATTTGTGGTGTATGAGAGTTGAATGAAGGAAAGAGAGAGAAGGAGACGAGAAATTTTATCGAAGGCGGAAATTTAAATTTGAAATTTAAGAAATTAAATCCAGAAAAAAAATTAAAGAAAAAGAAAAAAATCCTTCATTTTCAATACAAAATTTGCCTTATGTGATATACTGTACATACATAAAATTAATTTTAATTAATTATTAATATTTCTTTTAAAGTGTCATGTTCAATTTAATTTTGTAAAACAATTAATAATAAAATTATATTTTACTACTTAATAGTTATTAAATTATTAATTTTTATTTAAAATTGAATCCTATTTTTTAATATTTTTTTTGGCGCTGAATTATGGATTAGTTATTTCGCGGCGATTCTCATCATTATTCTGGTGATTTATACAAAAACTTTAAATGAAAGGTTTCGCTTCATACAATCAGACACCGCGTTTATCATGCGATAATCACACGTTTGCATGCGTACATTCAATGAATCTACTCTCTTGTATTCCCTACAAAATACAATTAAACAACTGTTATCAAAGTTATCAACAGTTCAGGTGCGATATTATTATCTATATATATTCTATATATATATATATAGATATATATTAAGCAAACAACCACAGGGAAAAGGAAACACAAAGTCCGAGCGCTTTCTGAATATTCACATTATCAAGGAGGAACAGAAAATTTTCTGTTCCTCCTTGATAATGTGAATATATCACGAAAGCGCTCGGACTTTGTGTTTCCTTTTCCTGTGGTTGTTTGCTTATTAATAAGGTCACGTGTTATTTTGTGATTTTAGTGCATATATATATATATATATATATATATTATATATATATATATAAAGTCGCGCATTAGGAATTTTCAGCGTTGACTATAATGAAAATGAAATGAAATGAAATGAAAGGTTTATTAGCAGACTATAGTCCATATGACAAATATTATTAATACAATGACAGTTCACATACAAGAATAAAAATATATACAATTGATTAGAAATAATACAGTAATGTCGGAGTTAAGTGGAGCTACAGACAGACGTTTTCATACAAAGAAGTCCATAGCTCAGAAGATAAACGGCAGGACTCATGGATAGCTTAGATAATCGGGTTGGTTGATTTTTTAATTCTTTGCATTAGACTGTATTGAGCACGTCTTGTTACTTCCGGGAAGCTCGGGACATTGCGGGTAGCAAACATTTGCGAAGTTGAGCATCTCGGGGGTAATTTATGTAAGAGTCTAAAAGACCTGTTGTACAGCAAATTTAGGGTTTTGCCAGAACCTTTGTTATAATTCACCCAGAGTTGCTGTCCGTATATATTACTGCAGACAGTACGAAAGAGAGTGTCTTTAGCTTCACTTGTACAGAACCAAAAGTTCCTTATAGTCATATTCGCTTTAGCACAAAGGCTTCCAGATTGGTTTCTTATATCTGAGTCATCACTCAAGGAGCTGATAATAGTTTGACCCAAATACTTAAACCCTCGTACTTCCTCAATTACTTCACCATTCATTTTAAACCTAATATCAGCTGGCTGATTACAGCTTTTAGGATGAAATTGCATAACCTTAGTTTTTTTTAACATTAAAAAGAATATCATGTTTCTGCCAATCCACTTCGCAGACTTTTAGTAACCGATCCAGACCTTTAACAGAGGGACTTATTAACACCATATCATCGGCATAAACTAAGTTATTTATCCTTGTTATTTATGCAACATCACACTGTTGCCACATTAAGTGAAACAATTAATCCGTCAATATACACATTAAACAGCATAGGGGAGAGCAAGGAACCTTGTCTCACCCCGCAAGAGGAGCCAAAACACTCGGATAGTACATTGCCCCACCTAACGGTAAATGATTGGTGGGAATACCAAAATTTCAATAAATTTAATATGTACATGGGAACCTTCCTGTCTTCTAGCTTTTTAAATAAAAAATTATGGTTCACTCTATCATATGCTTTACTTATATCTAGGAAGCAGCTATAAATAGTTGAATTACTGTCAATGTATTTAGATATTGTTTCTTTAAGTACATACAGTAGATACACAGGTCAGTTGAGTGGGACCTTTTAAAAACAAACTGATTAGATGTCTATAGGTAATAATTTAATCGGAGTAACAAGAGTTTTTCTAGTAGTTTCGAGAAGCAGGAAGCGACAGCAATAGGCCTGTAATTATTGCTGGACAGAATGTCTCCGTACTTTTTTGACTAGGGGCAAGATATATACCCTCGTGAATTCTCAGGGATATGGCTGTGAGCAAGCATGGCTGATAAGAGCAATGATATATGCAAACATACTACGTCATTGGCATATTTTAAGTGCTCATTCGATAGGTCATCTACCCCTGACGCAGAATCAGTCTTTAACTCTTTAATTAACCTCTTTACTTCAGGAACTGATATCAAAGTATTTTCTCTTGTCCCTCCCACAGAATATTAGAGTAGTGGTTTTTCCACAGCTTTGCAATTTCTTCCTCCCCCCGACACCCCATCGGGGTCCTAATCTAGGTCTACCATGAAAGCACCACAAATCGTAGGCGTCTTTCGATTCAGGGGGGCAATAAAATCATTCCATCCAGGAATAGTCTTAGTATGATAGTTGTAAGATTTAATCAGGGGGCTTCCTGCTTCTCTTAACAGTGATACTAATTTACTATAATACCTGTCTATGAGTTTACAGTGAGAATCATTTGAGCAAGGATTATTACAGGCAAGATGCAAAATTTCTAAATTATTAAAGAGGTGGCCTGTTCTGTCTTTGTATTCTATTCTCTGTTGCATATTAATATTAGACCAATCGACACGATTATTTTTACCTATTGAGTTTTTGTTATGTCGTGTTGCGCATAAAGTGGTAAAATTAACTAATAGTGCTAATGGTCTATGTCCAGAAAGAAGGAAATTATGCAGAATATGAACTCTAACAATTCGATCCTTTAGATTATTACAAGTGAGACAATGATCAATCCACCTAGTGGTACCACTGATATCGCTAACGTATGGAAAATTACCACTGGTTACCCCTAATACAGCTACATCACTTATACTTAATTTGGCCGACTCATACATGTTACCCAATTCTGCAAAGAATTTCGAGTTCACACGCGCGTTAAAGTCCCCCATTATTATCAGTGAGATATTTGGTTATCTGATAATGACTTAATTTATACAGCAATCAATGTATTCACTAGACTACTGCCGTTGTTGTATGGTAATAGCATACACAACTAATATGCAATCATTGTTCACTCGTATTCAATCTTAACAACCTTACATTCGCTTGTTAAAAATTTTATGTTTTGACAAGTTTTTCCTTATTAAGAAAGCAACACCACCAAAGGCCTACCTACATTAATTCATCTGACAAGTCTACTGCTGATGACGCATGGTACATAAAGTCAATCATGGATGTAGAGAGAAATTTTAGCTCTTGCTTAGGTAGCCAGTGCTCTTGTAAGAGTATCAAATCTGCACTGTCCACAGATTTTATGAACATTTACAATTGAATTCCTCACTGACCTTACGATATATTAGACTATTTTCAACATGTTATTCGCCATGACTGACAGAAAACTTGTTATTAATCTGATTATTATTATACATAGTACAAAGTTCAGGCATTACCGTTAGGGCGCCTATTATTATGATTATTATGATTATTATTATTATTATTTTATTATTATTTTATATTATTATTATTATTAATATATATTCGAAGCCGAAATAAAAGGTATATATATATATATATATATATATATATAATATATATATATTATGTGTTGTGTGTGTGTGTGTGTGTGTGTGTGTGTAATTATTTGGTTTCGTTAACTATAAGGTTTTATTCCCATGTTCTCCATTTTATATAAATAGAACCATAAACATGTTAATAAAATATTAAAGTGACGTAGAGGAATACATGCTTAAATTATCTTCATTTATCATTGTAATAAAATAGTGGGGCGCAACATATTGTCACGAAGCTCCTTTGAAACAAACGTGTTTTTTACGATTTTCGTTCGTTATAATGAGAGTGTTAAACGGATAAGATCTCCGACTGTAAATTCATTTGTGATTTTCTTCTTTCTGAATCGTCTCTCCACGCGAGAGACGGAGTTTAACCGCGTATATGAATCCGTCTGCATCTTAATTAGCGCCAAACCAGGTTTAAATCTAATTGTGCCGTGCACGGAACGAGAAGCCAGCAAAATATTTTAAAACGGACCTCCTCGGCGGCTGAGTCCTCGCCGCCTCATAATTACCATTAACGGTTACCAAATTGAGTTTGCATAAAATAAGACAAAATTATCAGTTAAAAATTCCAAAGATTTTTGAAGATCTTTTATTTTATTTTTAAAATGAAGTCGAAGTTAAAATATAAATGCGGTTTTAGATCTTCAAACAAAGATTAGAGAATAATTCCAAAATTAAAAGGTTCCATCATTAAAAATGGAATATTAAATAAATTTCTGTTCAAGTATAAAAATACAACTTCTAAATTTCCTTCTTTATACATTATAAAAGCTTCGATCCTTCTTTACGGCAATACCAACGCGATTGTGTTCGAGTTGCAGCGCTCGATGGCTACCCGTTTCAATCCGTATTCTTCATTTATCTCATTTATCTCAGTAATGAAGAGAGATCAGAATGAATTAACATTATTCTTCAAATAAACTTACCTTACGGTTGAACGAAAATGTTGACGGTATTCGAAGTAGGATCTCTTTACGAGATACGAGAGTTTCTGTTCTTCCATCATATATTACGCGTATAGCGTACATTTTACGCGTGTGTATATGAGGAAATGATGTATGTATTTTCATACGTTGAACTGAAAAAGGAAAATGTTATTTTCCTGCTATTGTTTATATAAAGTGCCCGGAGTCAAACCAGTATAATTTGCGGGTACCATAAGTACCTGTCGGGGAATTTTTGCTCGTTTTGCCTTACCTTCATCCACAAATTTGGATGTAATTACGGTATTCACGCGTATTCACTTAGGAAGTGTCTCTCGCAGAATATTAATTATTTCTTCTTTGTCATTCTCAGAAAAAAATACTCACCCGTTTGACATATAACGAAAAGTTTCATTGATGCAGAATTATAATACATTTTATATCTCTATCTCTCTCTCTCTCTCTCTCTCTATATATATATATATATATGAAAAAATCGCCTCCACCAGGGTTCGAGACTACCACCTTTTCAATTAATGGTGAGAGCACTAGCTACTACATTACATTATAAAAGGTTAACGCGTGATAAAAGTTAACACAACCTATCCAATGTTTAAACAGCTGAAGAAACGCACAATGTTTTCGCGTCCAGAGCGTCCAGAGGGATTTTACGCGTTAACCCTGTTAACCCTCTCACACTCGAGGTAATGACCAGCATTTCATTCAAACTATCTGCTGCAACATTGGGGTTCCATAAATGGAATAGGCACGATTTTTCATGATGAAAAAATCATGAAACATCGTACGTGTTTAGGTATGATATTCCATATATATATATAACTTTGGTTACCTCAGTTTTGCTTCCGTCCGAATTGTTTATTCTGACGAAAATCAAACTCGTTGCTCCACCTTGGACCTACATCTTAACGTGGAATCCGAACCACGACCCACCGCGGGTGGTCAAAAATTACGAAGTCCTTGCCCGGAACCGATCTCACGACCTCTCGATCAGCAGCCCAGGTCTTAACCACTAGGCCATCCAAGGTACCCATTTATCTACCAACCATTTTTTTCTGGAAGGATGAACAGCTGGGTAAGCTGCGCGCCGTTTGCTTTCGCCGGGAATCGAACCCAGGGCCGGTGGATTCGTATTCAGCGATGCTAACAAACTACACCACCGAGGCGTGTGTACACACACACACACACACACACACACACATATATATATATATATATATATATATATATATATATATATATATATATTATAATCCAAATTAATTAAATCCTAAATGGTGAATATTGGCTTTTTGTTCGTTGCAATAAAAGTGTACGAAAAATAACGTTGATTCAAGTAATATCTTTTCGATAATTTTTTTTATACCAAATCTTTGCCTTCGAATGCCATTTTTGCCACTGGACCAATTCTTTTTCATGACCAAAATTGGAACTTAAAAATGAAACCTATTTTGTTACGAAATTCGTATTTCTCTATCGCTACACGGAAGTGCTGCATTCTACAGGGTGTTCCATTTAAATGGAACCATAGGGAGTAATAAAGATTGGAAAGGATATTAGTACCTTTATTACCTTACCTTACCTTTATTACCTTATTATTACCTTTATTACGTTTACTCTCACAAATCTGGAAAAAAAAGATATTATTATTTACTCCTGATGGTTCCATTTAAATGGAACACCCTATACAGGGCTATTTAAAATGATTCACCTGATTTCAAATGAGAATATTTTTTAATGTTACAAATACAGAGTGATTTGTGATACATCAACCAAAAGAAAAACTGTCCAAATTTTGTCTCTTACCTCATAAATGCTCTATGTGACTTCCCCTAGTTACACGAGCAACGTCGACACGATAGTCGAATTCCTCCCATACTCGCTCCAGCATGTCCGTTGTCACTGACTCTACGGCAGTAACAATGCGAGTTCGGAGCTCATCCAAAGATGTGGGCAACGGTGGCACGTACACAGTATCCTTAACGTACCCCCAAAGGAAGAAGTCGCACGGTGCACTGTGACTACCGATTTACAGCTCGAAAACTGCAACACACAAAACGCCTTCTGCTGTGCGGACGCCATTTTCACACTGACTGTTTGTTGCTAGGCTAGGCCACGGCGTGACTTTGGAGCCCTCTCGCGGTGATCTTGTAAAACTCGGAGATTTCCTCTTTCATGTGGTGTATGCCCAGTTGATACACGGTTGATAGGTACGGAAGTATTCTCAGTTGAAATCGGATGAATCCTTTAAATAGCCCTGTATATCAGTTTGAATAAGGTTGCTCTACTTGCATATATATATATATATATATATAATATATATATATATATATATATATGCAATAAAATCACAGAACAACACGTGATCTTTTTAATAAGCAAAGAACCACAGGGAAAAGGGAAAGGAAACACGAAGTCCGAGCGCTTTCGTGATATATTCACATCTTCAGGGACAAGAAAGAAATAGACAGAATTTACAACGTAAATGAGTTAAATACACAGCGAAAAAAATTTCCCAATAGAAAAATATATATGGAATAACATATATATATATATATATATTATATATATATATATATATATATTCCCTGACGAGGTGTACTCTGAATACACGAAAGGCCTTGGAATCATTTTTCTTTTTCCTTGTTGGTTTGCATTATATATATATATATATATATATATATATATACACTGTATATGTCAGTGCTCGAAATAAACTTTTTCTCTCACCCGCCAACCGGGCGGGTACTCCGTAAAATCTACCCGCCCGGAAAAATCCACAACTTCGAAATTCTAATACATTACATACATTACAGAATTACATACATTCTTAATTAAAAATGAGAATTACATACATTCTTAATTAAAAATGAGAATTACATACATTCATTTTTTGTAGTGTACTGTACATAGTGTAGTTTTTAACAATCACTCTTTCAAAATCTACTCGCCAACCTGGTGTATAACTTAGAATTTGTACCCGCCCGACCCGAAATCTACCCGCCATTGGCGGGTGGGCTAGTGTTAATTTCGAGCCCTTATATATATATATATATATATAATATATATAATAAGCATACATGCATGAGGAATTTAGTGCCGGAAGTCTGAAAACCTAATGATGCTACATGATATTGAGAAGGAAGCATTATTCAAACAAGGACTAATGATAAACGTAAAATAAATTAATAGAAAATATTATTTAAAAGAATTAAAATGTTAAGGAACATTAAAAGTATTTTCAGTACAATAAGTTCAGTCAAGACTTTACTAAGTTTAGCCTATTACATATTCAAATATGCACGACATATATATATATATATATATATATATATATATATATATATATATATATATATATATATATATATATATATACAGGGTCATCAAAAAAAGACGCTCTAATTTGAATTGCTTATATTTATTAAAGTATTTTAATTACAACACTGGTTCTGCTGTCACAACAACAACTGAAGCACAGGAGATTGTATTCATATGAAAACATTTTCATATGTGATCCCAGTGCATCCAACACCATTTGCAAGACTGCATACGGCAAATGCCTATCTTGATACCCTTAATGAACATTTTTATGATAGGATCATCTCGAATCGTTATCCTGGACGCTTTGGATTTGGATGGTCCTGCCACCGGACTCACCAGATTTGAGTCCATTTGCTTGTTTATTTCCCAATGTGTACAGGAATAAACCACATACGATCGAATAATTAAAGGCAGAAATTACAGCTTCTGTGGAGAGCATCACTAATGAAACACTAGCTCTGGTTATGGAAAATTTCAGTAGACGTTTGCAAATGTTGTTGGATGTACAGGGCTCACATATTGAATATGTTTTCACATGAATAAAATCTCCCGTGCTTCATTGTTGTTGTGACAGCAGACCCACTGAAATACTTTATTGAAATACTTTAATAAATATAAGCAATTCAAATTAGGGCGTCATTTTTTGATGACACTGTATATATATACTTGTCATTGTTTCATCCTTCGGAAACGAATTCTTATAAGGAACAGCAATACAGCTGCAGGAACCAACATTTTCACTATTTATTCACTGGACTAAGCGTTTTGAAAGTTGAACCTCCATTTTCAGTAGCCACAAAAGACATTATAAAACCACTTAAATAATTAAAACTAAATATTTCTAACACTATGTATAAAATTACAAAAATTATTCGATATATATATATATATATATACACACACAACGCAACGCAACTTGTTATAAGAGGACATACATTAAAATTTTCCATTAAAAACTAAAATGAATAAAATTTAATTTAAAACTCTCATAAAAACCAAATAAGTAAAACTTAATTAAAGTAAAACATTTTTAACTTAATGGCATTGTCATGATTATTAAGTGAGTGTTTCATTTTGTTAATACAGAGGGACTCCGTCACTCGCGGATCCAAAATTTTATGGGTTTAGTTTGTTATTTTAAAATTATTATTTCTTAGTGGATGGTTCGTTGTTTCTGAATGTAATCTAATAGCTGAATGAGAAGGATTGGACGAGGGCAGGCCAGTTCTCGTTGATAACCCCCAGTGTTGTTCCACACGGAGAGTGAATTGGAGTTGTGTGCTACCAACGTACGATGTTTGGCAGCTGTCACAAATATATTTATAAATAAATAAATAAATAAATAAATAACACGAGACCTAGTCTGCTCTGGACACATATCCTTAAAATAAAAAAAAGAGGCTATTTTAGAACGATTAACAAAGGTCAAACGAAATTTAATTTGGGGACAACAGTTTCTCAGTGTTTTGCAAAAAATGTTAAAACTAGACTGACCCAAATACGGAAATATAACCTTTGGTTAGCTTCCGCCGGAATTGTTCATTCCGACGAAGGTCAAGCTTTTTTCACTCCACCTTAGTCCTACAGTTTAACGTGGAATCCGAACCACGCCCCACCAGCAGCCCAGCGTCTTAACCACTAGGCCACCCAGGGCACCCATTTATCTACCAACCACTTTATTGTGTGGAAGATGAACAGCTGGCTTTTGCTGCGTGCCGGCTGCCGTCACCGGGGTCTCGATCCCGGGGCCAATGGATTCGTAGTCAGCGACGCTAACCACTACACCACCGAGGTGCATACCGAGGGGCATATATATATATATATATATATATATATAATATATACACAACACACACATATATATGATATATTGCTTATATTTATTAAAGTATTTCAATAAAGTATTTCAGTGGGTCTGCTATCACAACAACAATGAATCACGGGAGATTTTATTCATGTGAAAACATATTCAATATGTGAGCCCGTTACATTCAACAACATTTGCAAACGTCTACTGAAATTTTCCATAACCAGAGCTAGTGTTTCATTAGTGATGCTCTCCACAGAAGCTGTAATTTCTGCCTTTAATTATTCGATCGTATGTGGGTTATTCCTGTACACATTGGGAAATAAACAAGCAAATGGACTCAAATCTGATGAGTACGGTGGCAGGACCATCCAAATCCAAAGCGTCCAGAATAGCGATTCGAGATGATCCTATCATAAAAATGTTCATTAAGGGTATCAAGATAGGCATTTGCCATATGCGGTCTTGCAAATGGTGTTGGATGCACAGGGATCACATAATTATTCACATATGAAAATGTTTTCATATAAATACAACCTCCCGTGCTTCAGTTGTTGTTGTGACAGCAGAACCAGTGTTGTAATTAAAATACTTTAATAAATATAAGCAATTCAAATTGTACTGAAAATACTTTTAATGTTCCTTAACATTTTAATTCTTTTAGATAATATTTTCTATTAATTTATTTTGCGTTTATCATTAGTCCTTGTTTGAATAATGCTTCCTTCTCAATATCATGTAGCAGCATTAGGTTTTCAGACTTCTGACACTAAATTCTGATGCATATATGCATTTTATATATACCGTATATATATATATATATATATATATATATATATATATATAGAGAGAGAGAGAGAGAGAGAGAGAGAGAGAGAGAGAGAGATTAATTGTGCGTAACAAGTACGTATAACACGATTTGTGACCATAAAAGAAAATAAATGCTAAAATAATCTCAGCCAGTGTGCCGTAGCCGGCAGCCAAGAATTCCAGATGGTTCCTTAGAAGGAAGCAGACAAAAAAATGAGCATTGGGGCAAATCAGTTCAAACACCCCTTCATGAAAACACCTGTTCCCACTGAAGTTTATAAACTACTTCTTTCTACATGTACGGAAGTTATTATGCGAGTACTCGTAGATAGTAAGATGGAAGGTATGAGGGAGTCAAGGAACTGATGGAACGCGACCCGCGTCTCTGAGGGGTATTCCACGGATGATAATTTATGTGTTGACGTAGGATGCTGGGTGATGTTTATTAAGCAACTTCAAATAATACTGATTGTTTTGCGTGTGTTCTCATTTTTAAAGTTGTTGTGGGCTTGATTCCACTGAATTTATGCCCCTCTAAGATCATTCATTACAAGAATATAATTTAATATTCTACCTTAGAAGGCATTCGTCCTCATTAAGTTCCTGAACCCGAATTATATGACTGTATATTAAACTAAATTCAAACTGAACTCGTATAAAAACCTTATTAAAAATCATATATTCAAAACAGATTGTTGTAATTAATTTATGCAGACGGTATTCAAAGAGGATACTTAACACCACTTTTCTTTCCATTACAATTTTAGTTCATTTTCTTTCTTCCAGTTAACAATTAGATCTTAAATTTGTTTGAACACTCAAGTAGGCACTCGCAATCTCTTCACATGCCGCCAGTGGACTTGGGTCACCTGAACTGCACGCTGACCTCGGGCATTCTAGGAGATATAAATTAAATGTGCTAAGAATGTATAAAATTTATTGTTTTTAACAACCATATACAGTAATATATATATATATATATATATATATATGTGGGCCGGATGTCAGTTTTTCAACATCTGCGGATGTGTAGAAGTAAGGGTCAGTATAAGGCAGCCATAAAGCGATGTAAACAAGAAGAGTCTATTCGAGCATCAAAAGCCTGTGAAGCTCGCATAAATAACGATAATAAAAAATTTTGGAAATTTGTTAAGAATCAAACGGGTGTCAAAAATGTCCTCCCTCCGACTATCGATGGGGTGTCGGGGGAGGATGAAATTGCAAAGCTGTGGAAAAACCACTATTCTAACATTCTTAATAGTGTGAGTAGGGATAATCTCAAGATAGATTGCACCGAAACGATTGTGGGAGGGACAAGGGAAAATATTTTGACATCATTTTCTGAAGTAAAGAGGTTAATTAAAGAGTTAAAGACTGGTTCTGCGTCAGGGGTAGATGACTTATCGAATGAGCACTTAAAATATGCAAATGACGTAGTATGTCTGCATATATCATTGCTTCTATCAGCCATGCTTACTCATAGCTACTGTATATCCCTGCAGAGTTCATGAGGGTATATATCTTGCCCCTGGTCAAAAATAAGTACGGAGACATTCTGTCCAGCAATAATTACAGGCCTATTGCTGTCGCTTCCTGCTTCTCGAAACTACTAGAAAAACTCATGTTACTCCGATTAAATGATTTCCTATGGACATCAAATCAGTTTGGCTTTAAAAGGTCTCACTCAACTGACCTGTGTATCTATGTACTTAAAGAAACAATATCTAAATACATTGACAGTAATTCAACTATTTATAGCTGTTTCCTAGATATAAGTAAGGCATATGATAGGGTGAACCACAATATTTTATTTGCAAAACTAGAAGACAGGAAGGTTTCCATGTACATATTAAATTTATTGAAATTTTGGTATTCCCACCAATCTTTCACTGTTAGGTGGGGCAATGTACTATCCGAGTGTTTTGGCTCCTCTTGCGGGGTGAGACAAGGCTCCTTGCTCTCCCCTATGCTGTTTAATGTGTATATTGACGGATTAATTGCTTCACTTAACGAGGCAACGGTGGATGTTGTATAGATAACACAAGGATAAATAACTTAGTTTATGCCGACGATATGGTGTTAATAAGTCTCTCTGTTAAAGGTCTGGATCAGTTACTAAAAGTCTGCGAAGTGTATTCGCAGAAACATGATATTCTTTTTAATGTTACAAAAACTAAGGTTATGCAATTTCATCCTAAAAACTGTAATCAGCCAGCTGATATAAGGTTTAAAATGAATGGTGAGGTAATTGAGGAAGTACAAGAGTTTAAGTATTTGGGTCAAACTGTTATCAGCTCCTTGAGTGATGACTCGGATATAAGAAAACAATCTCGAAGCCTGTGTGCTAAAGCGAATATGACCATAAGGAACTTTCGATTCTGTACAAGTGAAGCTAAAGACACTCTCGTATTTTCTGCAGTAATATATACGGACAGCAACTCTGGGTGAATAATAAAAAAGGTTCTGGCAGAACCGTAAATTTGCTGTACAACAGATCTTTTAGACTCTTACATAAATTACCCCCCGAAATGTTCAGCTTCGCAAATGTTTGCTACTCGCAATGTCCCGAGCTTCCCGGAGGTAACAAGACGTGCTCAACACAGTCTAATGCAAAGAATTAAAAAATCAACGAACCCGATCATCCAAGCTAACCATGAGTCCTGCCATTTATCCTCTAAGCCAGTGGTTCCCAACCGGTTTTGGCTTATGGCCTCCTTAGGAACCTTATTTTTTCCTGTGGCCCCCATAAGCATTATTTTCAGTAGGTAATATGCAGATTAACTCTATTTTACAAAATAACATTTTCCTGTGGCCCCCTTCAAATGTGCCATGGCCCCTAGGGAGCCATATGGCCCCCGGTTGGGAAACACTGCCTGAGTCTAAGCTATGGACTTCTTGGTACGAAAACATCTGTCTGGAGCTCCACTTAACTCCGACATTACTGCATTATTTCTAATCAATTGTATATATTTCTATCCTTAGTATATGAACTGTCATTGTATTAATAATATTTGTCATATGGACTATACTGTAGTCTGCCAATAAACCTTTTCATTTTCATTTTCATATATATATATATATATATATTATATATATATGATATATTGTGCGCAAGCTTCTCAAAGTGAAACATATATTGGATAAATTAAGGAAGGTTTCAGGTTGTTGGGAAAAGTGGTAAATATCTGTTAAGTGCACCTGCCATAAAAAGGTAACTTTTGTATACGTTTATAAAATTCCTTTAATGTTAAGTCTGACAATTGTTGTTACACAGATTCGCATTGTCTGTCTTAAATTAAAATTAATGAATGGCTGTCATCTAAATAAGTGACTCCTTTATAGAAGGTGCCACATTACGCTTTGCAACGGCAACAAAGGAGCGATAGCCAATTAGTCCGAAGGTCATGTTACAAACATATTTTATGGAAATTGAATTTTGATAAAATTACCCTTTCACTATAAAATGATATAAATACAAAGATTAAAAAGGTGTTATAAATAACGTAACAGTTCATTAAGTTCAGAGGTATCACCTAAAACATAATTACAGCCACTTCTTAACTAAAAATTACTGACACAACGGCTGAAGAAGCGCTTCCTCATAGAGTAAAGTACAATCAAACTAAAACGAGATTTGGTTCGTAAACATTTTTTATTAAGAATCTCACGGATTAGTAAAATGGGAGTTAAACACTCCAAACATATAGTAAACTTACCAATTTATATATATGCACACATACACCGCATATATATATATATATATTTTCCCTCATAAGAGATTTATGCCAAACAAAAGAAGTATACAAGGCTGTTCAGAAGATCTTTCAATTAGTTTTGCGCTAATCCACTTAAGCGTTTGGTGTTCTAACCAAGGACTGCATCGCAACGGGGTCGATCGATCCACCGGGGAGTCTTCGAACCCTGCAGTGAAAATGAATTTAAAATCGTCAGTTCAAAAATTTCTGTTTTGCTCATTCCTTTCTTAATAAATATATATTGATACATTATTCATACGCTACTTGTATAACTATAACTATAACTATATATGTATATATATATATATATATATATATATATATATATATATATATATTATATATATATATATATATATAATGCGTTTTGCTCTTATAGGTTAGACAAATAAATTATTTTGTTTACATCTAAATAGGAATTAGAGAGTTGCGAGTGTGTATCTTCCCCCTTTATAAAATTGGCCCTTTTATAACGACCGCAAATTGAACATTACCCAAATTACTATTATTTTGTGATGTTTTCGAATATTAATAATAATAATAATAATAATAATAATAATAATGTAACAATGATTGGCGCGTGTTCCAAAATTAGCGGACGGAGGAGACACGTTTGTGCGGGAGACGAATAAAATCTATGACAGACTTCGATTTAATATAAATGCATCGCTTTTTTTTAAAGGCGAATACGAAACCGAAAAACTGAAAAATAAGTCAATATTTCCTGATTTGCACCAAATTACTTCTTCACACTTTTTCAGAATCTTTTCCTACCGTTTCTTTCTCACACGAAAGCGATTCATCAAACACGTGACTTATTTCAAGTCAGTTAGTTGAGGGTCTGTCGTTTTGTGGCTGAAATTAAATTAATCTATACTACTACTACTACTACTACTACTACTAATAATAATAATAATAATACGCAGTTTCTGTCCTTCTGTCTGTCCGGCGTTTTTCTCGGAAACCGCTCAACATAGGGCACTCATCCTTACACCGTTCGAAAGGTCTCTCTGTTCTGGGAGGATCCTAAGGATATTTATTCTTTCGTTTGCACGCGCGCAACTTTTAAACGAAGCCAGAGAGAGAAAAAGTTCCTAGAAGAAAAAATGTTCCTTGTGGTCTGTTTAGGCCAGGGGTGGGGAAACTTTTCAGTACCAAGGGCGAAAATCGATAACATAAACACCTCCGCGGGCGTCTGGCAAATTTTAAGCTTATATACAGCGTGTCCCAAAGAAATGTATACCCACTTTGTTCGATAATACCAGCTATGAGGATAATAAATATATTACTTTTTATATGTTTTTTAATAAAGAATTTTCTCCTGAATCTAAATGTAATTATTTTTATTAAAAATTAAAGAACAAAAAAGTTACAGATGTTTAAATTATAATTATTATTTTCGAGACTTCATGTGCGATATTTTCTAATATTTTAACCGACTGTTTTGAGATACTTATGTTTAGTGTTGATATTGAAGCATTAATGTTGTAATTATTAGTTAATTCAAAAAATTTAGAAATTCCATGGTTAAATGACACTTTATCTAAGATGTTCGACGTCTTCCAGAACGTTGTTTTTGTAAGTTTTGCACAGTGCCGTCCGTTTCAAACTTATCTCGTATACGTGCAAAAATATTAGAAAATATCGCACATGAAGTCTCGAAAATAATAATTATAATTTAAACATCTGTAACGTTTTTGTTTTTCAATTTTTAATAAAAATAATTACATATTTAGATTCAGGAGAAAATTCTTTATTAAAAAACATATAAAAAGTAATATATTTATTATCCTCATAGCTGGTATTATCGAACAAAGTGGGTATACATTTCTTTGGGACACGCTGTATATAAGATGTATTTTAAAAAGCTATTTGCTGGGCTGTAAATAAATAATTTTTAGTAAATAATAAATACCTAAGCGGGCGAATTGAAATTAGCTCGTGGGCGAAATTTCGCCCGCGGGCGAGGGTTTCCCCACCCTTGGTTTAGGCGGAAAGTGGTGTGGGGCATGTGGGAAACCCCAACCCGTCATTTTTTGGCGGGGAGACGGGTGTGTAGGGATGTGGGGTGGAGTGGGGCATGTGGGAAACTTCAACCCGTCTTTTTTTTCGGCGGGTTCAGTAGTGTGGGCGCAAAATGGACGAGTGCGAGAATGTTGCAATGCAATGTTGATCAATGTAGCAAGATGTTGCAAATGTGTTATGCAACAAATGGGGGAATCTTGCAAGGGTTTATGCAATGAAGGGGGCTATACAAAGGGGGGAAGGGTTATGCAACAAGTTAATGCTGCAAAGTGGGAGGGAGTGATCTTCGGGGGAGGATGACCTCCCCCCCAAAGGGGTAGCCTTAACCTAAGAGAGGGAGAGAAAGGAGAAGGAGGAGGTCTTTGGGGGAGAAGGTAGAATGTCCTCTTAACCTAAGAAGGAGAGAGAGAGTTCTTTATTCCACCGGAGTCCGACGCATTATGAACGTCCAGGGGCCAAGCAGCGGTTATATAGAGGGTCGTGAGTTGCCAGATACCACTTATTTATATATGGAGGGGTTACCAGAGAGCACTATATATTTATTTAGATGTGTTGCCAAATAATGTTTTTTAATTTAATTATGTCCAGGTATACCTCATTAGGGTGAGTTGCTAGATACCACCATTTATTTTAATTTTATTTACATGAGTTGCCAGATAATGTTTTTATTTATATGAGGAGAGTTGGCAGATACCACCATTTATTTTAATTTTTATTTACATGAGTTGTCAAATAATGTTTTTTTATTTATATAAGGAGAGTTGGCAGATACCACCATTTAATTTAATTACTTATTTATTAAAGGCAAGAGCGAATTTCTCCTTAAAGTTGTTCAGCAAGAGAACTAATTATTTAAACGATTCCAAATATTAACAATAAAAGAAATACACTGACAATTAATCCATGGCTTAGCAAAAGAAATCGTTTAACTTAATATTAATAATAAAAGAAATGCACAGGACTCTTTATATTGTACATTATTCCAATAACATTCTCTAAGAATAATATTAAATTTACCTATAATTCATGAAATACTTTCATTTATTCTAACACCTTAGAATGTATACTGTGTCTATTTACTTATGACAATCCTTTCTATATACCTTTTATATTTTTTATAAATAAATTTCAGCGAACATTTTCAGCGAAATGGTTCAAAAACAATGCTATTTGACATCTTGTACTTTAGAACGGTTGCCTTTAGCATATAAAAGCACATGTCAGTACAGTGATTTACTCTAAAGCCAAACCGAAAATGTCTATTTACTTTTGTCATTCCTCTGTATATACTGTGTATATATATATATATATATATAATATATATATATATATATATATATATATACGAGGTGTAATCAAAAAGTTCGGTAAATAGTCCGGCAACTAATGAACGCATGGCATTAGATGATGTGAGTGTGTATGGCTGATGACGTCACCTTGACCACTTGCCAGATGCCAACAAACACCTTTCAACTACGCACCAGTGCGCCGTGTCATTGCTTTGTGTGATGGCGTTTTTGTGGCGTCTGGCGATTTTGCAGAAAATGTCGAAATTTGAGCAACGTGCAAACATCAAATTTTGTTTTAAAGTTGGTAAGACGACTACAGAAATGCACAGAATGCTTGCAGCTGTCTACGGAGATGAAGTTGTTACAAACAAGACGGACGGATGACCACTTCTTTCATCATCTTCCAAAGACTCATTTCCTCGAAACCTTTCAAACCACTTGCAAACCTCGTATATATATATATATATATATATATATATATAATTAAGATGTGTCTTCACAATTTCGTAATTTTTTTTTCGTTCATTTTAATATTAATTCATTCTTTACAGTATACTAAATTTACAATAAACACTTTAAATATTCTATAAGAATAATATTCATTTTACCTATAATTCAAAAGGAAGGCATTCGTTAAAACAACTCTTTTTATTCGAGGAATGGAAGAAATAACTGCAAAGGTTGACTGCAAAGGTACCTTGACACACTTTCGATTGACCACCCAAGAAGAAACCTCCCTGCACTCTTATTATTGCGATCATCATTGTTATTATTTTTGTTAGTGAACGTAAACTGAATCTGATTTCTATTTATACAGACAGAGTGAGAGAGAGAGAGAGAGAGAGAGAGAGAGAGAGAGAGAGAGAGAGTTAATGCTCGAAAAACTGAAGACGGCACACACACACACACACACACACACACATACACACACACATTATTAACTTTATTTCAAGATCACTGTTAAAAATTAGATTACATTCAAACATAAGCCCCCCCCCCCTGTGTGCACTTTTGTGTATACTTTAGGTCTAAGGTGGAGTGAAAAACATAGATTATTGTCCGAAATGAATGAAAAAACAAATGGCAGCAGAAAACAAAAATAACAATACACACTTTATATATATATATATATATATATATATATATATATAAGAAAAACAATAATTATTTTAACTAACTTCACCTAAAGTGTCTATTTACTTTTGCAATTTCCTTTCTTTGAAAGCATCTCTGGAAAAAAAATGCATAACGAGGTAAACTCGACACGCTTAAAAACTCACACCTGCTAGCCCGAGGCTACTTCAAGACCGCAAAGGTCCATTTGGCCTAATTTCATCCCATAACACCTAAGAAAAACCTCTTTCGACTCCGACTTATTGTATTGAATATTGTTATTATTATAATGAAGTTAAAACAACATAAATATGTACATAAGCATCACGTGATTGTTTTCCAAATTATTTATAGGCTAAATTAGCCTTTGATTAAGTAATGAGTTTCCTTATCATATTTCCAATGCAACAATATATATATAGGGTGGTGCAAATTACAGTAGTAATAATAAGCTAAATCGGTTTTCCTTCTCCCCGAATTGTTCATTTTGACAAAGATCAAGCTTGTCACCCGCCTTAGACCTACAGTTTAACGTTGAATCCGAACTATTTTTCTTTGCGTGTAGTTTGTGTGGTATCTTCTCCATAGTCATTGTCTCTGTTACTGAAATGAAAAGAATGAATGAAAATGAAAAAATGGAAAGGTTTATTATTATTATTATTTTAATTTTTATAGCGATGATTTCACGAAGATTAAGCTTATCGCTCCTCGTCTCGAGTTGATCTGATGAAGTGGTGAGTTGGCTTCTTTTACTCTCCACCTCACATAGGTACATCCGGCTCATCGGGGATTGTATGTACCAAGAAATTACAATGTCATCGCCCGGACTCGATCTCTCAACCACCGATCAGCACACCAGCGTCTTAACCACTAGGATACCTAGGGCGCCCATTTATCTACCACCCCAATCAGACATTCATTTTCACGAACTAAACACAATTTAGTCACACTCCTACGCGAGAATTGGCAAGTAAAAATCAAGCCGAATACATGAACCAAAGTTGAGGATCGAATAGTATGACCGCAAATAATAATAATGTAAAATATTGTCGTGATAGAGATTGCAAGTGGCAATACACGATGTGAACATTAAATCTACGGAGAAAAGATAAAGACACCATTAGTCGACCAATCAGGACGACCAAAGCGTGGACCCGTAATATAGGTATTACGAGTTGTACACAAATTTAACATAGCCCCGCCCAGTTACATTGGCAACCAATCATCAAACTTACGAACCGCCTATTAGTCTTTTGGGGTGGTGCTTGGGAATCATGCATATAAAAGGGAATATTTTCAGCTGGGAATCACAGTAGTTATTTTCACCAGTGAATAAACATTCCCTCTGTCATGAATCAAGAACTTTACAGTTTACCGGATTTATATCAAGATGGAGACACTGCAGCGTTGTCCACAATTAATCTTTTTAACGCAGCCGATCGGGATGGATTACACTGGTATGCATCAATTTTGCTGTCAAGGGTTTTGTAAGTGATTCTTATAGAGTTTTTCCTGCTGATTTCGAATCTGCAATCCGTTTTTCTCAATCAGCTCAGGTTATCCGGCTATGGCCTCATAAGTAAAATAGAATTTTTCGTGATTTTGTCAAAGCGGAATTGGAACAGTAACATCTATCATCACTTGTTTCACTTGTATAATATCTTTTTTTACTTTTCAGGCATATAGATAAAATATTTCATAATGAATAGAGCGTGTAAAAATGACCCAATAGATTCTGCTACATATGTGGGACGGTTACCATGCCAAATAACCAGTCCCAAATCACTAAATTTGTGAAGACAATGTATAGAGCATACTTTGGAATTAAGCTAGGGGACCAGGACAAAAATTTCGCCCCTCATATGTGCTGCAAGACGTGCATTGAAAATTTGAGAAGATGGAGCAAAGGCAGAGCGAAATCTTTGCCTTTTGGAATTCCCATGATTTGGAGAGAAGGAAAGGATCACGTGACATATTGCTATTTCTGCATGACAAACCTCCAAGGTGGGCTTATAAATTTATTTTTCTTAAATATTTTGAAATCCTCGTATGAAACTTGACATAATATTCACCATAATGTAATATTCACCATATATAGCATAATATTCACCATAATGGTAATCATACATTTACATATACATATTGTTATAGAAAATACATTTACACATACATATTGTTATACAAGTTACATTTACATATACAATGATTGTATATTTTCTTTCTTTTTCATTCATATTGTCCCCGAAGGGACAATATGAATGAAAAAGAAAGAAAATATACAGACTCCATCGACCTATTTCATATCTTACAGACCGCAGCCTTCCCTCACGAGCCGCCACTGTCTGAATGCTTCTTCTATTTCATATGCAAGTTTTATATCCATGTTTCTGTGTTTCTATTTTCAGGAGTTAACAAGAAGAATAAACACATTGTTGTATACCCTGACATTCCTTCTGCTATGAGACCTGTACCACATGGTCCTGGAATTCCAATACCCGACCCACCTCAAACCCTGGACTTCGATGATGCTGATGATGAATCAATGACCAATGCCAATGACCAGTCCCAGTCGTATATACACTCAAAATACCGCTTCAAATGAGCCGAGGCCTCTCAACCAGGCCAAACTTAATGATCTTACCAGGGATTTAGGACTTTCCAAATTAGCTGCCGAGATCTTGGGCTCACGACTTCGAGAGGACAACTTGCTGGCTCCGGGAACAACATTCTCCTGGTATAGGAAACGAGAGGAAGAATTCCGCAAGTTTTTTGCAGTGCACGAAAATACCTCTTCCTTAGTGTACTGCTGCAATGTTGAGGGGCTAATCGAATCCTTGGGCCTGCCATATAACGCATCAGAATGGAGGCTATTTATAGACTCGTCTAAACGAAGTTTGAAAGCAGTACTTCTCAACATTGGGAATAGGGTTGCATCAGTCCCTGTAGCACATTCCGTACAACTTACTGAGAGCTACGATAACATGAAAATTTTACTGGATGCTCTCGTATACGACCAACATAACTGGAGGATCTGTGGAGATTTGAAGGTAATACTAATATCATAAGTAAACTATTGCTATTGACTATGTTGTTTTTCCAAAGGTTATTTGAGAGCGTATAAGAACACTTAACTTCCTCACAGAAGTGATACAGTCCAATGCATAGATTTTTTTTATCTGATAGAACAAATTCTCCAAATTCTTTAAATATTTTCATTTTTTTCAGATTGTGGCATTTGTATTGGAAATGCAAGGGGGATACACGAAATACCCATGTTTCCTCTGCAAATGGGATAGCCGAGCGGATGAGAAGACTATGCACAGCGTGAATGGGCATCCAGAGAGAATTTTGAACCTGGGTCGCATAATGTCGTTTCAGTGCCCCTTGTACCACCAACAAAAATTTTGCTCCCACCACTTCATATTAAGCTGGGCTTGATGAAAAATTTCATCAAATCAATGAATAAGGAGGGTTCAGCATTCCGATATCTCGAGAGTAAATTTCCTCATATATCTGATGCTAAACTAAATGCTGGGGTTTTCGATGGTCCTCAAATTCGAACTTTGATCAGTGATACTCAGTTCGAAAACGCAATGACTCCAACTGAGAAGAATGCCTGGCAGGCATTCAAATCAGTTGTCACTGATTTTCTTGGCAAGCGTAGAAGTCCAGAATACGAGTCCGTTGTCGAAAACTTGATGGAAGCTTTCAAAGCTCATGGGTCGCGCATGTCCATAAAAATGCACTTTTTGTGGTCCCACTTGGACTATTTTCCTGAAAATTGCGGGGATTATAGTGAGGAACAGGGTGAACGACTTCACCAAGATATCAAAATAATGGAAGAGAGGTACCAGGGAAACTGGGATATCAATATGCTGGCGGACTATTGCTGGTGTTTGAAGCGAGACGTGCCCGAAGAAAAACACAGACGGAAAGCCAAAAAAACTTCATTCCTTCCTCAATAAACTTTTTTCCATATTCATTGTATGAATAAAAGTATTTATTCACACAATGTTTTCATTTTTCACGAGTGTTCTTATAATATTACTCGTATCTACGGTGTTTAAGCTAAAAAAATCAATAAATTTGGGGATAAAATTGGACTTATAATAAATGGCCAATAGAGAAAAAACCTGACCTGATTGAGGAAAACCAATGTCATTTCCGAATTCAGCATGGTCGAATTATATAATATGAGTTGAAAAAACCCTCACATCAGACAAAAAAAATTCATATGCATACCAGTGTTATTTTCAACGCAAACAGGTGATGATATTTGCAATGACGCTCATTACGATCCGACGCAAGGGACTGCCGTAGAAATGTAAGTAATTATGTCTCTGTAATTTTATTTTTTGTAGCCAATTATTCGCGAACTGGCTATTTATTTAATGTACCTGTCATTAGGAGAAAGAGCGCTGTTCTGGATTATTTTATCATATATATGGAGGGTTGTAGCAATTCATCTCATCACATTAAAAATGCTTCATTTAGGTATCCGCAATTATAGACTAGTTTGCAATTAATATTATGCTAAAGTCCTGTTTTGATTCATTGAAATTTTTTATAGCAATCCTTTGCATGTTTTAAATAATTTTATGAATTCCGTAATAAATGTTATTCGGCATTTTCTCTTAAAGGAACTTCTCTGAGCGGTTCAAAGATATCTTCATATTGTAATACTCTTACTATATGTATACTCTGCATATGTTTTAAACAATTGGGTTTTTATTAAAAAAGATTCAGTATGAACTAGTGAATTATTCTTTCTCCTTTAAGGTCCGATGAGGATTTGACACGTGTTATACAATCTTTTCGTTTCGAAGAAACCCATGTCGTGAACCTGAATACGGAGGTAGAAGATTTATCGAGCAGTCAACCCAACGATTGTCACATCATTAACGAAATAATGTAAGTATTTTTTTTTGTTTCGATCTTTTTTTTCGGGGAAGATACAATGTATTTTCATCAATTTATTAAATGAAAGAAATCATGTTTTTAGTACAATAACCATCTTAAACTACAGAATATACAAACTAACATTATTGGTTATATATATATATATATATATATATATATATATATATATCACGAACAAAACATCATACTATACAACGAGTACGCACAATTGGAAAACGGCTTTTTATCTGTCTGCATACCATTTCATCGTTTCGTTGAGTGTGACACGGGTCGAATAATTTTTAAAAATTTATAAATTCTTTACCACGTGACATATGCATGAGAAATGAAAGGCAGTACATCCAACACGTATTACTAAAATATCCTTGTAGCCGGAAGGGATTCCATACAACTTCGGGGTTATGCATCTGATCGAGAACTTTTACAATAACAGGGTCACTCCAAGGTTGAGTGCCGAGTGAATCAAAATAGTACATGCGGTCCCTATTTTTAAAATAGATTGCAAACCAATGAATCCCTTCAATATCAATAACATCTGTGTTCACAATAAGGCTACCACAATTTCTCGTAGATGGCAATTTCAATGTTTCATTCTTCGCAAACACACCGATAAATTTGGAACGTGTGATTCGTCCACTATTCATTACTCTCTGAAGTGTATTCGCATCCATTTTAAAAGTCAGTGACAACGCTCCTAAATCTGTCTACTTCTATTAGGGCTTGTGACTCGAGGTAAACTAGTACACTTATAGGCGCGTCTATAGGCTTGGCGAATTCTAATCTGACCGAGATGTTTCCACTCTGTTGTGGACTTAAGTGTGTATTTACACTAGCAGATAAGTCAGGTGTGATGTCAAACTGATAAAGGTTAAATTAATCGATGAATTCTTTCTGCGTTACCCCATTCCCGAGCTCATCACAATCACCTGCAATATGGGCCAGATTACTATATGCTCTTGCGCAAAGCGGGAACACAGCGTCTGATGAATAATCCATGTCCATACTCCCGCCCAACGCAATGCCATTAAGGTATAGTTATATTTTTAAGTCCGAAATTCTTGAATTTAAAGGCACTCTTTTTATATTTTCCATTCACCGAAGCATGGTCCTGCATACCGATTAATATCCTTTTAGGTAGATTTCCCAGGGCCATGTTTTCTATCTGCTTCGATGCCAACCCTGCTGGCACCGTGTATAGTTTGATTTGTGCTCTGTTAATTGGGTATTTTACTGTGGCGTGTAGTAAATTTTTCTCAATTTCTTTTTGTTTTGGTGAACTTAATTTCACTCGCCGTACGCGGAGGTATGTCTCCATAATGTGAATCACAACGGGTTTTTCTCCCTCTTCTTGATCAGCACCCAGATTTAAACAGAGCTCAGGATTCGTGCGATTGAGCTTTATTTTCATATCCACCCCGTTCACAAGCAACTTCTCCTGGAATGTGAAGTCTGTATGCAGGCGTCCAAAACACTCATATATCTTCTTTTTAGAATTTTTAAATTTGTCCTTTATACTACTTTTGTCTTTAGCTTGATAATAGCCCTCGGCACTTAAAAAGGTATCCTTCGCTTCTTTGGAAAAGTTCAGCACATTTTCCAGATAGGATCGTAGGTGGTAGTACCCCGTTCCTGCCGATATGTTGACCTGATTTAAATATACATCACACTGGTTGAATAAGGAGTGCAGAAAGTTTGTTTCAGGGTATAGAGCATATTTGTCATCACAGTCCGTTCCATCAGAATGGGCTATACGTAGTTTAGTGTACATCTGCACACAGCTTGGGTCAAAAAAGTAAGGGCCTGAGCTGGGTATCACGAATTCTACAGGCGCACTCGGGGAACCAATTGTGTTTAAAGGGTTAATTGTAATAAAGTCACTGTGTTCAATAGAAACTTGAGTTGGAGGCATGTCAAAGAGGGACAGCTCCGATTTACAACATTGTGAACTACACGGATGGATGAAGCGTGCCATGACGAGTTAGATATAGTGCCTCCTCTCTCGACAAGTAGTAAACAAACTATGATTCATGAGATCAATGTCCTTAGCTTATATCATTCAAAAAATGGTCAACCATAGGTTTCATTCGCTTAGAACATTTCTTTTGTGATATTCTTTTACGTTTAATGCCACGTGGTGGTAATCTCTTCTTCCGGACAGCCCTCTTCTTCTTCCCACCACCACGCATTTTTCTCTTTGCATCTTTGACGATTTCGTCTCGTGTACGCTTTAAGTGTCTTTTTAGAGCTTCTTTAGGTTTAGCCCCAGCCAATATGTCTTCTGCTGTGTTAACACCTGATTGTAACGCTTTCCCCCGAGGTATCTGGCACCCCTCTTCAGCAAGGGGACAGCCGTACGTAGTATGGTTGATAAAATGGATCTAAGTCCACTACCACGTTGGTAGCTCATACCTCGATAGGCTGTGAAAGGCTTTCTGTCCATTATAACTCAGTGGTTATTAGATTAGCTGCGACATTCACATAATGGGATCTGTCATATGTAATACTCAAACTCCTTCCTCTGTGGTTGGGGATGTGCGCTATGCGCAGCAGGCGTGCCTGGGTATCCCCAGCAAAACTGGTGCTCCACTATATTGCTGTAAATATAGCACATCTCTGGGGGTTTATAGCCGTCAACCATTTTCTCCAATTTCAACTGATACATTAGGCTGGACAAGTCGTGTTGTGCCTTGTGAAATGTATCTCTTTGGATGACTGATCTATATCGTCCATCGGTCATAATTTTGAACACTTTGGTCTTTAATATTTCAGTTAGCCTGCGATTTTAGGGCCACAGTACATGCATGAGGATCATTGTTTACGATTTCGTTTACTAAATCGCCCGTAAGATTTGAGCTTTTTAAACTTACGTTTAAGTCTCTCACAACATCCTCGGCCTCACCATAGTGACCCGGTCCTAGTGTTACTTCTGTACTGTAATACCGTGCATCCCCAGTCAGGGTGGTACGCATGGTTTCATCCCGAGTTACCCCGGCTTTTTCACACTCATTACAGTCTCTAAGAATCGTAAAAACGGGTTCTTCATAATGAATACTTAAAAAAAGTGTATTCAGCTGAATTTCGCATATACCAACCTCATATGTATCACAACCTAATTCAATGGGTTCGTGGAGTTCTGTTACGAAGTTGGTTAGTGTGTTGTTAGGGTGTACAGACAGGGACGAGGAGGACGGGAGTGTGACGTAGAAATGGTTAGGAGCCATGTTGCATACTATTTAAGCTTCATTATTGCATCAGCTTTTATATAGGTGTTGAAGCTTTCTGGGTATCCTAGCCATTTCACCAGGTACATTTTTCTCTGTCCTGAACCTTTGCTTCCTAAAATTTTCTCAATTTTAAACACATTTTTTCCTAAATTAAATGTCACTTTCTGCAATTCCTCGCGGCAAAAGCCTCCTGCGATTTCTTTCCCATTCAAATCTTCTACGTAATACAACATTATCTCGTCTTTAGATTTCATAGCCCTAACTTTAAAAATCTCGCGTGTCCATCCTTGCTCAAATCCCTTCGCGAATTTATTTCCCGAACGTGACAGCCTTACATAATCATTGATTTTGAAATGTGTAGAGTGTGGTGGTGGTGCTCCATCTCTTCTAACCTCTGGGCGCATACCTCTTTCTAAAACTTCGTTAGGTGTTGTCTCAATCGTGCGATGGTGTGAGTGGTTGTACGATGAGGCCAATGATTCCAGAATGTCTAGAAATTTGTATGTGTTTTTGTGTGTAAAATAGGGGTGTGCGTTCCTTTATGATATGTTGAACTCTTTCAGCTAAAGATGCCTTATGTATAGAATTGGTAGTGTAGTAGCTGATATTAAACTCTGTCAACATGTTTTGAAAATCTCGGCCTATAAATTCTTTCCCCATATCCGTACAAAAATAGCCAGGAACCCTGTTTTCTTTCAATATCAACGTTTTGGTCGCTTTAGCAACTGTTTCAGGCGATTTATTTTTCAGAGGAATTGGCCACAGATATCTAGAGAATACATCTATTATGAATAGGATGTAGCGGTAACCATCGTTATACACTGAATATTTTTGCATGTCTGTTAAATCTGATTGTCAAATAGAGTCAATCGAAGCAGCTGTTGTCTTGGCTGTTTTAAACCTTTTTCTCACAGGTTTATGAAGTGTATAAGCATCCTGCTCCTCAAAAAACTCTCAACATCTTTTTTCCCTACTCCAGAATTGTAAACACTTCTGTACAGTCTATCTACGCCTCCGTAGGAGGCTGGGCTAGAAATATCATAATAGCGTCTTCTTAATATGTTAGCCATTTGCGTATTTTAGAGGCACGTGGGTAGGGTTGATCGTTGTTTAACCTCTTCTTTCTCCTCTTCAGAGGTGTTACCGCCGGGGATGATGGCGTCTTCAATTGTGTCACGTGCGATGCATGTTCCAAGTCTTTTAACCTGTTCAGATTTCCTATCATTGTTTTGGGGACATTTATTTGTTGTAGTCTTGCTTTAATATGCTTCCATCCTGATGGTGAGGACTTATCCCACTTTCTCATCAGATCATGGACGATGTCTACGATATTCGATCCCTGTACCTTTGCTCCTTCCACAATGATCTCACCTGTATCGGTCCACTGTATGGTGGGATCCTCATTCAATAGATTATAAAGACTTAAACCTTTATTCCTCAATGTATGTGGGAGGGTGCTTTTTAATACATGCTCAATATGTTGTGTGGCCGACCCATTAATCTTTGGTTGGTCATCTCTATCGTCGGACACAGGCCCTATGTTACCATGTCCATCGTTCCCCGTGCTGTGTTTAATAACCACGGGAATCTCTGTCGGATTCTTATAATTTTCGTACTCGTGAAGAAATTTCTGCAGAGCTTCTTGGTATAAGATTCTTTTCTCATCAGGTGTTTTTTCACTATTTAATAGGGTTAACAATTCGCTTTCCATTCTTTTAAGCCTGCTTTTACGGAGATCTAGATCGATGTCTGGATTCTTTGAACTTTGCAGTAAAACATACACCTCGTGTGGAATCACTACCACTTTCTTCATTATATTAATCTAGTCAGTAAAGGACCCAAAACTGAAAATAAGATGGGGAGTAATGACCTTCCTCTTTGTACAATAATTCGTTTTTTCTTCCCTACAGTTTGACTTTTACGAGCAAGTGCACGTATTATGTTCTTGTAACGGCGTAGGCGAGCCTTCTGAGGTGGTTTCATTGATACATTGCAATTTATAACGTTAAAACAGATTTCACAGATGCATTTTAAAAAGTCTGAGTCGATATTTTTAGCAAACATCTGCTGCATTGCCCGGGGCAGTCGATGATAGATTTTTATTAATTCATGGTATTTCTTTAGCCTCTTTGTTATTCTGGAATATACACCGTTTCAGGCTCGTTTGGAAACATATTCGTTCTTAGAAGCACCCTAAACGTGTCTCGCGGATAAAGGTCACAAAGCAAATATCCATAATGCGGGATTGTAGCTTCTTTATAAACTTCCAAAAACTCCTTACGTTGATTCGGGGACATTTGATTGGCTAATACCCCAATTTGTTATACATCTCTACGTTGCGCGAATAAGACTAGATATTGTGTATTTAACGACACATCGCGCATGTATCTATTTTTGAAAAATAGATTCTGATTGATGAAGAACACGCTTATGTTAAGCTGGTGGGAGAATGCAGTAAATGTCTCGGCAAACGTTTTATCCATCTCCAACATGAGATCGTTAATTACAATGACTGTATGTTCATTTCCCTTTAACGAATTAACGTCATAGACACCTTTGTGGAACAAAATATCATCTTGGTACTTGTTGAACACTGATTGATACGTCGAATAACACCATATAACTTTATGCACAAATTTTGAGAACATCTCTCCCTTTTCTTTAATGATTTTAACATAAACATAGTTTTACCACATCCTGTAGGGCCAGATATAATACATGTGGAGGGGCTCTTGAACCTGAATTTTTCTACAGAATCCATTTCTAACACGTCACACTCCTAAGTGGGCCATTTAATTAAAAATATAATAAATATTTAAGTGATGACCCTTATATTCTACAGTCTTACTTTTCTCTTCTCCCACAGAACCGTGAATAACGATGAGGTACAGCACCGCATCATCGATATTACAGACGAACCCGTTGACCGAGCAGCTACAGAACCCTTCCCCGCCGACGAGCCCTCACCAGCGACACCTGTAACATGCGATAGTTCAAAGCGGAAGCATGATGAAGAACCCTCCACGTCAGGTATAAAGCGTGCCAGGATTGCTCCGGTTGTTAGATCCCCAGAAACAGAGCCCCAACCTTCTATGTCTTACGACACAACCCCCACAATAGTACCTTCCTCAAATATACCCCCTTATTCCTGTTTATTTCCGGGTACATCCTCCACAGCAGTTTCTCGTTCTGTAGAGCATGGTATAAAATTCGAGTTGGTGCGCACCGCTACTCCCACCGCAGGCTTGACTAGAAATCGGTATATAGTTAGGAGTGATCCTATATCCATGTATAGCAATAGTGTTGAACACGGACTGCGACGCATAGTTGAACGTATTGTAGAGTTTGCCCTTCAGAACCGCGATGAACATGAAGTCAGAACGCAGCTGTCCTTCGGGTTCGGGTCAGATGACGGAGATGTAGGTGATTTTTGGGTAGTAATACCATTCAGACGCTTGGCAGCTGAAGATATAGAGTATATATTAGGCCGTATAATGCAGGCCTCAAAGTAGTATAGCCCTCAATATGGACAACTTCACGGTAAATATTGACCGTGTATTCCGTGTCGCGGGACACAGTGTCACACCTTATACTCTTAACTTCAATTCTCAGGCTATTTAAGACGGCATACAAACGCCGATCGTGGTTACGGCTTTATAGCAGTAGTTTTGGCCCGTATGTTTACTGTACTAAATACACGGGTCAAAAACATTTGGTTGCCTATGGTAGTGGAGCGTGCCCGTAAACTAGCTGTAGACTGTAAACTTGAGTTTGACTGTAATATGGGTTCTGAAGAGCTGAGAATGGTAGAACAGGAAATGAATGCTCGTATAGTTGTATTTGGAATGGATGATTCTCGTAGAACTGTGTACGTTTTTAAAAGCAGTGTGAGAGATCGTACAAGACCCCTACTTATTTTAGGGCTGTCAGGAACAACGTATCTCCCCATCCGTAATATAAGGGACCTTTACGCGAGTTATGATAAAAGTTGAAAATATGGACTACATCATGATTTGTGTAAGGGGTGTATCGAGTTTGCAGATGATATAGTGAAACATTGTAAAGATTGCCACATGGTATGTGAGCAGTGTAAAAGCTCCAAATGTGAAAGTCGTGAGTTTGAAGCTGAGAAGAGAGATTGTGATGTGTGTAGACGCACATTTTTCAATAATAACTGTTTTGAGCTCCATAAATCAATTGGCACGTGCAGAAAAATGAGAATCTGTGAATGTGGTGTTTCATATGATGGATAATTGGGGGAATTTCAAGCATAAATGTGATGAAATTCACTGTTCTACATGCCATGAGAAATATAAGGCGGTTGGAGTAAAGCATGTATGTTATATGAAAGACGCTAAGCCTAAAAATAGCCCTTATATAAGTGTGTACTACGATATAGAAACATACACGAACGCAGAAACCAAAGAAGTTATTCCACATTTACTTTTAAGCTAGACTATCTGTGATGAGTGTATGGAGATCGAGTGTGATGAGTGTCACAAATGTGGTAAACGGACAAACGTTTTTAAAACGAATGCCCACGATAGCCCTGTGAAACTCTTTGTGTCCTATATTGTCAAGTTAGCGGACAAGTTCAAAAAAATGACTGTGTATATTCTTGCCCATAACGGGGCAAAATTTGACACAGTTCCTTTATAAGGAGTTGCTTGAGCACGAGTCATCTGAGATATTTACAGGTGATCCCTTGAAAGAGGCAACAAACTAATACAGATGCAAATAAGAGGTATGTACAGTTTAAAGACACTTTATTATTCACACCTTGTAAATTAGCAAAGCTACCCAAGGTGATGGGCGTAGCCGCTGAAGTTTCAAAAGGATATTTCCCTTACAATTCCTCACTAGCGAAACTTTAAATTACGTAGGACTACCTCCACCCAAACATTACTTTAACTATGAATGTATGAGTACAGATGAACGTGAAGATTTTGACCGATACTACAACAGTTTTAATGAATCTAATCCTTATAATATAGCTGATGAATGTGAGCGTTATTGCGTGAATGATGTGCGCGTGCTTAGAGTATGTTTCCAGGCCTTTAGAAGGATGTACATAGGCCGTTTCAAATGCGATCCGTTGCAAGTCGCAACCACGATCGCATCATTATGTTTTACGGTGTTCAAGAATAACTTCATGCCTAAAGACACCTTAGCCGTTATTCACAGAAACAATCCCCGCAGTTATGGGCACAAGGCTATTTACTGGCTCATACACATACAGCAGCAGACAGGTGTATACATAAAGCATGCCCGCAACACGGGGGAAGTACCCATTAAGGTTAATGGCCGTGTTTTTTGGGTTGATGGTCTAAGCAAAAACCGTGCCACTGGTGAGAAGACTGTGTACTCCTTCAACGGTTGTTGGTGGCACGGATGCCCCCAGTCCTGAGTGTGGAATCGTAGAAGATATCCACGGTAGATCTCCTGCCGACAGGGTGCGTGGACCCGCACCCTCATCTTATAGGCTCCCAGTTCACTCACAAAGTATTGTGGGAGCATGAGTATGATGCACGGATGGAAACAGATGAACAGTACCTTGAAGAAATAAACACGATCAAGCGTTCAATGGTGCTGGATCCTCTCAAATGCGGTGATAGCTTGTTCGAAGGGCGTACAAATCCCTTCAAGCTATACTTTCCGCCTACGGAGGGCGTGAAACTCCATTACTACGACTTCTGTTCTTTATATCCCTACGTGATGAAGAACAATCCGTACTCCGTGGGTGCACCTGAGAAACTGGTAGGACCTGACCTGCCCACCATCGAGGTGTTCTCAAAAAATTTGAGCGGGTACTATTTCGGCTTTTCTTTCTTAGATGTGCTCACCCCACGCGATTTATGGATGCCGATCTTACCCGTCGTTATCGATCACAAGCTCATGTTTCCCTTATTCGTGAAGTGCGCAGAGGAGACCAATGGGGAATGTAATCATACACCCAACCAGCGTAAGATCAGAAGTGTATATACAAGCCCAGAGCTGGATCTAGCTGTTCGCCATGGCTACAAAATATTGAAGATACATGAGGTGTGGAAGTTTCAGAAGCTACCCAACCTTTTCACGCCATATATAAACGCTTTTTCGAAGGATAAGGTCGAAGCATCAGGGTATCCGCGAGGAGTTGATACCGAAGATGAAAAATCGGCTTATATTCAACGTTACCGTGACCGTGAAGGTATACAGCTTGATCGTTCCCAAATTGTAGAGAACCCTGGCAAACGCTTTAGTGCATAGTTGTGTCTAAACAGCCTTTAGGGAAAATTTACACAGAATACTGGCAAAAGAAACGTTCATTTGGCACAAAGTTATAGTGAAGTCTGGGATTATGCCAACGCTCCCGATAAAGAGGTTATGGAGATCGTGAATGGAGTTAATACTTACATAATAAAGTACAACAATACCGAATTGGCCACAGATACCTCACGGGTTACAAACATACCTATAGCCAGCTTCACAACGGCCTACGCACGCATCAAACTTTGGGGTCTATTGCATTCTCTTGGGCGGAGGGTTTTGTACGCCGATACAGATAGTGTGATATTCACAGAGGGAGGGTGAATACATGCCTCCTATTGGTGAATTTCGGAGAGTTGACTGATGAGATCAAGGATGAGTACGGAGACATCGCATACGCTGACTCTTTTGTCTCAACAGGGCCAAAAACTTATGGGGTACGGGTGAGGGTGAGGGAGGATATGAAATATATCGTGAAGGCTAAGGGTATCACGCTCAACCATGCGAATCGGCGGGTCGTTAACTTTGATTCGTTGAAGGATCTAGTGTGCTTGGCTGATGATGAGGGCGACCGGCCGCCCCAACTAACTGTAGGTACCCACAATTTTCGGGTGCAGAAGCTGGGGGGCGTGAAGGAACTTAGGCGTACAAAGGTGTGCCGTAACACCTATAGGAAACGTTACCAGGTGCCTGGCACCTATGATACCGTACCCTTTGGATACCATAATCTTTGATATGTCTATTGTTAACTTATTTATTACACGTATTTGTAAATATATATACACCTTGAATATTTCGTTTATTAAATAAATCGTGTTTCAATTAGCGTTTCACTTTCTCCTTTGTGTGTGTGTGTGTGTGTGTGTGTGTGTGTGTGTGTGTGTGTGTGTACAGGAGAAAATTCTAAGCTCCGCCCAGCGTGTGTACAGGAGAAAGTTCGAAGCTCCGCCCACCTGTATGATCGGTCACGTGACTCCTGCTACTAGCTGGGCATATCTCTTCCCCTGCGTGTTCAGTTGATCGCTGCAAACCCTGTGCCTCAGACGTGCATTTCCCCACGTAGACTAAACATAGTAATGGCTACCTTTAATATTGCGTGTTCGACGTTTATAAAGTGGTATTCGGTAAAGCGTGAAGATAAGGTTACTGAATGGCTCCCTATTCCACCCTCCTTTGATACTTTTAAGGCTACATTGAATCATGCGAAGGAACAAGAGGTACAAATACTCTACGGCTATTCTGGCGAGAGCATTGCAGGATTTCGTGGTACAAGTGATGTACTGAACTATGTTGTAGGACTAACCTTTATAAAAGCTTAAACATACCGTGAAGTAGAAGAAACAACACGTGCAGAAGAGAAGCAACGGATATGGTTAGTGAGTCTTGTTGATGAGTGGTGCGACAAGCGATATTATGTCATGTTGCATCATACCGCGTACTCGTACCCTGCGACTGAGAATGTAAATCTTGTCATCATGGAGAATCTAAAGTATTTTTACCACTACATTAATATATATCATGACGAGGTTTGTAGTGAGGTTGTGGCTAAAGGTCTGCGTGAGTATTTAACAGAATTTAGAGATGAGTACCGCATGCTAAGCAAAAAGGAAAAATATATCATATGTTTCTCTCAAATAGTGCGCCGGAGTGTGAATAAAATGTGTTTAGTTCGTGAAAATCCCCCTATGCAAAAATGTCTGGTGCGTATTCTGGGGAGTGGGAGTGATAAAACATTAAAACCGGTATTACTTCATGTATCGGAAAATTTTTCAAAATACCAACCCAGTATAAAGGGATACAAGAAATCACGTTGGAACAGCGCCGTACACGTTTCATTAGCTTATGGTGTGACTCACTCCTCCAGTCAAGCCGTTCCGTTGCATGTGGCTCATAGTCATCTCAGAGCTTGAACCGACTGGACGTGCGCTCCTCGAATACGATGGAACTTCCTTTGAGCAGCATACTGAATGCCGTGTACGATGTGTCCGTGACGAAGTCGTTGCGCGTGTTCAGGCGTAAAACCGGTGCCATTAACTATGTACTGAAAACGACTTGTAGACAAACAAACAAACGGAATGTTGTTTATTTAAGTGTTGAGATGTATAAAATCTTCGTGGCAGTTGAGAAGTGGAGTGAGGATCGTTATAAAATTTCTGCAGGTGTAGGTACAAGAAGAGAGCAGATTAGTAATACCCCCTCATATGCCGTTGTTTGTACGTTGTGTATAAATAACGATCAGCCATGCATTGATATACGACTAATGTGGAAGAATGCATCTGATAATAACGCTCTTGCCCCTACGCGAAACCGTTTCATCCTCGACAGAATGTTTGAAATCGTCGGATTCCGCAAGCTGAAGCCTATATTAGACGCGCGTATTACGGATATGTTTTATTTTGATACGGTTCTTGAATACGCATACACCGCTCTGCTCGATAGGTTTACCGAGTGTAGGACTGAACAAGGCGAGGATGGTCTAGAGTTGGATGCTCTTTTAAAAGGTTTAGACTGAAATATCATGAACTTTGGTACAAAGCACTTGAGCGGTACAGGGCTGAGCTCACCTACACCGTTCACCCTGAAGAACTATTTCTTTATATAATAAGCAGCTGTTGTAACGACTTAAAAGATTATTTCAACTGCTGCTATGCAGTGTGAAGAAGCGTTCACGATTGAAAAGCTCGGGTCGGTAAAAATAAACCCTCGATTGGAAAGGAGTGTTTTTAAACTTGTATTTAATAATGATGTTGTGGCTAACGATGACCTCTTTGTGCGTGCTTTTGATTGTATTCTAGTCGAATTTAAAGATAACTTGCCAATCGAATGCAAAGTGGGCACAAAAATAGTATTGAACGATATGAAGGCCATTTACATAGAGTATAGGTCTCCCTCTAACTTGAGCGGTGTCTAATTTCATCTATACAGTATACTTCTTTTATATTTAGTAATTTAGCAGCCTACAGATTATGTTATCAATTGAAAAAATCTTTAGAGGGCTTTAAGGCCTTTAATTTGAGGTGCCGATTGTGAATTTTTTGCTTGTCTATTTAACTCATTTACTTTGTAATCTCCGTCTATTTTCTGTTCCTCCTTGATAATGTGAATATATCACGAAAGCGCTCGGACTTTGTGTTTCCTTTTCCCTGTGGTTGTTTGCTTATTAATAAGGTCACGTGTTATTTTGTGATTTTAGTGCATATATATATATATATATATATATATATATTATATATATTTCTCCTGTACTGTTATATTGATGGTTATATTCTATCGTTTGGTAATATATTATTTTTTATTTTATTTGTTTGATTATATATATATTACTCGTTCGTATTTCTTATACTATGATATTATTATTTTTTATTTCATGCATTCCTCGTTTGTATGGGATTGTATATTTATTTTCTATATATTTCATGAAATTTATTCCAATAATTCGTCTAAATAAACAGAATGATGTAATGTTTTTTTATTTAATTCTTTTGATTGTAAACGATATTATTATTTAACTATACCAAATGGCTGGTTACGCCTTCTAAACCGACTGACGGATTTCTAAGCCAACTGTCAAGAAGATAAGCATTAATTAAATAAATAGCGCTATCTGGCAACTCAACCCTAATAATATACACCTGAACAAGCCATTTACGCCAGATTAAGCCTTCTAAACCGACTGACAGATTTCTAAGCCAAGTTTCAATAATATATGCATTAATTAAATACATAGCGCTATCTGGCAACTCAACCCTAATAATGTACACCTGAACAAGCCATTTACGCTTTCTAAGCCAACTGGCTGATTTCACCTTATAAGACAGCGGGCGCTCGGATGAACTCTCATTATGCGTCTGGCTGGAGCCAGGCGAACACCCCTCTCTCCTTCTTAGGTTAAGGCTTAGGTTAGGTTTCCCCCCTTCATTTCATAACCCCTCCCCTTTCATTGCATAACCCCCTTTCACTGCATAACCCCTCACCCCTTCATTTCCTAACCCTCTTGCAGCATTCCTCCTTTGTTGCATACCATTTTCCACATCTTGCAACAATGATCAACATTGCATTGCAATATTCTTGCACTCGCCCATTTTTCGCCCATACTACTGGGTTCTGACAGCTGAAATTTGAAGGTGCATGAACTACATACAAAACTGCACTTGGTACTCCAACCCGTCATTTTTTGGCGGGGAGAGGGGTGTAGGGGTATGTGGAGGTGGTGTGGAAGGTGTGGGGTGGTGTGGGTCATGTGGGAAACTTCAACCCGTTATTTTTTGGCGGGTCCTGCCAGCTGAAATATGAAGGTGCATGAACTACATACAAAATTGCACTTGGCTTTCCGAATATATGTTTTATTGTTAAATCATGAAGCAGTTCTTTTAGTTTCATGTGAAAAACTCTTGCAACAATATCTGGTCTATGTTCTGGTCTTCGATAAGCTTTAACGCTTTCAGCGATTTCAAGCCATCTTGGATTGCAAATAAACGTAATAAATAGATCCGGCTTCCCAAATTTTCTCTCGGGCTGCCTTGATAAAGATGCTAATTTGACCGTAGATGTTTTGTATTAATATTCCTAAGCCTGTTTTTACGCATGGACAGCTTTGTGTAGCTTTTTCTATAAAAGTATTTGGTGAAAAACTAACTAGAAATCCTGTATTTAAAGAAGTAATGTTGCAATAAAGATACTAATTTGACTGCAAATGTTTTGCGGGTCTCTGCTAGTTAATTCCTAAAAGAGAGACACGAGCATCATAGAACAGTTTCATACAGAGTTAATATAAGAAACATATATTAAGTGACTTCTCTCGCCTAAATGCATGTCCACATATACACTACATATACAGGGTTCATTTTAGTAGTGACGTTTGTACACTTCTTTCAGATGTTTTCTTCTGGTTCTTTAATGGAGAGGACACCTCAAAAACAAGTGAACGCTAGAAAGGATTCTGCCAACGTCTTTACTAGAAAGATACGCAGTGTCTGTAGTAGTTTCTGTATAAGAATTGACACATATGAACAGTTCCACCGTCTACAGTTTGAACATTTACTGAATTACTAAATATTCCACATGGGGCGGACCTATATATACACACACACACACACACATATATACAGGGTGGGCCGAAAGTCTGGATCCATAGGAAAATATTATTTTAATACATAAATTACAACAAATGGTAAATACTTAAAATGAATATCAACTTTAACTCGTAAATGCGTATCCGTGATACTGTACAGTAGTTCGTACTCCAGTATAAATACTCAAATACTTTTTTATTTCAGCCCAGAAATGGCTTCGAATCTAACAACAGAAGACCGGGTAGAACTTGTGCTCATGTACGCAAGACAGGGCGCTACACACAGAGAAGTTGCTACCGAATTCAATAGAAATCATCCTGATAAGCATCCAGTAACACATGCGACTGTTGGCAAGTTGTTTAAATGTTTCAAAGAAACAGGAAGTGTACATGATCGACGGCGTTCTGGTCGTCCAAAAACTGCAACTGATGAAAATACCTCTGCAATGGTATGTGAAACTTTAACGAATAGTCCAGTAAAGTCAACAAGAAGATTATCAAATGAAACACGCATCTCGAGAACGTCAATTCGAAGAATTATTAAAAATCATAAATTCCATCCCTAAGTGTCTCGATGTCAGAGGCCGCCAATTTGAGCATTTGTTATAATTTGTTGTTTATACTGGAGTACGAACCACTGTACAGTATCACGGATACGCATTTACGAGTTAAAGTTGATATTCATTTTAAGTATTTACCATTTGTTGTAATTTATGTATTAAAATAAATATTTTCCTATGGATCCAGACTTTCGGCCCACCTTATATATATATATATAATATATATAATATAATTATATATATATATGTGTGTGTGTGTGTGTGTGTGTGTGTATATATAAGATATATATATATATAGAGAGAGAGAGAGAGGAGAGTATATATATATATATATATATATATATATATATATTATATATATATATATATATATATCTTCTTGGCGTAGCCGCGGGGGCGTTATAACCCCCCAAGAACCCTAGGAGTATAACAAAATAATAGCAAACATTTATTCAAGGTCCATTACGATGACGATCAATTACTTTTAAAATTAAGTTTGAATTACTTAATTAGAAACTAGACGAAGTGATATGAATTCAGAGGTGCGTAATAGTTTGTATGCACGTATTTTGCACTTTATATTTACAGGGTGAACTTTGAGGACGCTAGTTTGCATACCGTGTATAAGTACAGAGTATTACAGAAACTAGTTAGTTAACGTTAGAAACATTGTGTTAACCCTTTTAAGGTATTAGTGGCGTTCAACGACATAAATAGACTAACATTTTGAAAATCTTCCGCAAATTTCTAATGAATCTGTATAGTTATTGTTAGATACAAATGTGTGTTGTAGTGTGATGCGATCTGAGGTTGAATTTCGCAAACTAAAATTAGCGTAGCCTGATTTTAGTTTTTTGAGCATAAGTCTTCGCTCATATGAGTCATGCTGTGATACATGTCCACTGCACAATTTTTACATCTGTGTGTTTTTACATCTTTAGTAACCAAACGACTCTGTGTCTGTGATGAAATTCTGAATTTTTTCTCAATTTTAAATGTATATATTTATGTTTAGACGTTTACAAATCTACATTTCTGTACTGCATCCGAGATGTAACGTATATGTACTGTACATTAGGGTGTACCATTTTTGGGTCATTTTCAAAAAGTCAAGGTCCAGGAGTCTAATGTTGTGCCAAATGATGTCCTAAACACGAATTTTACAGGCATTTTCTAATCCGACAAATTTTGAATCCCCCCCACCCCCCCTTGAAATTTTGCGCATCCCCTTTTCCTAAAAACCCCATATATCTCAAACACTATCAACTTTATCGAAAAATGTTATAGAATAAAAATGATTTAGAATCAAAGGTTCTATTAGAAAAGTTCATCAAAATAGAAATTTACTTAATTTTGAAAATTTTCATTTATTTTTTAAAAATTTAAATTAAAATTTTTTTTGCTTGCAGTGCCTTCTTCTTAAATAAGGTGTCACCGCCACCTTTGAAGCATCACCCCAATGCAGCTTCGCGGCGATGGGCTTTGTATTTGCTAGTTATAATGCAAATCATAATTAGTTTTTATTATAACTAGCCTATACAAAGTGAGGACAACCTCAAAACTATATATATATAAAATAAAGCTAAAAATTAACACTTTATCTATAGTTGTGAGGTCCCATCGTTTTTTTTTTCCTTTATTCAACACTTTCCTCAAAAAATAAAAAGAAACAAGTTTCCTAATTAGAAATCATTGATATAAGAGCTTTTTAAACATAAAAATAAGAAAAGACAATTTGTGGTATATTTAATAAAAAAAAATCAGCCTCTTCTAAATTAAAACAATCTCTGCAAATAAAAATACCTAATCTATCTGTTAATGAACTATTCTTTACTGAGTTTCATTCTTTTAAGAGTCTCTTTACCAGGATCAGGAATTAGTCTTCTATTCTCTTCCACAATTTGCAAAAGACCTTGAAATTCTTCTTCATTTTGACATTTGTCATGAAAGTCTTGAACCAGCTTGATTCCTCTTTCAGCGGTATCATTGACTACTCTAATAGATGAAAGAATGTTTAGTTTGTTGTAGTCATCGACCTCTTCCCATGTTGATGCTGGTTTCTTTATCCATGAGTCTGGTTTTGACCCACAGCATTGAAATAAATGCCATGAAATTGGACCTACTAGCTGATGAAGCTTTGTGTCTTCCTTTAAAATGGGGAAAACAGGTTGCCCACATACATAATTTTCTGGAACTGGATATTTGTTTAAGGATTTTGCGATCTTATCTTTTTCATCATTACTTAGCGATCCAAAGAAACTCAAAGGGACCACTTCCTCCGTCAAATACCAGTAATGATTGGCAAAAGATTTCAAAGCAGCATTTGCAACTTCCCTATCTTCCTTCTTGTAATTCACCAAATCATAATAAAACTTCAGATCATTAGCTGGACTATCTAGTGAATTAGAACATAAAAGCCAGTATTTTCCATAAATTAATGCATTAAATAGACACATTCTCTTTAATTTCTTAATCAATGATTCATCATATGATGCTTGGTGGGCAAAAGCATACATTTTATTTGTATACAAAATCATTGCCATCCACCTGGCACGGTGCATTGCACCAGGTTTCCGCCAATGACTGTTTTCTCTGGAAACCTCTCCTAAAAGCATTAAAGTTGTTTCAGCAGCTTCCTTATAGTCATCACGTGGAAAGCAGTCAGATTTTCTTAAACATTGGGTCATAAATTCTACACATTCTTCCTTTAGGCCTCTTTGATACCTTGATTTAACATCAAGAACATTGTATGTAGATTTCGTATTAATTTTCTTCCATTTAGACTCGCGAAATTCTTTGAATAACTCAAACTCAGGAGATTTACTTGGGCCAAAAATGGTTTCATACACAGTACACAAAACTCTTTCAGCCACATGATGGCGGCATGCTAACCAAATCAATTTCTTTTGCAAAAGTTCTTCAAGTAACTTACAGGAACCTTTCATCCATCCTGAATTGGATGCAGTGGTATCAAATGATACTCCAAAGACATTTTGCTTCAAGTTCCATTTTTCAATACTTTGAAATACAGAAGTGGCTTGAGACAATCCAGTGGAATCATCTATTATAGAAACTGATAAAAGTTTTTCTACATTTGGGTATCCAGTAACAAGTATTGCAAGGCGGTCTTCTTGTTCTGAACATGATTTACTAAGCAGCTTGCTATCCCAATGTACTAGGCAGTGATCAGGAGGAGTAAAATCCTTGATGCAAGTTTCATATTTTCGTTTTCTTGTCTTTCTAGCGGCTCTTGCAGATGTGGTCCTGGAGAGAGACAGTTTTTCAATATCCTTGCCACACCTAATGGCTACTGCAGCAGCAAAAACAGTCCGTTGTCCAATAGAGAGATTAAGTCTGTCTGCAGTGGAGGAAACCAATGGCGAGGCAAGAATATTTTTGGGGCTGGAAGCATTTGAAGGTCCTGCTGTAGGTTCTGTCGGAAACTCTTCATAGCTGTCTGTCTCAGAACTGGTCGTGCTAGAAAGAAGGGTCTCTGATGTTCTGGCTGTAGCACTCACTTGCTTCACTGATTTATGTTTCTCTTTGCGTTTCTTCTCTTTCTCTAATCTAATGTACTTGCGCTGTACTTTTGATGCATAATCTGCATCTAGCAAACCTAAACATGTTTCTCGTTTTGTTCTTTGATCTTCTAAGAATGAAATATCATATGCTTTCTGAGGCCCAGTTCTCATGCGGTCTTTTTGGATTAATTCAACGGCATTTTGAGAAGAGATGTCAAAAAGGGAATCCATAATTTTCATGAAATTAGAGAGTTCATTTTCAAAGCTTGCTCTTTTTTTGTGCTTGATTAAATTATTATGCATTTCTTCTAGATTTAACAGCATCTTCCTGCCTTTAGGGCTTTTACTAATATCTATAGTAGGAATGCATGCTTTTTGCCATATTATTAGTAGCTTCTGTAGAACTTCATTAACAGTAGAATCTTTTGTAACTTTTGGACCCTTATACTGCATTCTCCGTAAATAAATAAAATGGCTTAGAACATCTTTATTGGATGGTAAAACAATTTTAGATGAACTCATAATATCAGCCTGCAAGCGACCAAGAATAAAGTCATGCTGTTTTGTAGCTGTTTGACTCATTTTTTATTTATTTTTCAAATAAAGCAGTCTGAAAAGAAACAATAAGAGTAAAAACAATGCTTGTTTATTAAAATTCAATGTAAAAAAGGATTTTTAAATTTGGATTATACTCACAATATACTCATAAATAATGTAACTTAAGCACCTTATTTTATATTAATACAATAAGGTGCTCTTGGACAAAAGAAAATGAAAATTTTCAAAATTACGTAAATTTCTATCTTAATGAACTTTTCTAATAGAACGTTTGATTCTAAATCATTTTTATTCTATAACATGTTTCGATAAAGTTGATAGTTTTTTAGATATATGGGGTTTTTAGGAAAAGGGGATGGGCAAAATTTCAAGGGGGGTGGGGGATTCAAAATTTGTTGGATTAGAAAATGCTTGTTAAATTCGTGTTTAGGACATCATTTGGCACAACATTAGACTCCTGGACCTTGACCTTTTGAAAATGACCCAAAAATGGTACAGCCTACTGTACATATCACCATTGGTTGTGCATATTTTTAATAAATACATATTACATTGCAAAATGACAGGAATTAAAAACAAGATCAATACACAACAAAGTATTATTTGTCCAACATACACATGTTTAAGCTTTTTTTTAATCCTATGCTGATTTAAAATTAGTGTAGTCATCATCGTAGTATAGCTATATAATTGAAAAATTGTTCAATGATATTTCATGTGTAACTCCCAATTAGAAATTTCTGGCTACGCTGTTGTGCATATATATATCTTATATCTGTTTCCTGTTCGATCGCTCCAATTCGGCCTTTGAATTGGGAAGCCCTTAAACAGTACTTCTGTGATTTCCCTTGGAATGATTATTGCTTCCGTGGCCGGAGCCCTTCCGAGTGTGCTGTGCGCATTACGGAGGTGATTCTTTTGGGTATGGAGGCGTACATTCCGTATGCTATTCCTACTACTAATGCAAAAAAACCTTGGTTTGACTTTACTTGTTCTAATGCTATCCGCAACAGAGAGGAGGCTTTCAGAAGGTACCGTCGCTGTCCAACTCCTTATATTTCTGCCGGGAATCGTGCAAAATCTGTTCTTCGACTCGCCAAAAATTCCTTCATCCGACAAAAATGTGAAAATCTATCCAATTCTAATTCTTCTCACTCTTTCTGCCATCTAGCTAAGAACTTCTTCAACAACTTTACTTCCTCTTCTTTCCCTCCTCTTTCCATTCCGACGGCTCAGTTGCCTTCTCGTCTTCTGACAAAGCTGAACTCTTTGCTCAAACTTTCGCTTAGAATTCGACCCTGGACGATTCCGGTGCTGTTCCTCCATCTCCTCCCCCCTCTGACTTTATTATGTCTGACATTAGAATATCTTCTAAAGATGTATTTTCTGCCCTATCTGGGCTCAACTCTAGGAAGGCGTATGGTCCTGATGGTGGTCCTCGGGTTGTTCTTAAGAACTGTGCTTCTGTGCTGACACCCTGCCTAGGCAAACTCTTTGGTCTTTGTCTCTCATCTGGTACTTTTCCTTCCTGCTGGAAGTTCGCTTTCATTCAGCCTGTCCCAAAGAAGAGTGACCGCTCTCGACCCTCCAACTATCGTCCAACTGGTTTGATTTCTTGCCTTTCCAAAGTTTTTGAATCTATCCTAAATAGGAAGATTCTTAAACATCTCTCTTCTCACAATCTTTTTCAGATCGTCAGTACGGGTTCCGCAAAGGATGCTAACTGCTGATCATCTTGCATATCTCTCTGACTCTTGGTCATCCTTCTTTCGGGATTTCGGTGAAACTTTTGCTATTGCGCTAGACATAAAAGCTTTTGATAGAGTCTGGCACAAATCTTTAATTTCGAAACTGCCCTTCTTCGGTTTCTATCCTTCTATCTGTCTGTGCCTTCATCTCTAATTTCTTTCTGGCCGATCTATAGGTGCGGTTGTAGATGGCCACTGTTCTTCTCCTAAAGCTATTAACAGTGGTGTTCCTCAGGGTTCTGTCCTGTCACCAACTCTTTTCCTTTTATTTATTAATGATCTTTTAATTCGCACTTCTTGTCCTATTCACTCCTATGCCGATGATTCTGCTCTTCACTTCTCCACCCGCTTTCCACAGTGTCCCTCACAGCAGTTACTTCATGAGTCGCGTAGTACGGCTATGGGACACCTGACCTCTGATCTTTTTGCTATCTCTGAGTGGGGCAGAGAAAACCTTGTGGCTTTCAATGTCTCAGAAACGCAGCTCCTCCATCTGTCTACTCGTCACATTCTTCCACACAACTATCCCCTTACCTTCAACAACACACAACTCAATCCTTCCTCTTCTCTTAACATACTTGGCGCTTCCTTTTCTCGTGATCTTTGCTGGAAAGATCACATATATTTTCTTTCTAAAAATCTTCTAAGAGGCTTGGTGTGCTGCACCACCTCCGCGGTTTCTTCACCCCCACTCAGTTGCTGTCTCTGTACAGGGGTCTCGTTCGCCCCTGTATGGAGTATGCTTCTCTTGTGTGGGGTGGTTCAACCCACACAGCCGTACTTGACCGGGTGGAATCAAAGGCTTTTCGTCTCATCAATTCCCCGCCTCTTACTGAGTGACTTCAATCTCTCTTTCTTCGCTGCAGTGTTGCCTCACTCTCTCTTTACTATCACTATTATAACGGGCATTGCTCTTCTGAACTCTCTAACTGCATGCCTCCTTTAAGGAGAGCACGCAGGACCAGACTTTCTACACTTTCTCATTTCTTTTTTGTCCAACTATCTAACGCAAATGTTAATTGGTATTTTCAGTCTTTCATCTATTCAACCGGTGAACTCTGGAACAATCTTCCTCAATCCATCTTTCCTCCTGTCTATGACCTCCCATCTTTCAAACGCAGAGTGTCTAGGCATCTTGAAAACCCCGGACCTTGATTTTGGCTCTCTTCTTCTTCTATGGGCGGGGGGTGCTCTTTTGCGGGCATTTGTCCTTGGCCCTCCTTCCTTCAATTATATATATATATATATATATATATATATATATATATATATATATACAGGGGTTGGACAAAATAATATGAACACCTTGATAAATGGCGGTTTTTATTCTTAATGTGGAGTTGGTCCTCCTTTAGCGGCAATAACAGCTGCAATGCGTCGGGGAATTGATTCATACAGCTTTTGGACAGTGGCTAGAGGAATCCTGAGCCATTCTTCGAGAAAACCCTGCTCCAGTTCCTCCAAAGACGCCGGCGGTGGGAATCGGCTTCTGACCTGCTGCTCCAACTGACACCACAGATGCTCGATAATGTTAAGATCCGGGGATTGTGGAGGCCAATCCAAGCGTTCTACTTCACTAACATGCTCTTCAAACCAGTTTTTAACGACCCCAGCGGTGTGGATTGGTGCATTATCATCCTGGAAGACGACGCCGCCATTGGGAAACAGCGTTTGGACCATGGGATGGACCTGGTTAACCCTACCATGCAGTACTACAGCTGGGCCAAGAGTATTCCACGATATTGCTGCCCAAACCATCACAGATCCGCTTCCATGCTTAAGGTTGGGGTCAGGCAGTCGGGGTCATAAGCATCTTTAGGCTGTCTCCAGACGTAAACTCGACCGGAACATGGAAATAGCGTAAAGGAGGATTCGTCGGAGTAGACTACATTCTTCCACCGGTCCATTGACCAATTCTTATGGTCATTACACCATTTTCTGCGCCGCTCAATGTTGATGTGCGAAAAGAAGGGTTTGGCAATTGCAGCCCTCCCATGGTATCCAGCTCCATGGAGCTCGCAACGTACAGTTCTGGTCGATACCGGGCTTGCAAGATGCTGGTTAAGCTCTGCAGTCACTTTTGGAGCTGTGGTCTTATGGTTCTTTGTCACAATGCGCTTTAGCACCCGGCGGTCTCGATCACACAGCTTCTTCTTGCGTCCACTATTGCATTTGTCGGTGCTTGTCTTTCCATGGTTTGGTATGCAGACATGACCATAGAGACAGTTCCTCTGGATACATTGAACATCTGAACGGTTTTCGTCACCGATGCACCAGCCATCCGCGCTCCGACAATTTGCCCTCTTTGGAAGTCTGACAGGTCTTTCATAACTGCTAATTCATAATTCACTCAGATCTGTAAAAACAACGTGAGGGTTATAACATGACGTATACACTCTCTGTTACGCATTTAAATAGGTTTGCCAGTCATTTGACCGTTTACTTTGTGTCTGAGCAGTCCGTAAAGATAACCGGTGAAATCGGCGGTGTTCATATTATTTTGTCTAACCCATTATTTATATATATATATATATATATATATATATATATATATATATATATATTATATATATATATATATATATATATATATATATATTATATATTTTTTTTTGGGGAACCCTAAGTTTACAAATAAATAACAGGATTAACACAATTTCCTAAATTTATTGCAGTATCCGAAACGTTTCGTTCTGAGGTATTTGCCATTTTCACTGCAATCTAAAGATAATATAAATAATTAAAAGTACAAAGTAAAAAAAAAAAAATTAGAATAAAATAACAATTAAATACAATTTAAATGAAAAGATGAGTCGAGAATATAAATGACGTAGATTTAAAGTATAAAATTTATCAAAATATTTTAGTAAATAATACAAAGAATAAGAATAAACGTCTGCCGCCATGCTTCCTATTATCACTCGTAGCCTTGCAGCTATCGCGCGCGTATTCATAGATTAACATTTGGGCAGATTTTCTCTCTCTGAGTCTATCTTTAAATTTAATTAAGGAAATGTGAAATTTTAAAGGATTAATAACGGCAAACCTAAAGTTAATTTGAAGATAATAAATTTGTTTAAAGATTTACTTAATAGGCCTACTTCGAAATACCCTAAAAAATATAACGATAATGCGGGAGTGGAATATATCTTACTTTTTTTCTACGGAAATAGGAAGAGACTCGTCGCAAAACGTGTTATTCAAAGATCTTTTTAACTAATTAATTATCAAAGACTTGAATCGCGCGGAATATTCCGTTATTTATAAAATATTGTCTCAGAAGTTTAAATTGAAGGTTTTTTTTATAAACTTTCTATTTTAAATCTATGTAATTTATATTCTTTATTCATCTTTATATTTTAATTGTATTTAATCGCTATCTTAATTTTCATCTTTTTCGCTCTATACGTTTAATTATTTATATTATCCTTAGATTCTACTGAAGATGGCAAATATGTTGCCGAAACGTTTGGGCCATTGAAATAAATTTATGAAATGTTTTGTTGTACACAGAACGTTAACAAAAGTAAATACACCCGTTTTACCCCCCTTTTTTTTATTTGTTTACAAAAACCCGTAAATAATAACAAATTTATTAAATTAATACACGCAAAGGGGAAATGGAACACAATTCTACAATGATTCAATTAATTTTTTATTTAATCACTTTTATGAACAAATTAAATTTTATGGAAAAAAACAAGGGAGTCTATTTATTTCTGTCAACCTCTCTCTCTCTCTCTCTCTCTCTCTCTCTCTCTCTCTCTCTCGTATATATATATATACAGCGGCGTAGCCACAAAATCCTAATGGGGGGGGGGTACACGTGCAATACTATTCAACAATTTTTCAATTATATAGCTATATTACGATGACGACTAACTAATTTTAAATCAGCATAGGGATTAAAAAAAAGCTTAAACATGTGTATGTTGGACAAATAATACTTTGTTGTGTATTGATCGCTTTTTTAATTCCTGTCATTTTGCAATGTAATATGTATTTATTAAATTACAAATGTAATACACTTATAAAATTACAGTTGCAATTTCTGTCCTCTACACTTAATTATCCTCGTGATAAAATGCGCGTTGGAATTATAGTTTGAAAACTATACGCGAAAGTTACACCCAAAAATCTCAGACACTACACTGAAAGACTACTTTAAAGCTTAAGTAGACCTATTAACAACTCAGAAAATAGAGACCAATTAGATCTATTTTCTTAATGTTATAGACACACTCAATTTTTTATTGGCTCGTGTTTTATGTCACAAATAGATTACTTAATGCAATTTTGCAACTATGCAATTATAGAAAGTCAATAGCAATTATACACTTAAATAAAATCGATGAAGTTAGCAAAATTCAAGCTCAAATCGCATCGCAGTTTCCTTTCAACCTTTCAAATGTTCCGTGCAATGATTCATCATTTCACGAATGTCAAGCTTGTTGCGCCTCCTCTCGAGTTGGCCTGGTGAAGTAGATAGTTGGTTTCTTGCGCTCTCCACCTCACATAGCCAGGTACGTCCGGCTCATCTGGGATTGTTCTGAGCCAGGCATCTAGTCTTCTTTTGAAGATATCCACCACAACACCACTCGTGTTCCTTAGTTTCTAGTGCAGCTAGTTAAACAATCTCAGTCCTCTCACAACAAAACTATTTTCCTTCAGGATTGAGGATGTTCCCTGTCTAGCCTTTAATTTGGGAACACGACACGTTCTTTTCTACTTTCCACTGTTGTTTGAGTGGTTATAGGGTTCAAAGTAAGATGAGGGACTAGTTCCTCCGTTATTTTCCAAGTGGTGTACTCTCTCTTCCTCTTTCCAGTGAATATAAATTTAATTCACGTAACCTTTCCCAGTAATTTAGTTCTTTGCATCCATTGATCTTGGCTGTGAAGCTTCTCTGAATGCCTTCTGGTTGACTAATGTCTTCATTTTTATATGGGGGAAGTTAAGACCGAGCAATATTCCAACTTGGGTATGATCAGTGTTTTCAATAGAGAAATCATTATATACCTATCCCTTCGTTTAAAGGTTTTCAGTATCTGTCCAATTATTCATTTTGCTCTGTTTACTGCTATCTTATTTTGTGTTTCAAATTTCGCGTCATCAGTCATTACAGCACCTAAATCTTTCGCTCTAGAATTTTTCTGAATTTCCTGTCCATTTGAGGTATAGTATTCCATGGATTTTAGGTCCTCCCTTCCTCAGTACCTTAATAGTTGAAAATTTTCAGTGTTAAATTTCACACTGCAACACACATTTGTATCTGACAATAACTATCCAGATTTATTAGAAATTTGCGAAGATTTGCAAATATTAGTTTATTTATGTCGTTGAACGCCATTAATACCTTAAAAGGGTTAACACAATGTTTCCAACGTTAACTAACTAGTTTCTGTTATACTTTGTACTTATACACAGTATGCAAACTAGCGTCCTCAAAGTTCACCCTGTAAATATCAAGAGCAAACTACGTGCATACAAACTATGCGCACCTCTGAATTCATATCGCTTCGTCTAGTTTCTAATTAAGTAATTCAAACTTAATTTTAAAAGTAATTGATCGTCATCGTAATGGACCGTGAATAAATGTTTGCTATTATTTTGTTATACACCAAGGGCCCTTGGGGGATTAAAAACCCCATCCCCCCGTAGCTACGCCAATGATATATATATGTGTGTGTGTGTGTGTGTGTCTGACTGTCTGTTTGTTGTGTACACCTCGGCATATATATATAGTTAATTTTTTAAAATAGCAGCATATATAAATTTTTTATTACTGAATTATTCCTGTGGTTCTGAGGTTGGAGTAATTTTAGTCAATAAAATATGCAAATTCAATTGTTTATTGTCGAGAGTTGAGCTTCTTTATAGATTTTTTAAAATTTTAATTTTTAATCAGAAGCAAATGTATCCGGTTAATTTTTATATGGTATAAGAAAATGCCATATGCTTTATATATATATATATATATATATATACACACACAGGGTCTATATCAGAGGGGGGGGGGGCTAGGAGGGCCATTTGGCCTGGGCCTCAAGCTTAAGGGAGGGTCTCAAATTTAGAAACTTTCTGGTTTGAATATAATGTTTTGCAGTAAAAGTAATAATTGGGTTTAGCTATGGGCTTCAAAAGCTGGAAGTAGCCCGGGCCTCTCTGGACCTCTGAGAGGGCCTGTATATATATATATATATATATATATAACTGCAAACACGCAGTATAATTAACGTAAAGAACGACGCTTGTATAGGAGATATTCCGCGCAAGATGAGAGAGAGAGAACGAAACAAATGAAAAAAATGAGGTAACCACCCGGGAATCGAACCCGGGATCTTCCGATTGCCGGTCAGATATGATAACCATTACACCATGGGCCTCACTCATCCAAATGCCGTAATTCTTCTACATACGCGCAGAAACCAATGCCCCAAGGGGGCACCTGCCGCATGCCGTAACATTATATACATTTAACTGCAAACACGCAGTATAATTAGCGTAAAGAACGACGCTTGTATAGGAGATATTCCGCGCAAGATGAGAGAGAGAGAACGAAACAAATGAAAAATGAGGTAACCACCCGGGAATCGAACCCGGGATCTTCCGTTTGCCGGTCAGATATGATAACCATTACACCATGGGCCTCACTCATCCAAATGCCGTAATTCTTCTATATAATGTTACGGCATGCGGGAGGTGCCCCCTTGCTTGGGGCATTGGTTTCTGCGCGTATGTAGAAGAATTACGGCATTTGGATGAGTGAGGCCCATGGTGTAATGGTTATCATATCTGACCGGCAATCGGAAGATCCCGGGTTCGATTCCCGGGTGGTTACCTCATTTTTTCATTTGTTTCGTTCTCTCTCTCTCATCTTGCGCGGAATATCTCCTATACAAGCGTCGTTCTTTACGTTAATTATACTGCGTGTTTGCAGTTAGATGTATATAATGTTACGGCATGCGGCAGGTGCCTCCTTGGGGCATTGGTTTCTGCGCGTATGTAGAAGAATTACGGCATTTGGATGAGTGAGGCCCATGGTGTAATGGTTATCATATCTGACCGGCAATCGGAAGATCCCGGGTTCGATTCCAGGGTGGTTACCTCATTTTTTCATTTGTTTCGTTCTCTCTCTCTCATCTTGCGCGGAATATCTCCTATACAAGCGTCGTTCTTTACGTTATATATATATATATATATATTATATATATATATATATATATATATGTATATATATATATATATATATATATATTTATAGAAGTTTATATATATATATATGTTTTATGTCTGTATTTGCATACATGAATTTTGATGTATATACTGACAACTAAATATTTAGATTTAGTTTATAAAATGAGATTTTGACGTGTTGTCTCCGAGCAGACAACGGGATCCGTTGTATGGAGGGTCATCATACCCAGTTATGCGCCAAAAGGGGATGCGATCCAAACACATTCCATTTGGCATTATTGATTATTATAAGAACGCTATAAAGTTGTTTCATATATATACAGGGTGAATAAAAAGTTCCGCCCGATTTTGTGTGAATCGTGGAAACCCAAAATCGGGCGGAATATATATATATATATATATAATATATATATATATATATATATATATATATGATACACACAGACCGTGCATGGAACAAGGAACTCTTCTGGGATAATTAAATCCACTATAGTCCGAGGTTGAGGTTATAGTTGAGGTTTAAGTTTTGGTTTTTGGCTAAAAATATAATAGTTACCCCTTTTTCTTTGATGTATTCAATCTGACGTGAAGGCAGCGAGTCTTTTGCTTATATTGAGGTTCTAAATGTAGCAGGGCTAGGCTGCTTTAAACCTAGATCCATGTCCCAAAGCTGGATCCTGTCTGCTTTGCAGATAGCTGGTGAGGGAAGCTATATTTATGGGACCTCTTTGCGAGTGACCCGTTGCCCACGTCGGGCTAGCATCATGAAAAAGAAAAACTATGGTATTTGTCATTTACCATTACTTATTCGGACTATAGTGGATTTAATTATCCAAGAAGAGTTCCTTGTTCCATGCACGGTCTGTGTGTATCATAAAAAACTCAGGGGACCATTCTGAGTTCATTCCCATATATATATATATAGTTGTAGAGTTACAGAGTTACAGGCTAACAAATACCCTAAGATCCACTCTAGGTTAGCCCACGAAAAGAGTACAGAAAATGGAGGAAAAATAGGAAAAGCAAATGAAAATAAAGAATAGTGAAAAACTTATACAATATACAGGGTGTCCATAAATGTTTACCCTGAAAACAGTATGCTCTCATGTTTTAATGACGAATCTTACATCCGTTTTCTTTTTACAGGTGATCTTGTACACGCCTAGAGTTTCTGTGCTGGTGTGTTTCGTCTACCGCATTAGCCGCTAGGAGCGCTGTAGTAGCTGTTCAGTTAAGATGGCGTCTGTGACAGAGAAGGCACAATGTGTTGTGTGGCTTGCAGAAACAAAATCTCCTGTCAGTGTTCAGCGAAGGTTCAGAACAAAGTATGGAAAGAATCCACCTGATGTGAAGTTAATTAAATCGTGGCTGAAAAAATTCTTGGAAACTGTTTCCGCAACTGTGTACCTGGATATGCTCACCAATTACGCCATCCCCCAGCTGCAGAACAGGCAGGCAACTGTCATCTTCCAACAAGATGGGGCACCCCCTCATTGGGCGCATGTTGTTCGTGAAACTCTCGACGCAACATTTCCAAATCGATGGATTGGCAGGGACGGGGGAATCCCATGGCCCCCAAGATCAGACATTACCCCACTGGATTTCTTTCTCTGGGGTCATGTTAAAGATTTGGTTTATGCAACAGTTGTTCCAGATATCAGGACATTGCGAGAACGCATTACGGATGCAATTGCAACAGTTAACCCACAAATGTTGGAAAATGTGTGGCGTGAGTGTGAATACCTTTTAGACATTTTACGTGCCACTAGGGGTGTACATGTGGAAGCTTATTAAGTTCATTAACTATATATCAAAACTTTGTATGTTTATCTACTTATGATTAAAACTGTGTTTAAATACGAGTGTTTATTTAAAAGTAATAGCATGTTTTAATCAGGGTAATCATTTATGGACATCAGTAGTATAGCCGCAAAAGGGGAGAGTGCAAGAATGTTGCAAGTGATTACGTAATGTTGCAAAGGGGGATGGGGGTGTTGCAAAGGGGTGTTGCAAAAAATTAAAAAAAAAATTTAAAAAAAAGAAAAAAAAAGAAAAAATTACCCCAAAGGGCCCTTTGTTGCCAACCGGGATTGCAAGGGGCATGCAACTTGGGGGCGGAGTTCTCCCCCAAGCTATTCCCCCCAAAGGGCCAGAAAGGAGAGAAAGGAGGAGAGAAAGGAGGAGAGGTGTTCACTTGGCAGGAGCCAAGTGCATATTAAGACTTCAGCCGAGTAGGCGTTGTTTTATAGGCTCCTAATCAGCCAGTTGGCTTAGAAGGCGTAAATGGCTTGAGTTGCCAGATACCACTTTTTAGCGATACCATTGTATACACTATTATAGACTCCTAATCAGCCAGTTGGCTTAGAAGGCGTAAATGGCTTGAGTTGCCAGATACCACTTTTTAGCGATACCATTGTATACATTATTATATTTCTTAAAAGTTGGTTTAGAATACCGGTAGTAGGTTTAGAAGGCGTAACATGATATAATTAAGTAAAACAACATTGCATCATTCTGTTTATTATAAATATATAGAAAATAAATATACATTTCAATAATAATTGAGGAATATGCATATAATCATAACAGTACAGGAAATATATACACACAATTATGGAGATATATATATAAAATAAATATAAATTTCAAATAGAAATAAATATACATTTCAATAATAATAGAAATATGCATATAATCATAACAGTACAGGGGAAATATCACGCAAAATATATAAATACATTTCAATAATAATAGAAATATGTATATAATCATAACAGTACAGGAGAAATATCACGCAAAATATATAAATACATTTCAATAATAATAGAAATATGCATATAATCATAACAGTACAGGAGAAATATCACGCAAAATATATAAATACATTTCGCTTTTTTTTCAAAATACTAAACTCGGTCTTAATCGAGTTTACAATTACATCATTATTGCTCTGCATTACACAGTATATGCGGCTTAATAATATTTCACCGCTTAAAGTATAGGGAAACCTGTATTCGATATGAAGGGCTTTCATATCGTTCAGTACTATTTTTGTTCCCACTTTACAACCGGTTGGTAAGTCATCTTTAAATACATCTAGAATACAATCAAAAGCACGCACAAAGAGTTCATCGTTAGCTACATTATTAAACGCAAGTTTATAAACACGCTTTTCCAATCGAGGGTTTATTTCTACCGACTCGAGCTTTTCAATCGTGAACTCACTCAACATAGCGGCAATTGAAATAATCTTCTAAATCGTTACGACAACTGCGCGTTATATAAAGAAATAGTTCTTCAGGGTGAACGGTGTAGGTGAGCTCAGCCTTGTACCGATCAATTGCTTTGTACCAAAGTTCATGGAATTTCAAAGAGTCTAAACTTTTTAAATAAACGTCCAGCACTAGACCATTCTCACCAGCCCTACACTCGGTAAACCCATCGAGCAGAGCGGTGTATGCGTATTCAAGTACTGTATCAAAATAAAGCATGTCCGTAACACGCGCGTCTAATATAGGTTTCAGCTTGCGGAATCCAACGATTTCAAACATTCTGTCGAGGATGAAACGGTTTCGCGTAGGAACAAGAGCGTTATTATCAGAAGCATTCTTCCACATCAGCCGTATATCAATGCACGGCCGATCGTTATTTATACACAACGTACATACAACGGCGTATGAGGGTGCGTCACTAATCTGCTCTCTTGTACCTACGTTAGCAGGTATTTTATAACGATCTTCACTCCACTTCTCAACTATCACGAAGATTCTATTCATCTCCTCGACACTTAAATAAACCCGTTTGTTTGTTTGTCTACATTCCGTTTCCAGTACATAGCTAATGGTACGGAATTACGCCTGAACACGCGCAACGATTTCGTCACGGACACATCGTACGAGGCGTTGAGAATGCTGCTCAAAGGAAGTTCCATCGTATTCGAGGAGCGCACGTCCACTCGTTCAGCTTTGAGATAACTATGAGCCGTGTGAGGCACGCAGGTAGGCAGGAACGGTTCGACGGGGCTGACTCGATGATACGTGAATGGGCTTGTTCGTATGATCCGCGAGTCGTACCGAATTGTCGTACATATTTGTTTTTTTCCGGTACAAGAATTAATTTCATCACTACCAGCCTACGCACCAGACATTTTACCTCAGGATAAGAACTAGGAACATTTTATGTTTTACTAAACATCTTCACACTCCGGCGCACTATTTGAGAGGAAACATATGCTCATATTTTTCCTTTCTGCCCATCAAACGATACTCGTCTCTAAAGTCTGTTAAAAACTCACGCAGGGCACTAGCCACAACCTCACTACGAACCTCATCATGATATACGTTAATATAGTGATAAAATACTTAAGATTGTCCATGATCACGAGATTCACATTTTCAGTCGTAGGGTATGAGTAATCGACATGGTGTAGCATGACGTAATACCGCTTGTCACACACCCATCCGCAGACTCATTATCCATACCTGCTGCTTCTCTTCTGCAGCGTTGTTTCTTTTACTTCACGGTGATGTGAGACTTTATAAAGTTTAGCTCTGCAGTATACTTCAGCGCATCGTCTGTGCAACGAAAGCCTTCAACGGTCTCACCCAGAACATCCGTAGAGTATTTGTACATCTTGGAACTTCGCACAATCCAATGTGTTTTTAAAAGAGTATAGGAGGGAGGAATAGGAAGTTTTTCGGTATCCACCACATCCAGACACTTTGCTGAATACTATTTCATAAACGTTGTACCAAGCAATATTAAAGGTAGCCATTTGAATACACGTCTGATCTGAATACACGTCTGATCTCTCGGGCTTACTGCAGTCGACTGACCACGCAGGGACTCCAGATAGTAGCATGACTCACGTTCTTACAGTGGGCGGAGCTTAGAACTTTCACTGCGCGCACACACACACACACACACACAAAGGAGAAAGTGAAACGATAATTGCAATATGATTTATTTAATAAACGAGATATTCAAGTTATATTATTTACAAATACGATTAATAAACGAGATATTCAAGTTATATATATATATTACAATTACGTGTAATAAATCAATAGATACTTTACAAAATACGATTTAATAAATGAGATATTCAAGTTATATATATATTTACAAATAGTGTAATAATCAATAGATACGATTATATACAAGACAATACGTGTGAGTTAACAATAGAAGCATCATACGTTATGGTATCCAAAGGGTACGGTATCATAGGTACCAGGTAACTGGTAACGTTTCCTATAGGTGTTACGGCACACCTTCGTACCCCTAAGTTCCTTTACGCCCCCCAGCTTCTGCGCCCGAAAAATTGTGGGTGCCTACAATTAGTTGGGAGGTTGTTCGCCCTCATCATCGTCCAAACATACTAGATCCTTCACGATTCAAAGTTAACAACCCGCCGATTCGCATGGTTGAGCGTAATACCCTTTGCCTTCACGATATATTTCATTTCCTCCCCCACCCTGACCCGTACCCCATAAGTCTTAGGTCCTGTTGAGACAAAAGAGTCGGCGTAGCGTTGTCCCAATACTCGTCCTTGATCTCATCAGGAGCTCGCCGAGGAACTCCCCAATAGCGGGCATGTATTCACCCTCCCTCTCTGTGAATATCACGCTATCTGTATCGGCATACAATACTCTCCGCCCAAGAGAATGCAATAGACCCCAAAGTTTTATACGGGCGTAGGCTGTTGTGAAGCTGGCCACAGGTATGTTTGTAACCCTTGAGGTATCTGTGGGAAATTCAGTGTTGTTGTACTTTATTATGTAAGTATTACCTACATTCACGATCTCCATGACCTCTTTATCGGGAGCATTGGCATAATCCCAGACATCGCTATAACTTTGTGCCAAATGAATGCTCCCTCTGCCGGTATTCTGCGCAAATTTTCCCCATAGACTGTTTAGACACAACTTTGCATTAAAGCGCTTGCCAGGATTCTTTACAATTTGGACACGATCAAGTTGTATACCTTCTCGGTCGCGGTAACGTTGAATATAGGCAGACTTTTCATCTTCGGTATCAACTCCTCGCGGATACCCTGATGCCTCAACCTTATCCTTCAAAAAGGCGTTTATGTATGGTGTGAAAAGGTTGGGTAGCTTCTGAAACCTCCACACCTCATGTATCTTCAGTATTCTATAACCATGGCGTACGGCTAGGGCCAGCTCAGGACTTGTATATACGCCTCTGATCTTACGCTGGTGGGGTATATGGTTACATTCGCCGTTATCCTCTTCCGCGCACTTCACGCACAGGGGAAACATGAGCTTGTCGTCGATAACGACAGGTAAGATCGGCATCCATAAATTGCGTGGGGGAAGTACGTCTACGAAAGAGAGCCCAAAGTAACGATCATTCAAATTTTTTGAAAATTCATTGATGGAGGGTAGGCTAGGTCCCACCAGTTTCTCAGGAGCGCCCACGAGGTACGGGTTGCTCTTCATCACGTATGGGTATAAAGAACAGAAATCGTAGTAATGGAGCTTCACGCCCTCCGTAGGTGGAAAGTATAGTCTGAAAGGATTTGTACGTCCTCCGAACAAGCTATCACCACATTTGAGAGGATCCAGCACCATTGAACGCTTGATCGTGTTTGTTTCCTCACGGTACACCTCGTCTGTCTCCATCCGTGCATCATATTCATGCTCCCACAAGACTTTGTGAGTGAACTGTGATCCTATAAGTTGATCGCGGGTGCGGGTCGATGCAAGACAGTCGGCAGGAGACCTACCGTGGATATCTCCGGCAATTCCGCACTCAGGACGGGGGCATCCATGCCACCAGCAACCGTTAAAAGAGTACACAGTCTTCACACCAGTGACACGGTTTTCACTTAACCCATCAACCCAAAAAACACGTCCATTAATCTTAATGGGTACTTCACCAATGTTGCGGGCGTGCTTTATGTATACACCTGTTTGTTGCTGTAGGTGTATGAGCCAGTAAATAGCCTTGTGTCCGTAACTGCGGGGGTTGTTTCGGTGAATAATGGCTAAGGTGTCTTTAGGCATGAAGTTATTCTTGAACACCGTAAAACATAATGATGCGATGGTGGTTGCGACTTGCAGTGGATCGCATTTGAAACGGGCTATGTACATCCTTCTAAAGGCCTAGAAACATACTCTAAGCACGCGCACATCATTCACGCAATAACGCTCACATTCATCAGCTATATTATAAGGGTTACTTTCATTAAAACTGTCGTAGTATCGATCAAAGTCTTCACGTTCATCCATACAGTCAAAATAATGTTTGGGGGGTGGTGGGCCTACGTAGTTTAAAGTCTCGCTGGTGAGGAAAGTGTAAGGGAAGTATCCTTTGGAAACTTCAGCTGCTACTCCCATCACCTTGGGTAGCTTTGCTAATTTACAAGGTGTGAATAATAAAGTATCTTTAAATTGTACATTGCCTCTTATCTGCATCTGTATTAATTTGTTGCCTCTTTTCAATGGATCACCTGTAAATATCTCAGAGGATTCGTGTTCAAGCAACTCCTTATAAAGGAACTGCGTGTCAAACTTTGCCCCGTTATGGGCGAGAATATACACAGTCATTTTTTTGAACTTGTCGGCTAACTTGACAATATAGGACACAAATAGTTTCACAGGATATCGCAGACATTCGTTTTAAAAACGTTTGTCCGTTTACCACATTTGGAGCACTCGTCACATTCGATACCCATACACTCATCACAGATGGTCTGGCTCACAAGTAAATGTGGAATTACCTCTTTGGTTTCAGCGTTCGTATATGTTTCTATATCGTAGTATACAGTTATACAAGGGTTATTTTTAGGCTTAGAATCTTTCATATAACATACATGTTTTACTCCATCCGCCTTATATTCCTCCTGGCATGTAGGACAGTGAATTACGTCACACTTGTGCTTAAATTTTCCCCAATTATCCATTGTGTGAAACATACCACATTCACAGATTCTCATTTTCCTGCACGTGCCAATTGATTTATGGAAATCAAAACAGCTATAATTGAAAAATGTGCGTCTACACACATCACAGTCTCTCTCTCAGCTTCAACTACACGGCTTTCACATTTGGTGCTTTTACACTGCTCACATACCATGTGACATTCTTTACAATGTCTCACTATATCATCCGCAAACTCGAGGCACCCCTTACACAAATCATAATGTCTCCCATATTTTCGACTTTTGTCATAACTCGCGTAAAGCCACCTTATATTACGGATGGGAGATACGTTGTCCCTGACAATCCTAAAATAAGTAGGGGTCTTGTACAATCTCTCACACAGCTTTTAAAAACATACACAGTCTACGACGATCATCCAACCAAATACAACTATACGGACATTCATTTCCTGTTCTACCCTTCTCAGCTCTTCAGGACCCATATTACAATCAAATTCAAGTTCACAGTCTACAGCTAGTTTACGGGCACGCTCCACGACCGTAGGCAGCCAAATTTTTTGAGTCCGTGTATTTTGTACAGTAAACATACGTGCTAAGAGTACTGCTATAAAGCCGCAACCACGATCGACGTTTATATGCTTTCGGTAAATAGTCGGAGAATTGAAGTTAAGAGTATACGGTATGGCACTATGACCCGCAACACTGAATACACGGTCAATATTTACCGTGAAGTTGTCCATATTGAAGGCTATACTACTTTGGGCGGCTTGCATTATACGTCCTAATATATATCTACATCTTCAGCCGCCAACGTCTAAATGGCACTATCACCCAATAATCGTCTACATCACCGTCATCTGACCCGAATCCAAAGGACAGACTCGTCCTGACTTCACGCTCGTCGCGATTCTGAAGAGCAAACTCTATAATACGCTGTACAACCCGGCGTAGCCCGCGCTCAATTCCATTGCTATACATGGCTCTAGGGTCGACCCTGACTCTATACCGATTTCTAGTCAAGGCTGGGGTGGGGGCTGCGGATCGCACCAATTCGAGCGTTATAGCATCCTCAACAGAACGGGGGGCGGCGGATGAATTAGTGGATGTATTAGCGGAAGGTGCTGATGGGGGGCCTGTTGCGTAGGAGATTGAGGGTTGGGGATCTATTATTGTAGACTTAACAGAACGGGGGGCGGCGGATGAATAAGGGGATATATTAGCGGGAGGTGCTGCTGAGGGCTTGTTGCGTAAGAGGTTGAGGGTTGGGATCTATTACCGCTGCAACAGGCGCGTATTTCGGCGCTTTATACCTGACGTGGGGTTCTCACACCTCCGCTTTGGACGTGCTACCGGTATCGCTGGTGAGGGTTCGTTGGCAGGGGAGGAGATCACAACTACACTGTCGTCGAGGTCATCCGTATGTCAATGATGGGGTGCTCTACCTCATCGTCATTCACGGTTCTGTGGGAGAAGAAAGCAAAATATAAGGAACAGCACTCAAAATTTGTAATATTTTGTAAATGACCCACTTAGGAGTGTGACGTGTTAGAAATGGACTCTGTAGAAAAATTCAGATTCACGAGCCATCCACATGTATTATATCTGACCTACAGGATGTGGTAAAAGTGTGTTTATGCTTAAAATCATTAAAGAAAAGGGAGAGATGTTCTCGAAATTTGTGCATAAAGTTATATGGTGCTATTCGACGTATCAATCAGTGTTCAACGAGTACCAAGATGATATTTTGTTCCACAAAGGCGTATATGACGTTAATTCGTTAAAGGGAAATGAACATACAATCATTGTAATTGACGATCTCATGTTGGAGATGGATAAAACGTTTGCCGAGACATTTACAGTATTCTCCCACCATCTTAACATAAGCGTGTTCTTCATCAATCAAAATCTATTTTTCAAAAATAGATACATGCGCGATGTGTCGTTAAATACGCAATATCTAGTCTTATTCGCGCAACGTTGAGATGTATCACAAATTGGCGTATTAGCCAATCAAATGTTCCCGAATCAGCGTAAGGAGTTTTTGGAAGTTTATAAAGAAGCTACAAGCACGCGTTACGGATATTTGCTTTGCGACCTTCATCCGCGAAACACGTTTAGAGTGCTTCTGCGAACGAATATATTTCCAAACGAGCCTGAAACGGTGTATATTCCAGAATGACAAAGAGACTAAAGAAATACCGTTAATTAATAAAATTCTATCATCGACTGCCCCGGGCAATGCAGCAGATGTTTATTAAAAATATCGACGCCAACTTTTTAAAATGCATCTGTGAAATCTGTCTTAACGTTATAAATTGCAATGTATCAATGAAAACCCATCAGAAAGCTCGCCTACGCCGCTACAAGAACATAATACGTGCACTCGCTCGTAAAAGTCAAACTGTAGCGAAGAAAAAACGAATTATTGTACAAACAGGAGGGTCATTTCTCCTCATCTTATTTTCAGTTTTGGGTCCTTTACTGACTAAATTAATATAATGAAGAAAGTGGTAGTGATTCCCCAGACACGGATGTAGATCCCCGTAAAAGCAGACTTAAAAGAATGGAAAGCGAATTGCTAGCTCTATTAAACAGTGAAAAAACACCTGATGAGAAAAGAATCTTATACCAAGAAGCTCTGCAGAAATTTCTTCACGAGTACGAAAATTATAAGAGCCCTACAGAGATTCCTGTGGTTATTAGGCACAGCACGGGGGACGATGGACATGGCGACATAGGATCTGAGCCCGACGCGATACAGCTGACCAACCAAAAAGATTAGCCACACAACATATCGAACATGTATTAAAAAGCACCCTCCCACATACATTGATGAGTAAAGGCTTAAGTCTTTATAATCTATTGAATGAGGATCCAGCCATACAATGGACCGATACAGGCGAGCTCATTGTGGAAGGATCAAAGGTACAGGGATCGAATATCGTAGACATTGTCCATGATCTGGTGAGAAAGTGGGATAGGCCATCACCATCAGGATGGAAGCATATTAAAGCAAGACTACAACAAATAAATGTCCCTAAAACGTTGATAGGAAATCTGAACAGGTTAAAAGACTTGGAACATGCAACGCATGTGACACAATTGAAGGCGCCGTCATCCCCGGCGGTAACACCTTTGAAGAGGAGCAAGAAGAGGTTAAACCAACCCTACCCACGTGCCTCTAAAATACGCAAATGGCTAACGTATTAACTAAACGCTGTTATGACGTTTCTAACCCATCCTCTTACGGCGGCGTAGATAGACTGTACAGAAGTGTTTACGGAGTAGGAAAAAAAGATGTTGAAAGATTTTTGAGGGAGCAGGACGCTTATACGCTTCATAAGCCTGTGAGAAAAAGGTTTAAAACAGCCAAGACAACGGCTTCCTCGATTGATTCTATTTGGCAAGCAGATTTAACAGCCATGCAAAGATATTCTGTGTATAACGATGGTTACCGCTACATTCTATTCATAATAGACGTATTCTCTAGATATCTGTGGCTAGTTCCTCTGAAAAATAAATCACCTGAAACAGTTGCTAAAGCCACCAAAACGCTAATGTTAAAAGAAAACAGGGTTCCTGGCTATTTTTGTACGGATATGGGAAGGAATTTATAGGCCGTGCTTTTCAGAACATGTTGACAGAGTTTAATATCAGCTATTACACAACGAATTCTATACATAAGGCTTCTTTAGCTGAAAGAGTTCAGCGCACCATAAAGGAACGCATGCACCGTTATTTTACACATAAAAACACATACAGATTTCTAGACATTCTGGAATCATTGGCATCATCCTACAACCGCTCACACCATCGCACGATTGGGACAATACCTAACGAAGTTTTAGAAAGAGGTACGCTCCCGAGAAGAGATGGATCACCACCACCACCACACTCTGCGCGCTTCAAAATCAATGATTATGTAAGGCTGTCGCGTTCGGGGAATAAATTCGCAAAGTGTTTTGAGCAAGGATGGACACGCGAGATTTTTAAAGTTAGGGCTATGAGACCTAAAGGTGAGATAATGATGTATTACATTGAAGATTTGAATGGGGAAGAAATCTCAGGAGGTTTTACCGCGAGGAATTGCAGAAAGTTGCGTTTAATTTAGAAAAAAATGTGTTTAAAATTGAGAAAATTTTAGGAAGCAAAGGTTCAGGAAAGAGAAAAATGTACCTGGTGAAATGGCTAGGGTACCCAGAAAGCTTCAACACCTATATAAAAGCTGATGCAATAATGAAGCTTAAATAGTATGCAACATGGCTCCTAACCATTTCTACGTCACACTCCCGTCCTCCTCGTCCCTGTCTGTACACCCTAACAACACACTAGCCAACTTTGTAACAGAGCTCCACGGGCACATTGAATTGGGTCGTGATTCGTATGAGGTGGGGATATGTGAAATTCAGCTGGACACCGTCTTTTTAAATATTGAACATAAAGAAACCGTTTTTACGATTCTTAGAGACATTGACGAGTGTGAAAAAGCTGGGGTAGCTATGGATGAGAGTATGCGTATCGCTCGGACTAGGCTGCACGGTATTACAGTACAGAAGTAAGACTAGGACCGGGTCAATATGGTTCGGTCGAGGATGTTGTGAGAGGCTTAAACGTAAGTTTAAAAACTCAAACCTTACGAATGATTTAGTATATGAAATCGTAAACCCCTGCACATACACTAATCCTAAAATCAAAGACTAACAGACGTATTAAAGAACATAGAAAGTTCAAAATTCTAACCAACCTCCGATATAGCGCAGCCTTCCAAAGAGACACATTTCACGAGACACAGTATAACTTGTCCAGATTAATGTATCAATTGAAGATGGAGAAATTGGCTGAAAGGTCCCCAGACATGTGCTATATTTACAGTAATATAGTGGAGCACCAGTTTGTTGGGGATACCAGGCACGCCTGCTGCGCATTGCTCACATCCCCAACCATAGAGGAAGGAGTTTGAGTATTACATATGACAGACCCCATTATGTGAATGTCGCAACTAATTTAATAACCAATATCTCAATATATATAAGAACGATTGAGGGTGAAAACTTCCCATTCGGTAACGGGAGCTTAACAGTGAAGCTACACTTTCGACGCACTGAGTTATAATGGATAGAAAGCGTTTCACCGTCTATCGAGGGGTGCGATACCAGCGCGGTAGTGGACTTGGGTCCATTTTTTCATCCATACTACGTACGGCTGTTCCTTTGCTGAAGAGGTGTGCCAGATACCTTGGAAGGAAAGCGCTACAATCAGGCCTTAACACTGCAGAAGATATATTGGCCGGGGCTAAACCTAAAGAAGCTCTAAAAAAACATTTAAAGCGTACACGGGACGAAATCATCAAAGATGCAAAGAGAAAAATGCGTGGTGGCGGGAAGAAGAGGGCTCCCCGGAAGAAGAAGGGGTCACGTGGTATTAAACGTAAAAGGCTATCAAAAAAGAAGTGCTGTAAGCGAATGAAACCTATGGTTGACCACTTTTTTGACTGATATAAGCTAAGGACATTGATCTCATGAATCATAGTTTGTTTACCACTTGTCGAGAAAGGAGTCACTATTTCGCCATGGCACGCTTCATCCACCCATGTAGTTCACAATGCTGTAAATCGGAGCTGTCCCTTTTTGAGCTGCCTCCAACCCAAGTTTCTATTGAGCACAGTGACTTTATTACAATTAACACTTTAAACACAATTAGTTCCCCGAGTGCACCTATAGAATTCGTGATACCCAGCTCAGGCCCTTACTTTTTTGATCCAAGCTGTGTGCACATGTACGCTAAGGTACGTATAGCCCATTCTGATGGAACGGTTTGCGATGACAAATATGCTGTATACCCTGAAACAAACTTTCTGCACTCCATATTCAACCAGTGTGACGTATATTTAAATCAGACCAACATATCGGCAGGCACGGGGTACTATCATCTACGAGCCTATCTGGAAAATGTCCTCAACTTTTCCAAAGAAGCGAAGGCTACCATTTTAAGTGCCGAGGGATATTATCAAACTAAAGATGAAAATAGTATAAAGGACAAATTTAAAAATTCTAAAAAGAAAATATACGAGTGTTTTGGACGGTTGCACACAGATTTCACTTTCCAGGAGAAGTTGTTTGTCAACGGGGTGGATATGAAAATAAAGCTCACCCGCACGAGTCCTGAGATCTGCTTAAATCTAGCTGCTGATCAAGAGGAGGGTGCAAAGCCCGTTGTGGTTCACATTATGGACACATACCTCCGCGTACGGCGAGTGAAATTAAGTTCACCAAAACAACTAGAAATTGAGAAAAATTTACTAAACGCTACAGTGAAATATCCTATTAACAGAGTGCAAATCAAACTATATACGGTTTCTGCAGGGTTGGCATCGAAGCAGATAGAAAACATTGCCTGGGAAATCTTCCTAAAAGGATATTAATCGGCATGCAGGACCATGCTTCGGTGAATGGAAAATATAAAAAGAGTGCCTTTAAATTCGAGAATTTCGGAACTTAAAAATATAACTCTATACGTTAATGGCACTGCTTTGGGTGGAACAATGGGTACGGACTATTCATCAGACGCTGTGTTACCTCTTTGTGCCAGAGCCTATAGTAATCTGACCCATATTGCAGGTGATTGTGATGAGCTTGGTAATGGGGTAACGCAGGAAGAATTCATTAATCAATTTAACCTTTATCCGTTTGACATTACACCTGACTTATCTGCTAGCGTAAATACCCATTTAACCCCACAGCAGAGCGGAAACATCTCAGTGCGGCTGGAATTCGCCAAGTCTATAGACGCGCCTGTTAGTGTACTAGTATATCTCGAATCGCAAGCCCTAATAGAAGTAGATAGATTTAGGAGCGTTATCACTGACTTTTAAAATGGATGCTAATACACTTCAGAAAGTAATGGAGCGAGTCACACGTTCCAAATTTATCGGCGTGTTTGCGAAACATTGAGTTTGCCAAGTACGCGAGAATGCGGTAGTCGAACACAGACATCATCGGTAATGAAGGGATTCACTGGATCGCTGTCTATTTTAAAAAGACAGCGCCTGTACTATTTTGATTCACTCGGTACTCAACCCTGGAGTGACCCTATTATTGTAAAATTTCTCGCTCAGTTACATATTCCCGAAGTTGTGGTCCCCATTTCGCATGCAAGGATATTTTACTAATGTTTGCGGAATGTACTGGTCTCATTTTCATGCATATGTCAATGATAAAGAATTTATAAATTTTTTAAATTTATTTGACCCGTGTCACACTCGCCGAAACGATGAAATGGTATGCAGACAGATAAAAATCCGTTTTCCAATTGTACGTACTCGTTGTATAGTATAATGTTTTTGTTCGTATATTTGTAACGATATATTCTGTAGTTGGTTATTGTACTGATTTCTTTAATTTAATAAATTTTTGAAAATATATTGTGTCTTCTTACCCCAAAAAGATCGAAAAACACTTACATTATTTCGGTGTGACATTGCTGACTGATCAGTATATCCTCCGTGTTCATGACACGAGATTCTTCAAAAGATTGTATAACACGTGTCAAATCCTCATCGGACCTTAAAGGAATAATGTTCATTCTTTTAAAACATATACAGAGTATACAGACAGATCCCCATTATGTGAAGATATCTTTGGTTCATTTAAGAGGAATAACATTGATTGCCATAAAAAATTTTTGGCGAGTATTTATTTGACGAGATACTACAACTCTCCATATATATATAAAATCGAATTATAGACACTTACATTTCTGTGGTAGTCCCTTACGTCGGATTGTAAGGAGCGTCACTGCAAATATCTTCAACGGTTTGCGTTGGAAATAATTCATCACGGTCAATCGCGTTAAAAAGACTAATTGCGGTTAATGCTGCAGTGTCACTTTCTTCATACAATTCCGGGGAGAGGTACAGGTCCATGGTGGAGGATGTGTGACATTGCTGACTGATCAGTATATCCTCCGTGTTCATGACACGAGATTCTTCAAAAGATTGTATAACACGTGTCAAATCCTCATCGGACCTTAAAGGAATAATGTTCATTCTTTTAAAACATATACAGAGTATACAGACAGATCCCCATTATGTGAAGATATCTTTGGTTCATTTAAGAGGAATAACATTGATTGCCATAAAAAATTTCGATTTTAGCATAATGGGGGTAAGAAGTAAAACCAAATAACATTGATTGCCATAAAATTTTTTGGCTAGTATCTATTTGACGAGATATTACAACTCTCCATATATATATAAAATCGAATTATAGACACTTACATTTCTATGGTAGTCCCTTGCGTCGGATTGTAAGGAGCGTCACTGCAAATATCTTCAACGGTTTGCGTTGGAAATAATTCATCACGGTCAATCGCATTGAAAAGACTAATTGCCGTTAATGCTGCAGTATCACTTTCTTCATACAAATCTGGGGAGACGTACAGGTCCATGGTGGAAGGAATGATTATTCACTGACGCGAAAATAGCTACTGTTACTCCCAACTGAAAAATATCCCCTTTTATATGCACAATCGCCAAGCTCCGCCCCAAAAGACCAGATGTTCGTAGTGATTGGCTGCCGATGTAGCTGGGTGGAGCTATGATGTGTACCAATCCGCTATAACGGGTCCGGACGAGTAATGGCATCTTTATATTTTCTCCAATAGATTTAATGCTCGTATTACTCCTTGCTGTCTTTACCATGTCAATATTTTTCCCCCACTATTCCCGGATCATTAGTCACTAATGTAATCGAGAGGACTTTATAATAAAGAAATATATCCTAATTATATTTTTAAAAGAGCGTTCGGTTTCCACGTTAAACTGTGGGTCTAAGCCGGAGTGAGAACCTTTCCAATTCGTTAAAGAGAAAATCATGCATGTTTTTAGGTCATACTACTGGCTCGGTTCAAATGATGCATTAACATGCTTTTCGGTCATACTACTGGCTTTACTCAGAGTTTCCCGCAGATCTTATAGACAATGCAGGTCCTGAGCTTTAATTATCTCGATGAAATAGTGAGCAATCGACGAGATGTATTTCTGAATCCACGTTAAACTGTGGGTCTAAGGCGGAGTGAAAACCTTTCCAATTCGGCGAGAAATTACACTAGGGTACAACGAAAATTATTTGGTGATTCTTATAGAACTTTTGATACTGATTCCGGTTTCAGAATTTTTCTATCACCCATAGTTTTCGAGAAAATAATAATATTACCATTTACTCAGAGTTTCCCGCATCATTAGTCACTAATGTAATCGAGAGGATATAAGAAATATATCCTAATTGTATTTTTAAAAGAGCATTCGGTTTCAACGTTAAACTGTGGGTCTAAGTTACGCGTAAATATAAAATATTTTCATTGTAGAAATAATGATAATAATAATGATAATAAGAATTGATGTGAAAGGTGATTGATTTAAGCAGTTAAGATGTAGTTATAAGAATATGACACCATACAAATTACGCGTAAATATAAAATATTTTCATTGTAGAATAATAATAATAATAATGATAATAAGAATTGATGTGACGGGTGCTTTTGCTCGAATATCTTGGACGAAGGATTAACCCTCGGCCGAAAAGGTCTCTAGGGACGAATTGACACAGAGTCTCCTTTTCCTCGTGCGCGTGTGTGTGTGTGTGTGCACGAGTGGTTTATTCGTTTATTATATATATATATATATAATATATATGAAAATTATTTCACGAAGGTAACACGTGAAAAATATTTATGATGAATAAAACCACGAAGGAAAGGAAACACACCTTGAGCACCATTTTGTGTTTCCTTTCCTTCGTGGTTTTATTCATCATATATATATATATATATATATATCCGGGTTTGGTTAATGACATTCGTGTGTTTCGATTTTGCCGTAAATTTCTTTCATTTGGAGAGAAGGGAGACTTATCAGGGATTGGGGGGAAGGTCTCTCAACCAGCAGGTGTTCTTCGAAACCGACCCCGTTATAGCGGATTGTGTTTTGGCTAATTTCAAGTGATTAATTTCTTTAAATTTCGTTTTTTTCAATTTTCTTCGCAGGGGATGAGGCTCGTGTGTTTCATAAATTTTCATTTCGTTTGGAGTGAAGGGAGACTTATCAGGGATTGGGGGAAAGGTCTCTCAACCAGCAGGTGTTCTTCGAAACCGACCCCGTTATAGCGGATTGTGTTTTGGCTAATTTCAATTGATTAATTTCTTTAAATTTCGTTTTTTTCAATTTTCTTCGCAGGGGATGAGGCTCGTGTGTTTCATAAATTTTCATTTCGTTTCGTGACTTAAATATTTATAATAAAAATTAAGTGTGTAAAAATTATTTATTTAATAAACAGAATTTAATTGGATTCATCTACCGTCATATATTGTGGTACACTATTTAAATGGATGATTAATATATGGTTTTTGTTATCTGGAATACATGGCGCTATCTGGAATACATGGCGCTATCTGGCAACTCAGCCAGAATAGAGGTTTATAAAAGACCGAGAAGCTGATGAAAGAATCATTCAAGCTCGGCTCCCAGCCGAGCAAGGACCTCTGGTCCTTCTCTTTCTGGCCCTTTGGGAAAACCCCTTAGAGGCCTCTTAGGTTAGGTAAACGAAACTGGCTTGGGGGAGAACTCCGCCTCCAAGTTGCATGCCTTGCAATCAAAGGCAACTACTCTCTCTCTCTCTCTCTCTCCTGCAGGTGTACCCCTCCCCCCCTTGGCTCAGCCAACTGGCTGATTAGGAGCATATAAAACAACGCCTACTCGGCTGAAGTCTTAATATGCACTTGGCTCCTGCCAGGTGAACACCTCTCCTCCTTTCTCTCCTCCTTTCTCTCCTTTCTGGCCCTTTGGGGGAAATAGCTTGGGGGAGAACTCCGCCCCCAAGTTGCATGCCCCTTGCAACCCCGGTTGGCAACAAAGGGCCCTTTGGGGTAATTTTTGTCTTTTTTTGTCTTTTTTTATTTTTGCAACACCCCCACCCCCTTTGCAACATTACGTAATCACTTGCAACATTCTTGCACTCTCCCCTTTTTCGGCTATACTACTGACATCCTATATACACACAGGGTGATTATTAAAACAATGTTGACACTTATATGGGACTTATATGTTGACACTTATATGTATGATGTTATCCCAACGTGGGTTAACATCATGTAAAAGAAAAAACTATAATGTTTGTCATTTACCATTACTAACTCGGACTATAATTTGATGGAGAGGAGGGGCGACAAGCTTGACCTTCGTGAAATGAGGAATCATCGCGCGGAACAGTTGAAAGGTTGGAAGGTATAGTGGATTTAATTTTCCCAGAAGAGTTCCTTGTTCCATGCACAGTCTGTATGTATCATAAAAACCTCAGGGGACCATTCTGAGTTCAATCCCATATAATATATATATATATATACCTTACCTTACCTTACAACCTTACAAAGGTTCCACGTGATGATTTCTCATTTCGCGAAGGTCAAGCTTGTCGCCCCTCCTCTCGAGTTGGCCTGGTGAAGTAGTGAGTTGGATTCTTGCGCTCTCCACCTCACATAGCCAGGTACGCCCGGCTCATCGGGGATTGTTCTCAGCCAGGCGTCTAGTCTTCTTTTGAAGATTTCCACTGCAACTCCCTTCGTGTTTCTTAGGTCTTTGGGCAACTGATTAAACAGTTTTGGTCCTCTCACTACAAAACTATTTTCTTTCAGGGTTAAGGATGTTCCCTGTCTCGCCTTCAATTTGGGAATACGACACAGTCTACCGCTTCTACTTTCCATCGTTGTTTGGGGAGTTATGGGATTCAGAGTAAGATTAGGGACTAGTTTCTCCATTATTTTCCAAGTGTAAATAATGGTGTATCTCTCTCTTCTCCTTTCCAGTGAATATAGGTCTAGTTCGCGTAACCTTCCCCAGTAATTTAGTTCTTTGCACCCATTGATCTTGGCTGTGAAGCTTCTTTGGATCCCCTCCAGCTATCTAATGTCTTCTTTTTTATATGGGGAAGTTAGGACCGAGCAGTATTCTAATTTGGGTATTATCAGGGTTTTCAGTAGAGGAATCATTACATTCCTATCCCTTCGTTTAAAAGTTCTCAATATCTGACCCGTTATTCTCTTTGCTCTGTTTACTGCTATCTTATTTTGTGTTTCAAATTTCGCATCATCTGTCATTACAACCCCTAAATCTTTTGCTCTGGAATTTCTCTGAATTTCCTGTCCATTTGGGGTATAATATTCCATGCACTTTAGGTCTTCTCTTTTTCCGTACCGTAATAGCTGAAATTTCTCGGTGTTAAACTTCATATTGTTGTCTTCAGTCCACTTGTAGATTTTGTTTATGTCGGTTTGTAGAGATCCTATGTCTTCTGGGTTTCTTATTTTTCTACTGATCTTTGTGTCATCCGCAAAGGATGTTACTGTGCTGTCTCTGTTAACGTCCTCATCTATGTCAGTTAGCATGATTATGAAGAGTAGTGATTGAACTCAGAATGGTCCCCTGAGGTTTTTATGATACACACAGACTGTGCATGGTACAAGGAACTCTTCTGGGAAAATTAAATACACGAAAGGCCTTGGAATCATTTTTCTTTTGCCTTGTGGGCTTGCATCACTCATTCATTTCAGGTATTTAATTGTGAAATTCATCCATATATATATATATATATATATATATATATATATAATATATATATATACAGTCAAATCCGGATAAAAAGGTCACTTTGGGACTAAACGTTTCTGACCTTCTTATGCGGCCGACCTGCTTATCCATTTCTTAGTGTTATAGGCAGGATACATATATTATTACCATTCCATTAACTCTTTATACGCTCTATTGTTGTTCTACCTTGTTATAACAGTAAAGAGGTACAGTATATTAAACACTAACTCATTCAATATTTTTTTTTATTAAACTACAGTCTTACAGTACTTTATTTAATTTATTAAAAAACATTAATTGTATATACAACTTTGGATCAATAGGGTTAAAATACGTCATACAGTATTTATTCACGAAAATAATCATTGATGGTAGCTTGTTTTAAATTATTTGCGCACAATTTACTCAGTTCTGTTTGTATAGCGGAAATATGTTTTAAAGTTGAAAGGTTGCCTTGCATATTTCCATATCTATCTAATAAATTCGGGAGTCGAAATTTCTTTACGGGAAAGGGGTGTATATGTTTCATTTTCATCATCGTCGCTTCTTGATCTTCGCTGCCTTCTTTTTGTTTAATTCCTGCAATGATTTTATCGTCTGTTGCCCCTTCAATTATGCCTTCATTTTCTGATATTTCTGCCATTCTATCAAAATCTTCTCTTTCAATTCCTTCCGGAAGCTCAATATCTTCAATGGTGTCAATTGCAAGATTTGTATCTTCATCGCTTCTTCGTAAGCCACATCTCACATAACAGTTCAAAATTGTTTGTTGTTGCACATTTTCCCACGCTAATGCGAGCATGCAAATTGCATCTAAAACTGTTATCTTATTTGCCGCTTTTGCTATCGGAATTGTAATTGTTGTCTCATTTATGTTCTCCATTTGCATTAATAGTTTTTCACACAGCTGTTTCCTGTAGAATCCTTTCAAGTTCTTAATAATTCCTTGATCGAGGGGTTGAATTATACCTGTCGTATTTGCAGGCAAAAACATTAGTTGGATTTGTTGTAAACTTTCAACATGGGGATGAGCCGGGCAGTTATCTAACAACAAAGCTATTTTTCTGTTCGATCGTTAGAGTTCATTTTCCCACTGCCACAACCAGTCAATAAAAAGCTGAGCTGTCATCTGTTTGGAATGGTTATTTTCTCACGGTAAATATTTTCTTACGGTAATAAATCTGATTCTGGTGGAAAGTGGCAAAAATAGTTCTGACTGATACTTGTATTTTTAACCTCATTAAGCGCTTACCTATCCTAGACGTGACCTTCTTATCAATATATAATTATAATGGCAGACATATAAAAATATTTGGGATTTAGCAAGATGACCTGCTTAAACCATATGACCTGCTAATTAGGTGACCTTTTTAAGTGGAGTCGACTATATATATATATATATATATATATATATATATATATATATTATATATATATTGGGATGAATTTCACAAGTTTTTTGTAAGCCTACTAATAATAACTCTTATGTGAATTTTTATTCTGACCATCATCCCTCGATTAAATCCTCTATTTTCTCTGCTATGTTTCTTGGAGCATTGAGAGTTGTCAGTCCTGAATTTTTAGATTCCGAGTTATGCAATATCATTAATATTGGTACTAAATTATGTTATCATATTTCATTTCTAGATAACTGCCTTAGGAAAGCTAAAAATAGGTAGTGTAATAGTGTAACTGTAAAGGAATGTAAAAATATTGTAAAATGTTAATGTAAATGTAAAATGTAAAATGTTAATTTTTAATATCTTCCGACTTTACTTAAAGCAATTGGTATCAACGTAGTCTTTAAGTATAATAATACTGTTAAATCACGCCTAATAGATAATGCGATAATGCGGTTGGCTGTGTGTATTCGATCGGATGTATACAATGTAACTCAGTATATGTAGGCCAAATGGGAAGAACGTTAGATATTAGGGTAAAACAGCATAAATATGCGTGTAGAACAGCAAATAATTCTAATGCATTGTTTAACCATATGTATAGATGTAATCATAGCATCAAGTGGGATAGTTCTAAAGCGCTCGTTAAAAACACAGACATAATTGAAATGAATATTCTAGAATGTGCATTAATCTATTTTAAAAATAATTTCAATAATAGTGCGGGAATATATAAAATTGACAATATCCTGTTAAAATACCTTTTCTCTTTAATCAACTCTTGTTAATCATGTGCTAATCTTTTTATTTTTCTGTCCCGTTGTACATATGTATATATTTTCGTCATCTCGCCTTCTCCCTTCATCCCCTGACGAGGTGTACTTCTGAATACACGAAAGACCTTGGAATCATTTTTCTTTTTCCTTGTGGATTTGCATTATATATATATATATATATATATATATATATATATATTATATTATATATATATATATATATTATTATATATATATACTTACAAACGCGTAAAAATTTCACACAGAAAACAGTTGTGAAAAATAGAGTTATAGGAAAAGAGGAAAAGTATAATGAAGAGATTAGCTTCAGGGTTTATTCACACCCTGTGGACACTTATCTCGTGTACCCAGTTACGCATTAGAGGACACCGGAAAATAAAGAATAGCATGAACACTAAATTACTTAGTTTTGCAGAGAGAGAGAGAGAGAGAGAGAGAGAGAGAGAGAGAGTTTACCCCTGATATGAATGAAGAGTAGAAAGTATGGAATGTTGCCTCTCGTTGGGTATCAAACTCGGCCATTCTGTGATTCAAAGTGACATCGACACCCAGCAAGATGTGTGTGTGTCCCTAAAAACATATACACGCTTTAGTTGCAGAGAGTGCAAATTTAGTATCGTATTATTGGATATTTATTGTGTTACACGAAAGCAAGAAACTGAACTAACAACATAAAGTAGCGCGTGTGTTCAAAATGTTCTCAATTTGCATCTAAGCACAACTGACATCGAAAAACAACAGAACGACACACACGTACACATGTACCACGATCACGCGAGATTGTGTTGCAGGGGTCGACAATGCATTAACAAAGTTTCTGCGAGGAAGTCATCTGGAGATATTTCGGAAGTATTCAATGGGTCCACGACACCCTCCCTATCCATCGTTTAGGAACACGTCCTTATATTCTGATTACCGAAATGACTGATGGGAGAGCCGCAGCCAATTATCAGATCATCGCAAAGTGCAATCTGTTGGCTTTCAATGAAAACAAAAATTAACATTGTCGCTATACTGTATATGTATCGGTGTTACCAACGATATAAGTGGATATAAATTTTGGGGGGGTACGTTTTTGGGCGCAAATTGCATGAACGTTGGAAAGGACGTCATGGACTCCTTGAATACCCTCCAAAATCTCCAGATTTTAAACCCCTCGATTTTTACCTTTGGGGTGAACTAACAAATATTGTTTACGCCAGTAAACCCGCTTCCTTGCAGAAACTTCTTCAGTGCATCGTCGACGGCTGCGCTACAATTTCACTTGATACACGTGAACATGTGCATCGTTCTGTTGTTTTTCGATGTCACTTGTGCTTGGTTGCAAATTGAGAACATTTTGAACACTCGTCATACTTTATATTGTTAATGCAGTTTCTTGCTTTCTTGTAACACAAGAAATACCACTAATACTCCTACTATATATTTATTATCTGTAACTAAAGTGTGTGTGTATTTTTCAGAGATACACTCTCTCTCTCTCTCTCTCTCTCTCTCTCTCTCTCTCTCTCTCTCTCTAAGGTTGCCAGATTTTTTGGCGGACAGACCGGGACAATAAAAATCTCAGCTGATCTATAATGAAAAAATATACATTATAGTCGTAATAAAAATATAGTTCGTGAATGTAAAATAGAAGCATTTGTTTAGGCAGTGAATATTTATGATATATATTTGCTGATTGCGCACCTCTGCTAATTAAGTCGACTGTTTGGGCAATGCGTTTTTTTAGTTGACTAAATGGTACGCATCGTTTTCTGCTTTGCTTCAAAACGAGTTGATCATTGAGGCAGTTGATCAAATGTATATATTACCTTGCCTATATTTAAAAATAAGCAATCGTGTAACTTTGCTCGACATCGTAAAATCCGTCTTAACAATATTCTTTTTTTATGCGATTTTTTTTGTGAAACCGGAACATTCGATGGTCCCGAAAGGTCTTTTCGGGACGCCGAGACAAGAGACCAAAAACCTGGAAAATCCCGAAAAACTGGGAAAATCCCGAAAACCCAGAACATCTGGCATCCCTAGTCTCTCTCTCTCTCTCTCTCTCTCTCTCTCGATATATATATATATTATATATATATATATATATGAACACGAACGATACGGTCGAGGTTTTTATGATGATACCAAGCAGTTGATGTACTATCAGCATAAATTTATTATTGTTAGTTTACACAACCGTGTTATCCAATGAACGATCTTTGTGTATGTATATTGTATATAGTGTAACTGTAAAGCTAATTTATATATTCTCCTCTTTCCTATAAAATTTCTTTGATTACTTTTCCAGGGTCAAGGTATTTTCTTCAACCTTTTTCCGTACCCGTCTTTGGAGGAGAGAGAGAGCGGAGTGTGGGGAAAGTGCCTCATGCTTTTCTATCCAGTTTTCTACTACCGCTAGAATAGTTAAAAAACGAACTAATTTAAAAATAGGAACCTCCCTGAGTTGATCGAAAGGTCTTTGAGGCTTCTTTTAACTTCTTGTAACTCCTTCATAATGCTAACATTGACTCCACCCTTCACTTTTTATTTAAGAAGCGGTGGGTTCGAACCCTAGCGGGGAAATTTTTGCATGTACATTACGGGCACTCAATATATTTTGCCCCCACCATTTTTTCTTAGCTAAATAATAGGCCATGGGGCTGAAATGTCTTTTGGGTCGTAAGTTTGAACTTTTCCAGTTTGAACCTCCCCTCCTTGTATAAAACCGTTTTTAAATGCCCTTGTATAAAACCGATGATTAACGCAGTTTCGAAAATGGCGTCTGACAGTGATGTGCGTCGTAAACAGAGAGCTGTTTTCGAGTTCTTAACGGCAGAGAAGGAAACAGTTGGAAATATTCACAAACGTCTACAAAACGTTTACGGAGATGCTGTTGTTGATTGAAGCACAGTTGGACGCTGGTCTAAATGTGTGAGATCATCGGAGAGAGGGAGAGCCAGCCTCGATGATGAGCCACGCAGCGGTCGTCCGGCATCGGCTGTGACATCTCAAATCGGCGCGTCACATACAAGGAGCTATCGCTGGAGCTAGGAATTAGTGAAGGAAGTGTGAATACGATAATTCACAAAGCCCAAAGAAAAGAAATTGCTTCTGAGTCGTTGGTTCAATACGAGACAGAAGGGGATGACTTCCTTTCACGAATTGTGAGTGGGGATGAGACTTGGGTACACCACTTTGAACCTGAAACAAAACGCCAATCCGTGGAGTGGCATCATGCAGACTCCACACGCAAGAAAAAGTTCACAATGGCTCCCTCCGCAGGAAAGGTTATGACCACCATCTTCTGGGACATGAAAGTGGTGATCCTGGTGGACATTATTTAGAAAGGACAAACAATCAACTCAGAGGCATATATTGCTACCCTACAGAGACTCCAGAGACGTATAAAGCGAGTTCGACCGGAGAGAAAACTGGAAGACGTCTTTCTTTTGTACGATAACGCAAGACCACACAACAGTTTGCAAACAAGAGAGGGCATCACAAAAATGCGCTTGACTGTGTTACCTCACCCTCCATACAGCTCGGATCTGGCACCTTCAGACTTCCATTTGTTTAGGCGAATGAAGGATGTTATTTGTGTAAGAAAGTTTCAGAGTGACGATGAGGTTGCTGAGGAGGTTAAGAAGTGGCTCCACCGGAACCCATCAAACTTTTACCAGCAAGGAATAAAGGCCCTTGTTTCGAGGTGGAGGAAAGCCGTAGAAAAAGATGGGGACTATATGGAAAAATAAAAACTTATAAAAAAAAGGTATGTAACTATTTGTGTACAAAATTTCTGGAACTTGTAAGGAAACTTAGAAAGAAAAAAAAAGGTGGGGCAAAATATATTGAGTGGCCCTCGTATATATATGAGATGAATTTCACAATTAAACACGTGAAATAAATGAATGATGCAAACCCACATTCCCTGACGAAGTGTAGACCTACTTCTGAATGCACGAAAGGCCTTGGAATCATTTTTCTTTTTCATTGTGTGTTTGCATCATAACCTTACAACCTTACAAAGGTTCCACGTGATGATAACATTTAAATTCCAGAAATTTTAAATTGATTCTCGTAAAACTAATCATCATTAATCGCTGGCTAAAAACAGGAATTTCAATCAAATGAAATTATAATTTAAAATTTATGACAAAATAATTGTTGAGAAATAAATTATATAAATATTTTTAGTGTTAAAATTTATGAGCGAAAAACGTTCGCGACATTTTCAAACACAAAAAGTGAATTAAAAATAAGTTTCCTTTGGGGTATTTTCTCGCTTGTCTATCAATATCTTGTCACTGCCCGAAACGTCTTTTCGTACCCTTTGAAGTGCGTGTCCCCGTTTATGTAGGTATGGACGAAATGCGTGGACGCACACATTAGCGAATATGTTGAGTGCGAGATTTCTCCCGGGGTGACGTTCCTTCCCGGTGATCCCTGGTGGCCGGTGGCTGCCCTGGTGACCCTTCCAAAGTTTCGATGAACCGTTCGTGGGTGGGTGGCAGCGATATTAATACACGTCTGGTAGCGCGAACACGAAGATGTTTTCGACTCAGTTTTACTCACTGCAGCTAAGTAACTATTTTACTTTTACGATGTTTCCCACTTTATATTAAGGAGAGGGTTTCTTTCACGAAGCTTTAATCTACAAATATGACTTTCACTATTATTAAAAACAGAACAAAGTTTTAATATTTAATCCTAAATTTCACGTATTAAAGTAGACTTTTTTACGTTATATAATTAATAATAATTAATTAAAAGTAAAGGGGAATAAGCCTTAATCGGAAACGAAATAGATCTAAGGAAATGGAAGGATGGTATAAAGCGGGACAAAAATAGGCCGAGGGCGAAGGGAAATCCCCTTTGAACACTCTAGGGAGGAATTAAATTGACTTTACTGGCCTAAGTTCATCTTAAAAGTAGACCCCATTCCCCACGGCTGGGCGGAGATATTAAACTAAAAACTAACAAGGGAGTGCAAATAAGGTAGTCTCGTCTGACTCACTGTCATAGCTCTCTCTCTCTCTCTCTCTGATGGACTGTCCTCAACTATCTTCTCCCTCTATCTAGAGGTGTGGCATTACGTGACTGGTATTCCCACACCTCATTGGTTAAACAAAAAACGTCACATGTTCCAGTACGATCATGTTGAGACCTGTTCGGATAGTTACGTGCAAGAAGTTACATGAATTTTTCGAGATTTACCTGAGGCTTACTTGAAACTGATATCCTATCTTTCAAACCCTAACTTATGTTTTTCATTTATTAAAAAATTCTACTGTATTTTACATTATTAATAAACCCCTCATTTTGGCAAACCCAACAAATATACAGGTATATACTGAGGCACATAAAGTATATATATATATATCAGGGATGGGAAACTGATAAATTTTTAAGTCCAGTTTTCGATTTCAGTTTCGATTTAAGTTTTTATTTTTTTTTCGATTTGAGTTTATTTTTCGATTCAAGTTTTATATTTTCGGTTCGATTCAATTTAAATTTCGATTCCAGTTTTTTTTTCAGATTTCTTTAAGAATTTCTTTGTACTATTTATATTATTCAGATTTATTCAGAGTTAATTTTATATTTGTATTTGCATTCGATTTCTGTTAAATTTCAAAGAGAGAATTTGCTTTAGTAACTATCTTTACTTTTGTGTGAGTAAACATGTAAGCATCTATAGCCAACTGAATCAGCACGAAACACTCATGTTTTTTTTACTTATTCGCTTCATTTCTTTCACAAAGTTTTATTTAACAAAAAACTTTCAATTCGAAATGTTTCATTAATTCGTACACTTTTTAAATTTTAAAGCACACATGTATAAAATATATAAATAATAGTATTAGAAAAAGGAATACAACAATTAAATGCACCTCTGTTTATTATATACAAAATACAAATATCTTGTAAACTCACATGTTCAAATTAGAGCGAACAATTAAAATATTGTCAATGTTTTCGGGCAACAAATTGTTTCTTTGAGGACTTAAAATCACTCTGAAAAGAGAAAAAAGCCGTTCCACACTAACTTGTCATTGGAACAGCATGCACAACTAAAGACAATTTGTACAGCTCCTCATGCTTTATCTTCATTGCGTTCCACCACGCAACTAGGCTACTGTCTGCTGAAATTCTTTCACTATTCTTAAAATCTTGAAGAGCTGAAATGATGCTTCTATTCGAAGCACTGGTTGAGTTTTTCTTTAATTTTGCAGCAGCTCTAAGCATGTTGTTTTCCAACTCATCCTGCGATGTACTGGATGCCAAGCTTGCCGAAGATGTCGATTCCATTTTCGTGTGAAGTTGGGTCAAATGAGTAATCGCACGCTCCTGTTCTACTTCGGATAGTATAACATTGAACCTAGGATCCAGATATAACGATGATATCACTACTTCTTTTTATAGGAACTCCTTCTCTCTAGCATTCATTGCTTCTAAAAGGTTGTGAGCCAGCAAGCATTTAATTTTTGAGATATCACTTTTACACAGAAATCACAATGTGTAGAAGTCTCTTGGAGTCAAATTTTCTTCTTGCAGTCGTACTGTAGCTTTTTTAGCAGGCTCTAATACTTGCAAAATTTCTTGTAGTTTTTCCCAAGCTTGAGAAGAAAATTTTAAATCGGTTCCTATGAGTTCAATAAATTCACCAATGAATGATCGGAGTTCCACTAAACGGAAGATCATGTCATATGTTGAGCACCACCTCGTCACGACGTCTGCGATAGGCATATGATACTTCTTTGTTTTTAAAATATTCATAATAACTGGAGTTCGCAGCTTCTTAGCAAGTTTCCGCGAATGAGTTATAGTATTTACAAGCAATCCTGCATTTAAAGTCTTTTATTGCAAGTTGCAAAGTAAGTATGTATAGCACATTTAACAGAAAGAACATTTCCTAATTCCAACTCATCTAGTTCACTGATATCACTTTCATCGTTTACAATGTCATTTCCTTCACTCGAGATCAGTTCTACAGCTCTCGCCATATTTCTAGCATTATCAGTAGTAATAGAATACACTTGACGAACGCTTAAGTTATATTTCAATAGCACACTTAAAACCAGTTCCTTGATGTTTTCACCCGAATGAGCATGAGAGAAGTCTGTAACAGATAATGTTCGTATCTGAAGAGAATCTCCATTAATGAACTGGGCATTAATGGCTAGAACAGATCTATCCATACGAGATGCGATATCTATTTTCAGTGAAAACATTCTTTTTTGCAGTTCTTCACTTATTTGCTTCACAATGTTTGCAGCTTTCTGATCAACTAAATTCGAGATTTTCTTCCTGTCCATTGATGTGTTTAGTGCGTTCTTAATTGGATCTATGATCTTACATAAATCACTGTCTTCTACTGCAGAAAATGGTCTTCCATTTAGTTACCAGTTCAACCATAGCATCATTAAACGTTTTTATATCCATTGGAATACTTGTTGTTGGACGAAGCATCTCTTGAATAGTTTTCATACGCTTAGTGTTGGTGTGATCTAGTGTCTGCTCATCTTGTGGCAAACATCTTTTCATCTTTGAATTAGAAGCTTCCTTTCTTCTTTCTAAAGCATTAAACTCTGCCTGATGGTGTCTTTCCAGATGCTTGTTTACATTAGTAGCACAAAGATGTTTCAAAATCATGCTACATCCAGTCACTTTGCAAGCTGCTGTTGCATGCTCACGAGAACCATGGAGCGTGAAGTAAGAATATACCACGTTAGTTTTATAATGTCCCATTGTTGGAAAAGGAATAAAATTTCAAGTTGGACTGCTACCTGTGAAATTTTTATGATGAATGAAAGACAAGTAACAAACGCTTCATTTATATACACTAGCAGGTAAAGGAAGTGTCTTTCAAGAGAGGAAACACAAGGATATTAGAGGAACATTCCAAAGGATAAACATTTGGAGAAATACAAGGAGATTAGAGTAACATTCCAAAGGATTAACATTTGAGTTGAAGTTTGGTCGTTCCTACGGATTATCTCGCTCACTTAGGTAGATATAGATAGTATAGCTATTATCGAACTGAAAAATTTAATGGTCAGAAAAAACTGAAGGCGGTCTTACCAAGTGATTAAACTTAAGTCAACGAAAGGAGCACAGTCATTATTGAAAAGTATTTTGATATAGGGTAAACATTTTCCTCCCTAATTCTTTTTCTTTCATTTTTAAAACCATTGTCTCTAGTACTTTCAGTTGCATTATTTTTTACATCGAATTAAAGGATAAATGGATATTTTAAATCCATATAAATGTTAAGTCGCAAAAAAGGAAAATAATTCACGTTATTTATATTTTTTTTGCAATCCAAATGCTCCTCAAAACTGAAACGCAAAACTGTTATTTTTAATCTATTCGAATTCAGATTTCAGTTTTTTATTGTTTTTCAATTTCAGTTCGAATTTCGATTTTAGTTGTCAAAATTTTTTTCAGTTCGTTTTTTTTCGATTTCAGTTCATAAAATAATATCGGTTTTATCAGTTTATCGATTCCAGTTCGACTCAGTTTCCCATCCCTCATATATATATATATATATATATATATATATATATATATATATATATATATATTATATATATCGGGTGGCCACAAAAAAACTTTACTTAATTGAAAGTTTAATAACTGCAACAATTCAAACTTATGCAATTGAGATTTTGCACACATTAACAGATGCATATAATCTATAATTGCTGGAATTTTCAAATATGTAGGTTCTATAGTTTTGTTACAGTGAACAATTTAAAAGCATATGTCTAAAAATAGCATGCCTGGTGTGCATCTGACACGTACGTGCGCTAGCGTAGGCTAAACCTAATGTAGCGTAGTATGACACGCGCGCTGGCGTAGGCTAAACCTAATGTGAATTTGCTTTCTTTTATTTTTCCGCTAAAACCCCGCCAGCATGACGTTAAGTAAAAGTGATAAAGCCATCATAGAAGCATGTGTCAAGGAAAAAGGTTGGAATGGAAATAGGATTGTCCAAGAATTCCCCCCAAAGAACTGGACTCGTCAAAGTGTTTATAACTTAATAAGAAAGATAAAGGATACTGGATCAACAGCTAGAAAACCCGGCAGCGGCAGGCCCAAAAGTGTTTCAACAGAAGAAAATAATGCTGCCGTGGAGGAACTGATTCACTCCCAGGAGAAACCAGGAACTCATCGCTCCCAGAGACAGATTGCGTACGACCTTGGGATTTCTCGCTCCTCTGTACAAGGGATTGTAAAACGTTTGAAATTGAAGGCCACAAGAGAATTCGAGTTTCTCGGCGTGATCAGAATGTAAGACAGCGTAGAAAGACCCGCTGTAAATCCCTATATGAACGCTACTCAGCTGAAGACGTGCAAAAAGTTGTGTTTACAGACGAAAAGGATTTCACGTTGGAGGTGGCCAAAAACAGGCAAAATGACAGGGTTTATGGTTCAAGGAAAAAGGACATTCCTCCCTCCAGGCTTTCATGAAACCTCACGATTCAGCAGAAAAGTAATGGTATCGGCGGGAATTTCATGGAAGGGGAAAACACGAATTCATTTTATTGCCACAAACGAAACTAAAGTTAACTCTGAGCGCTACATCAACCTGTTAGATAATGGGTTACTTCCTGATTGTCGTCAGCTGTATCCTGATGAGGCCTACATTTTCCAGCAAGATGGGGCACCCGCCCATACAAGCCGAGCGACCCAAAATCATCTAGAGCAAGAGACCCCTAATTTCATCAACAAGGATGAATGGCCGCCTCAGTCTCCCGACTGTAATCCGATGGACTATTCAGTATGGGATTCCCTCATGGTGAAGGTTTACGGCAGCCAGAAAGACAAATTCACCGAAGATGAACTTAAGGAGAAAATCAGTAGAGCATGGGAGGATATCACCTTAGATGAGGTTCGAAAGTGCATCTCCTCGTGGAAGAAGCGATTGAGGGCAGTTTACCAACAGGGAGGTGGTCACATTGACCATTTGTTTAAGTAAATTTTGTTAAGTTCAAATTCATTTTCTTCGGCATGCTATTTTTAGACATATGCTTTTAAATTGTTCACTGTAACAAAACTATAGAACCTATATTTGAAAATTCCAGCAATTATAGATTATAACCATCTGTTAATGTTTGCCAAAGCTCAATCGCATACGTTTTGAATTGTTGCAGTTATTAAACTTTGAATTAAGTAAAGTTTTTTTGTGGCCACCCGATATATATATCAGGGGTGGGGAATCGACTGTGGAGGTGGCAATGATCTCTTATCAGCAATAAGAGATTATTGCCACCTCCACAATCCTCCACTGCTCCCCACCAACTTCAGAATTATCAAGTCAGCATACCAACAAACCGACCTCCGCATCCTCGAATCCCTATACATCCTTAGTACAAAACCAACCCTCAACAACCGCCGAATACCGAACAGGCCAGAGTTTAGTGACATACACCAAAGATTAAGGGAAATAGGGACAATTGTTCCACATAACCAAGAAAATGTAGCACGACGGGCCGTTGCTATGGAGGAGCGCATACTGGACCTAGTACAACGTAGCCCAACTACCAGTGTTCGAAGGATTTCTAGACGAATTGGTGAATCCGCATCGTGTGTATGGCAAACCATACATGATGAGGGTTTGTATCCGTATCATTTGCAACGTGTGCAAACTCTTCAACCGGATAATTACGATAATCGTGTTCAATTTTGCCAGTGGATGGTTATACATCGCCAAATTCTTAATCGCATACTGTTTAGCGATGAAGAACAATTCATTCGGGATGGAATTAATAATATACGAAATTCCCACTTGTGGTGCGCCGATAATCATAAGCACAATTCATTCGGGATGGAATTAATAATCGACGAAATTTCCATTTGTGGTCCGCCGATAATCTCCACGGTATCATTGAAGGAAACTTTCAACATCGATTCTCAGTGAATGTTTGGTGCGCTGTAATTGGAGATCAGCTGATTGGACCGTTCGTTTTGGATTAACTGCTGATATTTATCTGAACTTCCTGACGAACGAATTGCCGCTTTTGATGGAGGACGTGCTTATCCGTGAAGCTACACTTCCGGAGTGTTGCGGCACAATGACACAGACGCCATTTACCGTCTATCGTGGAGTGAAGTACCAACGTGGAAGTGGGATCGAATCAATTTTTTCGGCTATACTACGCACAGCAGTGCCCCTACTGAAAGGTGGTGCCAAATATCTTGGAAAGAAGGTTCTACAATCAGGAATTAACACATTTGAAGTAATAATGTCAGGCAGCAAACTAAATAATCTCTCAGAAAACACTTACGATGTACACGAGATGAATTCGTCAAAATGCGAAGAGAAAAATGCGCGGGTGGAGGAAGAAAGAAAAAACAAAAGGCATCTAAAAGAGGAAGAAAATGCACTGTACGACGAAGAAAAAAAAGGAAAGCTAAGCAGCCAAACCGGAGTGTAAAGCGGAGAAGGGCCTCAAAGAAATGTACTAAGCGTATGAAACCGGTCGTGGACTTAGTTTTTAAAAACTAATATAATGTAAATCTGTTATAGAGGCCTCTCATAACTGTTTGTACAACTGAAGTGGAAGGGTGCATTAACGGGTACTATGACTCATTTTATTCACTCTCACATTTCGGAATGCTGCAAATCCGAGTTAAATCTCTTTGACGTGCCTCCACGCAGACGAGTATTATGGAGACCGAATTCGTCACAATTCATCCTCTCAACGCTATTGGATCAACGACGTTCTCTTATAGAGTTCGTGATTTCTTCGTCAGGTAGTCATTTTTTCGACCCTTCCAACGTATTTCTTTACACTAAACTAAGAATTGTGCATTCGGACGGTACAGATTGTGAAGAGGTTACGCTGTATACCCTGAAAACAACTTCCTACACATGCCGGCCGATAAGCCAGTGTGATGTGTACCTGAATCAAACTAACGTATCACCTGGAGCGAGCCATCATCATTATAGAGCCTATTTAGAAACTGTCTTAAACTTTACGAGAGATGCAAAAGAGACACATTTGGCTGCTCAGGGGTATTATACCCCCAATTGATGGCCAGCGTAAAAAATAAATTTAAAAATTCTAAAAAGAAAATATACGATTACTTCACGAGACTCCATTCGGATTTTTTTTCGCAAGATAAGCTGCTTTTCAATGGCGTTGAAATGCGGATTAAAATTACACGTACAGCCCCCGAGATATGCTTAGATCTGGATGAGGGTAGCGAACAATCTGCCAAACCTGTTGTTGTACACACTTTAGATACGTATCTTAGAGTTCGTCGCGTGAAGCTATCTGCTACGAGGCAGATGGAAATTGAAAAGCGCTTGCTGAAAGATACAGCTAAATACCCGATGAGGCGGGTGATTTTAAAAACGCATACCGTCACGGCGGGTGTAACCACAAAGCAGATAGAAAATGTAGCATTGGGTATTCTCCCACAGCGTGTTCTTATTGACTTGCTCGACCATAAATCCATGGTCGGCGACTATAAGAAATCCGTCTTCAAATTCCAAAATTTCGGCTTGAAGAGCATAACTTTACATATTAACGACGCGTCTGTTGATGGTGGTTTGGAGGTGAGATATTCTACAGGATTAGAGTTTTCTTTATGTTCACGCGCGTACCACAATCTATCCAGCGATATTAATAGTTGTGATGTTTTTGGCTCGGGCGTCACTATAGATGAGTTTATAAATGAAAGTGCATTGTATGTATTTGATCTGTCCGCTGACTAGTGTGCAAGCGCGACCACGCATCTGAATCCTCAGACACACGGTAGTCTCGGGGTAAGATATGAGTTTGGCGAAGCTTTAGCCAGCCCTATAAGTGTACTGTTTTACTTGGAAAGTTAGAGTGTCATCGAGAGTGATCGCTTCAGAAGAGTATCTGGCGACTTTTAAAAATAATGGATGAAATGACTATAGTGCAGTTATGAACCGGGATTGTTTCACACGAGACATATTCATCGAGACTTATGCGAAAAATGAAAATGTGAAGATTCGATTACGAAAAAAAAATGCTGCATTTATAGTGAACACGGACCCACTGGGTACCCCGGGTACCCACTGGTTCGCTATATTTGTTAGAAATAGAGAATGTGTCTACTGTTATGATTCTCTAGCAATGCAATTGTGGCTCGACCCCGTAATTATGGATTTTATAAAAAAGCTACGTGTACAAAGAGTTGTATGGAACCCACAAAGATATCAATCGCTTTTCTCAAATATGTGTGTGGGCCCCATTGCCTGTTTTATTTCATTTCTAGCTCGCGGGAACAGCTATTCAGACTTATTGAAAAAGTTAGATTTGTGTGATTATAAGGCAAATGATAACCTCATGTTTAGTGAGGTAGTCCACAGATTCCCCTTTGTAAATGAAACTCGTGTTGCATAGAGCCTGTATATATACTACGGGGCGATGCATTAACCTGATATGTAAAAATGTGTTGTTACAAGAATTATGTGTTAATTTTAAAATGTTGAATGTTATTAATAAAGTGTTGAAAATATTTATCTTATTCTTACCCGATCCATACACAAGAAAAAAGAATAAAAACTCACACTACCTCATCGGCAATCTGGCATTCGGGCTGATCGTTCCGAAAAAAGGAAAAAATAACATACAGTCGGTGCAATCCTAAAAATATTATTGGTAGAGTATAAAGGATGTTTATTATTATTGGAGTTTATTATAAACGTTCTATTCAAAAGAGGTTTTAAAAACGAATTCTCACCCGGTGAGCTATGTTCCCTCTAATTTTTTTTAGTCCGTGTGCGCAAGAAATTTTCGTTGTGCATACATTTAGAGTCATGGTGAAAAACTGTGCAAACTTTTCTGAGCGCTATTATCTTCAAAATGAAATGTATATAAATATTAAATACTTAATAAATATTATTTCCATAAGGTGATAGCTTGATCATTACGGTACTATTAAATGGATATTAAAAACCTGTTTACAATATTATATATTGTTAAAAAAGAAAACATTTTATCCATTCTAAAAATATGAATAAAATAAAAATAAAATAAAATTCAACAAAATAAAGAAATAAAATAAAAATAACTAATTGAAAATGACTATTTTAGTTATCATTTCTCAACAATTTTTAGCATTTAGCAATTTAAAATAGACTATCAAGATTAATACATGATTTTATCCATTCAAAAAATAGGAATAAAATAAAAAATAATTTTATTTTTTATGAATTATGAGGTAATTACTCTTCGTTTTATGCAAAAATAAAAAAGAGAAGGTTTATATTCAATGCGTTAATGGATAAAAGAAAAACAATGCAAATACATAGAGGAAAAAAAATCCGTATTGCGTAATTGCGCGGACGTCGGCGAAGTCGGGCGGAAGGGGTTAATACTTAAAATAGCGATTATAGAGTATGTTGATGCAAATGGTCAGACCTTGTGTGACGGTATATTTTTGAAATTACTTCATCTACTGTCGTGACTCATGATACGCTTGAGCCTGTGCACATTTTATTTCGCTGTGTGCGCGGGTTTCACAATGCGTGTGCGCGCGCACACGCGCACACCTTAGAGGGAACATTGCCGGTGAGGTCAATAGTTTGAGGAGACAATGTTGCTTCATACCTCAATACACTCCTGAGAAGGTCGGTGTCAGAGCTTTTTAAAAATAGAAGATATAATAATTATCTTAAAACTATATATATATAGCGGGCAACAAAGAAATTCCTTCCCCGCCATTCTCAAACATCATGGAATCAAAACAAAGGTTATACACGTGGGCATGAAACAGGCCCACACAAGTGACACAGATTCTGTGGTATTTCTCGAAGCGACCACCAGAGTACGTCACAAGACCTATAAAATGCGGCTTCTTCCTCAAATCATTCTCACTCCTCACTTCTCACTTGCCATTTTCTCGTCTTGGTCGTCACGTCTCACTCTCAGCACCTTCGTCAGTAGCACCACTTGTCAAGCTACCCGCTCTCCGGCCTTCGCTGGAGAGCGGCCTGCTGGTCCTTCAAGGCTCCGATCGAGCCTACACGAAGTCTCTCATCAAGTAAGACTCTCTACAATCTCACTCCTCTCTTTACTTCTCCTCGTGAACCTCACCTCACGTAGCGTCGCTTCGACCTAAGTCGGCCTCAGTCCTTCAAGTGACATTTCAACCATTCATGAAACGAAGTAACATTTGAGGCGACTCTACAGTTCCATCCTGTAAGAAACAACATCACTGCTGTAGGCGGTCAACCTTCACCTAGGCCTACAGTCTCCAAGTTCATCATTGCGGTAAGCTACTTCGGCCCTCACTTGGGATACAGTGTTTTGTTACGTCGTGCTTCTACATGCTCTGCCTAATCTGCCTAATCTTTCTCCGTTTTTGTGCACTTTTAATTCTCAGATTTGTCTAAATGTCATGATAGCTTTTTCTTAATATCTTAGTCGTTTCTAATTGGTGTTTTATTTGAACGTCTCATCTCAAATAATTGTTTGGGGATATTATTAAGCAGAATGATATGCTTTATTATTCAATAGAAGCATGTGCGTCAGTGGGAATATATAAAATGCGTTTGATCCAATTGATTCCAAAAATACTTGGGTATATAATTGATTTTGTTTGGCGATTGCTGGAATGGTGTGCATATAAACGTTACATACGAAGGAAACAAGTACTTTGAAGTGAATATATAAAGCGATATTATTAAACATGTGTTTTATTAAATGTTTTTTCATACGAAGTGTTTGTGAACAGAATGATGCGGTAACCTTTTTCTGATTTCTAAGCCGAATAATGTTAAAGCCATCTACATTTTTGTACATTAATATATATACACAAGGGATAAATTAAATAAATAGCGTTGTCTGGCACTCTCTCCACGCTGCTCTTCATTGTGTTATGAACCATGGCAGTGAGAACATCTTTAAAAAAATAGCGCCGAATTATTATACTGTGCCACTCTACATATTTGGCCTGAGCTTCACAAATTAAATAAATAACGCAATCTGGCGACTATTCTACATATTTGGACTGAACTTCAGAGATTAAATAAATAACACAGAATTATTCAATTATACGTTCTTCCACCCTGTTATATATATATGTATACATTCAGCCAGGATTACGCCTTCTAAGCCAAATAAGGCTGTAATGCTGATGGCTGACTCTTCATTATGTTATGAGACGTGGCAGTGTGAACATCTCTCTCTTTCCTTTACTATGGCGCTGCCAACTGGCTGGTCGATGGCTGGCTCTACCATTAATAATATATATGTATACGCCTTCTAAGTCAACTGATGCTGATGGCTGACTCTTCATTATGTTATGAGACGTGGCAGTGTGAACATCTCCTCTCTCTCTTAATATACAAATAACACAGAATTATTCTGAATAGCGCAATCTGGCAACCCTCGTCTCTCCATATATATATATATATATGATACACAGCCTTCTAAGCCACTGGCTGATGACACCTTCTAAACCAACTAAGGCTGTAAAGAAATTCATTATGCTCCGAGACATGCCAGTGTGAACATCTCTTCCTCTCTCTCTCTCTTACCTTCTTAGGTTAGGTTAGTTTAGGTTATCTTCTTAGGTCAGTTAGGTTAGGGTCCAAAATCTCCTCTACCCCCTTCATGCAACTTGGGGGACTAACCCCCACACCCTTGTTGCATAACCCCTCCCCCATTACCCCTACCCCTTTGCAACATTGATCATCTTGCATAGCAATTGATTTGCACGCTCCCATTTTGCGGGCATACTACTAAACACAAACAACCACATTACCCGGGCTATTCTCTATTAGGCATGATTTAACAGTATTATTATACTTAAAGACTACATTGATACCAATTGCTTTAAGTAAAGTCGGAAGATATTGAAAATTAACGTGGTAAGGTAGGCTAAGAATATATTTACACTCAAATTCCTTTACAGTTACACTATTATAATACCCATTCTTGGCTTTCCTAAGGCAGTTATCTAAAAATGAAATAGGATAACATAATTTAGTACCAATATTAATGATATTGCATAACTCGGAATCTAAAAATCCAGGACTGACAACTCTCAATGCTCTAAGAAACATAGCAGAGAAAATAGATTTAATCGAGGGATGATGGTCAGAATAAAAATGCACAGAAGAGTTATTATTAGTAGGCTTACGATAAACTTCAAATTTGAACTGATTAAAGCATCTCCGAATTTTTAAATCCAGAATAGATAAGCTTCCATCAAGTGGGATAGTTCTAAGCGCTCGTTAAAAACAGAGATATAATTGAAAGGAATATTCTAGAATCTAGAATGTGCATTGTACATTTATCCATTTTAAAAATAATTTCAATAACAGTGCGAGAATGTATAAAATTGACAATATCCTGTTAAAATTCCTTTTGCCTCTCATTACCTCTTGTTAATTATGTGCTAATCTTTTTGTTTTTCCATCCCGCTGTATATATTTCGGTCATCTCGCCTTCTTCCTTCATTCCCTGACGAATATATAATATATATATTATATATATATATATATATATATATAATTATATATATATATATATAGTGTGTGTGTGTGTGTGTGTGTGTTACAACTGAGAATGGTCTCCTGAGAAACTTTTATGTTACACACAGACCGTGCATGGTGAGGGAAACTATATTTTTGGGCCTCTTTGCGAGTGACCCGTTGCCCACGTTGTGCTTCCATCATGAAAAAGAAAAACTATAGTATTTGTCATTTACCATTACTTATTTGGACTAAAGTGGATTTAATTTTCTCAGAAGAGTTCCTTATTCCATGCACGGTCTGTGTGTAACATAAAAGTTTCTCAGAGGACCATTCTGAGTTGTAATTTATATATATATATGGCGCCTCGGTGGTGTAGTGGTTAGTGTCGCTGACTACGAAACCATCGGCCGCGGGTTCGAGACCCGACGGCAGCCGGTGCGCAGCAAAACCTAGCTATTCATCCTTCCACACAATAAAGAAAGTGGTTGGTAGATAAATGGGTACCCTAGATGGCCTAGTGGTTAAGACGCTAGGCTGCTGATGGGATGTGGTTCGGATTCCACGTTAAACTGCAGGTCTAGGTGGAGTGAAAAGCTTGATCTTCGTCAGAATGAACAATTCGGGCGGAAGCTAACCAAAGGTTATATATATATATATTGAGAGAGAGAGAGAGAGAGATTTAGACATTATATATTCCTTACCCTTAAACTTAATACATAAGAATTCTACATTTTGCAGGTACAAATGTAAATAAATTTACCTTGAAACTACTAAAAAACTGCCCATGTTACAGTATCAAACTGAGTTTATAAAAAGTAAACTAAGAGGCGTGTCTCGCGGTACCGTTTTTAAGTTGCCACAAAATCTAAATGTACAAATTAAGCAGATTTGTAAAGCAAACTTCAGTCATTGTCAACTTTGATGGATCCAAGATAAGAGATAAATTTTTAAAATTGTTAAATGAAAATTTGCCAAAATTATTTAAAAGTAATTGAGGACACGAGACATCACTAAAACGTAACATACAAACATGAAGGCAAACAAACACTTTGCCTCAGTGTGTATCTTTATTGTCTTAAATGAAATAAATACTAAATTTCACAGCATCGCAGTTCTTATGACGAGTTGAATGAATATCGTATTTCATTCTTACAATGTCTGTTATGATTTCGATTAAACAGGTGACATCCAATAACAATCTTACGTAAGCAGTTTTGAGAAAAAGTGAAATTGTCCGCTCGAAGTATATAATTACTTTGATAAAATTTAACTTGATAATTAAGTAAATAGATAAGAAAATGCTTTAAATGAGATACGTTGTGAATTTTATTAACACATTTTTTGGCTTCCGGTTTTCGTTTCACAATTACGAAATTTTTACTTTTATTTAATTAAACTCGTTTTTAGACTTTCATCCGAAAGGAATAATCTCTCAATGAGCGAAATTAGAACAAATAACTTGTTTGCCTTTCGTGTTTAAGTGACATCTTGGCAACCCGTTTTTCCTCCCGCCCGAATTGTTCATTCTAATAAAGGTCAAGTTTGTTGCACCACGTTAGATCAACAGCTTAACGTAAAATCTGAACCACGACCCACCACGGGTGGTCGGAACTTACAAAGTCTTCGCCGGACTCGATCTCACGACCTCCCGATCGGCAGCCCTCAGTCTTAACCGCTAAGATACCCATTTATTTACCGACCAATTTTCTTTTTTTTTGTATAGAAGGACGAACAGCTGGGCTAGCTGAGCATCGCTTACCATCGCCTGGAATCGAACTCGGGACCAGTTGATTCGTAGTCAGCGATGTCAACCGCTACACCCTCCTCATCTTGTGCGGAACGTTCTTCTACACAAGCGTCGTTCTTTACATTAATTATACTATGTGTTGTTTGCAGTTAAAATGTATATATATATATATATATATATATATATATATATATATATATATATATATATTATTGAGAACTTCAATATGGTAGGTTGATATATGAACGTGCAATGTATAAATCATGTAAAAAAAAAAAAAGAAATACAATACACAAATGTAATTTGTATTTGAATAGGAACCACTAAATTATACTGTCTGTATTTCTGTGCGGTGGACGAGTAACTCCATTAATCAAACGAGTAAATTAACACTATTATTAAAGTTACCCCTCCCCTGATTAACGTCAGACACACACACACACACACACACACACACACACAAATATATATATATATATATATATATATATATATATATATATATATATATATATATATATATCTTATTTATATAAGGATGGGATGATGATGATGATGATGTCTGTCTGTTCTATGTTCGTTTATACATGCCTAAACAGCTACGGTAATCGTCACCAAATTTAGTATACACATTAAGAGTGAACTGGGGAAGGTTTTATTAACGCACCCGCCCCTCTCAGCCTCCCCTCTAGGTTGTGTTTTGGGAGGTCTTTGCTGCGCAAGGCGCAGCGAGCGTTCCAGCACACACACACAAAGTTATGTTCAATGCATATATGTCTGTATCGTGTTTTACAATGTCTGCTGCGATATTGCGTAAAATAATACGTTATAAATGTATGACTTGAAGCGTGCTCGAATGTTCGTAAATAATAAATGTTTTTAAAATATGAGTTTGAGGCAAATAAAAATTTAAAATGCAAATACAATAGGATTACAGAAATACATTTTAGAAGGATGAAGGTCACTTATCCACCATATGGTATATAACCCCACCCCACCCCTGCTTAAAATACGACACTTAATTCGATAGTCGACGATGTAATACGATAATTATCGTATCTTTAGCCATAATACCTCTTGGCTATGTTGATTAATAATAATTCCGCAACGTTCATTGTTGCCGTAATTACCACAACAACGAAACTCTGTTTTGTAGGTAAAATAGATAAATTTAAATGCGAGAACTGGCGATTAGTCTAAACTGGATCCAAAATTGAGACGAAAATGATTATAATAATTTATATACGAACTCATGTAGAAAGATTTCACTTTACGGTACTCAATACTTTATTCACGCTCAAGATCAGATACAACATTTCTACAAATGAGGAATGGTACTAATTCTTAACGTGTATCTATGCTATATTCCTGATGTATATCACACACACACATTCTCTCTCTCTCTCTCTCTCTCTCTCTCTTTCACACACACACACACACACACTTATGTGCATAATAGCTTTTATAGCTTTTGAAGTTTTAATTAAGCTATAACAAAACTTAATGCAGGAAATACGGAATAAGCATTAATAAAGTCAGAGTATGACACTAATTATTTTATATGTTAAGATTAAGACGCCCTCTAACGAGAAAAAATTATTCTTAAAGTAATTTACAGAATAAGTATTTTTCGATTTTGACTGAGGCGCCTTCATTTTTTCATGAAGAATTTTTTCTGAAGAATTATGATTAATGTTATGAAAGAATAAGCGATACAGTTTGAATTGAAACGTTGGAAACATTTCTTGCTTTAAGCGTTTTCTTAAGTTATTTTCCTTCTCGAAATAGAATGAAAGAGATTATGTTCGCAGTTTAAAGTAAAAATTTGTTCAAAATAATTGAAAATAGTAATAATAACTTATAGGTAATGTTACATTTTGTGAACATTATTCATCGGTAATAGTAATAATAATAATAATAATAATAATAATAATATAATAATTGAACAATGCTGATAATTGCGATAAAAAATTCATTAAATTGCGCACGTACTTTAACAGTAATTAGTTCAGTTCTGTAATCGTGTCTAACTTTCTTCATAGAGATCGATCGCTAACCAACTGAATCTTGTCGCTCCGCATAATAGAAACAATCAGGAAACAAAATTTTTATAAATAATTAAAAATGGCGAAACGTATCGTTTCAAACTAGAATAATCAATACTAACATTTTCCATCAGTTAACATACAACCGCAGATCAAGGGAAGATTTTAAGTTTGTACGTTTTGAAAATCAACACCATCGAAGACTCGAACATCGACAAACAAATGTGATCAACAATAACGAGAGAAACGACAAAAAACAACGACATAACAACGCTCGTACCTACGGAAGAACATCAACAGATCTACATTTACAACATGAACAGCACCAATGTATAACAGAGAACTATCGAAAGAGGAGATTGTATAAATCTTTGTTAACTGAGAACGAGTAGCAAAAGGCAATTCACTCAGGATTAACTTAAGCTTCAAGCTCATTACCAACCGCTCGTCAGAATCGATAAATACAGAACTTAAAGACCCTGAATTAGATCGATTATTCCAGTAACTTATACGATGAAGTATTTTAGGTGAACTATTACGAATCCTGAAGTAAAAAGGAATTTATAGGATAACTATAGTTTTTTCCAAGCAATTTAGCCGTGATATAAATAGGAATTATATCAGAATATGGATGTTGGGGTTCATAAAGCGACAGCAGTCTGAGTTCAAAAGATAGACAACTTCAAAGGGCGTCACTAAAGCCTTACTTTACTGACGCATTAAATTTTCAGACGAGCACTCGCTACCTATAGTTAAGTTGTTCGCTTTATGACTTACGATTGATGGAAATGATAAGAAGGATCGCGGACATAATATATGTCTGAAGGGGATTCTAAAGCCTTTAAGAGGGGTTTTCTAAGAGTCTTTAAAGCGGTTTTTTAGGGGCATATTTTTGCCCGTCTGGCATGTTTATTGTTGCAGAAACGTCAATAAAAGTGATGAATTTATGAGGTAAGTTTTTTGCTGCATTTATCGTTTGATTTCCTATTACCTTTTATGCTAAACTGCATTTAATTTTTGCACACGCTCTTCAAACAATCTCCGTAATTAAAGCAAAATTAATTTAACTCCTGCACACTTTCTCCGTTTAAATTTTCTCTTATATATTATATTATATATATATATATATATATATATATATATATATACATATGGGCTACGTCGTGGCCAATGTCGTAACACCGCTTCCCGGAGAACAGCGAATGTTAAGCGACATTGGGTCTGGGTAGTAGATGGATGGGAGACCGTCCTCCGCACCCAGATTATGTAGCGACCCGTGGTTCGGATCCCACGTAAAGCTGTAGGTCCCCTCCGTCATATGACCTTAGATGTTGCGAAGGAGGTTAAACAACCCCAATTAAAAAAATATATATATATATATATCGGGTGATTTTTTTAAACATCTGATACTTTAACCCTCATCAGGGACGATGGGGTCAAAACAGTGAAAAGAGATGATATTATTTTTTAAAAGTTCTTAAATATCAAATACAATGTTTCATTACAGACTTTTTATAGCACCATTTTGCAAGATATTAGGCCTGGGGACATATAAACCCCATGGTTCTAACAACGTAAGTAAATTGAAAGTTTCTGACGAGGGTTAAAAGGTTTGTATTTTTTTTATTAACTGAAATAAAATCATGAAATATTTACTGTACCTTCTCTACACATGGGGAATTAGTCCCCCAGTGCAAAACATGCTCTATGTGATGTGCTCTCAGCTCACGACACTTATATGATACTTTCGACGGAAACTATGATAAACTAGTACTATGGCTACCAACACCACCAGATCTAAACCCCTGTGACTTTTATCTGTGGGGTTATTTAAAAGATAATATGTTTCAACAGAATCCACACACAATAGAAGAATTGAAAGCATCAAATGAACGAGAAATTTCTCGGATTTGAGCAGATACTCTGTCCAGGTTAATGCAAACTTTTGTTGTTCGTGTGCAAAGAGTTAATTAGCAGAGAGGACATCACACAGAGCATGTTTTGTCTTAGGGGACTAATTCCCCCATGTGTAGAGAAGGTATAGTAAATATTTTATGCATTTATTTCAGTTAATAAAAAAAATACAAACCTTTTAAAGTGTCATTTCTTTAAAAAATCGCCCGATATATATGTATCGACCTGCGGTCTACCTTTCTGAAGCGTCCCGCCTCATTCGCGGGATTTGGTGGAAGACGGAATTGACTTCCGCTCTCCTCCTGCCCTGGTTTCCAGTCACGCATGGCTGGTTAGGGACTTTGCATAAGAACCTGTCTAGCTGGTTCTTGAAATTATTTAGGTTGGTATGCCGTAGGTTCTTCTGTTCTTTGGGTAGAACATAAAGAGTTTCGGGACTCGTATTCTCAGGGTATTTTCCATCTACGTTTTTATGGCCCCCTGTCCCACCACAGCAGGGACAGTACAAAAGTTGCCTCTTCTCTCAATCCAGTGTGTTTCTATTTAATTTCTAAGGTTCTAATGAATCCGACGACATTATTACGCCAAGATCCCTGACTTGTGTGTTTGGTGTTCTCTGTTTGGTTTGTAGAATTTTGTTCCCTTTATTCTCTAGTACCTTGTTATTACCATATCTTAGACTTTGGAATTTTTCTTCGCTGAACTTCATATTGTTGTCTTTCGCCCGCTTGAATAATGTTTCAATATCCCTTTGTAATTTTTCCGTCACCTACGTTTGATATTTCCTTGCATATCTTTGTGTCATCCGCGAAACACGATACGATACTGTCATTAAGAGCTGCATCAATATCTACTAGGGGCACTCAATATATTTTGCCCCACCATTTTTTCTTAGCTAAATAATAGGCCATGGGGCTGAAATGTCTTTTGGGCCGTAAGTTTGAACTTTCTGCGCTTCACATAACCGGATTTTTCCAGTTTGAACCTCCCCTCCTTGTATAAAACCGCTTTTAAATGCCCTTGTATAAAATCGATAGTTAACGCAGTTTCGAAAATGGCGTCTGACAGTGATGTGCGTCGTAAACAGAGAGCTGTTATCGAGTTCTTAACCGCAGAGAAGGAAACAGTTGGAAATATTCACAAACGTCTACAAAACGTTTATTGAGATGCTGTTGTTGCTCGAAGCACAGTTGGACGCTGGTCTAAATGTGTGAGATCATCGGAGAGAGGGAGAGCCAGCCTCGATGATAGGCCACGCAGCGGTCGCCCGGCATCGGCTGTGACCTCTCACACTGTGCAAGGTGCTAACAGCATCATTCGATCAAATCGGCGCGTCACATACAAGGAGCTATCGCTGGAGCTAGGAATTAGAGAAGGAAGTGTGAATACGCTAATTCAGCAACTGGGATACTCAAAAGTGTGTTCACTGTTTGTTCCTCGCGAACTGACTGAAGTTCACAAAGCCCAAAGAAAAGAAATTGCTTCTGAGTCGTTAGTTCGATACGAGACAGAAGGGGATGACTTCCTTTCACGAATTGTGAGTGGGGATGAGACTTGGGTACACCACTTTGAGCCTGAAACAAAACGCCAATCCATGGAGTGGCATCACGCAGACTCCCCACGCAAGAAAAAGTTAAAAATGGCTCCCTCTGCAGGAAAGGTTATGGCCACCATCTTCTGGGACATGAAAAGGGTGATTCTGGTGGACATTATGAAGAAAGGACAAACAATCAACTCAGAGGCATATATTGCTACCCTACAGAGACTCCAGAGACGTATAAAGCGAGTTCGACCGGAGAGAAAACTGGAAGACTCTTTCTTTTGCACGATAACGCAAGACCACACAACAGTTTACAAACAAGAGAGGCCATCACAAAAATCCGCTTGACTGTGTTACCCCACCCTCCATACAGCCCGGATCTGGCACCTTCAGACTTCCATTTGTTTGGGCCAATGATGGATGCTATTCGTGAAAGAAAGTTTCAGTGACGATGAGGTTGTTGAGAAGGTTAAGAGGTGGCTCCAGCGGAACCCATCGGACTTTTACCAACAAGGAATAAAGGTCCTTGTTTCGAGGTGGAGGAAAGCCGTAGAAAAGGATGGAGATTATGTGGAAAAATAAGAACTTGCAAAAAAAGGTATGTAACTAATTGTGTACAAAATTTCTGGAACTTACAAGGAAACTTGGAAAGAAAAAAAAAGGTGGGTCAAAATATATTGAGTGGCCCTCGTACAATAATTATTATAAACAGCAAGGGGTTAATACTGTACCTTGTGGGACAGCATTGACGACTTCTGAGACTTCAGATTTAATTCCATTTACTACCATTCTTTGTGTTCTTTGAGTCATAAAATTAATTATCCATCTTCCTAGCTTTCCAATAATTCCTCTATTCTTAACTTTGTTTGCTATAATTCCTGATCACATTTATCTAGGCCAGGGGTCACCAACCTTTTTTTTGTTCACCGCCCACTTTTACGATTTTTTGAAAATTAAAAAAGAATAAATCAACATAATAGATAAAATAAATAATGAAATAAATGTTTAATTACCTTTAATGTGAGCCCACTAGTGGGCGCTACCGCCCAGGTTGGTGACCCCTGATCTAGGCTTTAACAAAGTCAGTGTATATATGTACTAGTATATGTTTTGTCCTCAACACCATGTTTCCAGTATTTTCTCCTTGTTGTCTAATAACTAAGATAGGCATGATTTTCCAGCCCTGAAACCATGTTTTTTCGGATTGAATAAATTCTTTTCTCGTAAGTAGTAAGCAATTTTGCCTCTTATTACACATTCGAAGGACTTTATAAGGTAGTTGGTGAGAGGCACTGGTCGATAATTCTTAGGCATTGCTCTGTTACCTCCTTTAAATAAGGAGGAATGGCGGTGGAATTTATCCTGTGTCGAGTGATTTTCTCCATAGTAAATATAGAGACTTGGCAATACTCTCTTTACATTTCTTCAGAAACATGGCACTCCATGTGTCTGACTCTGGTGCTGAATTTTCTCGTATTTGTAATAGAGACTTAATTACATCTCTTTCCTAGAACTTTAAATCTATTAATAGGTTCGTGTCTGAACTTGTTCTTGGCTAATTTGTATCTATGTCAAAGAATTCATTTGGATTTTCTACTTTTTTGCTCGGACTTAGAGTTAAATTGTTCGTTAAGCAGTTCGTTTATTTGTTTGGGGTCATTTGTATATTCGGTCGCCCCATCTTTTAACAAATCAATACTCTATTTACATTTTGCAACTCTTTTATTTGCGAGCATTTACGAGTATTTTAGTTTATTTTTTATGTTTTCTGCTAATTTGTTTTCCTCCTCGTTTGCCTTGTGGATGAATGCTTGTTTTAGGTTCATTTCCATTTCATAGAGTTTTTCTCTAATTGGAGTCTCCTTGCTTCAGTTTTGCGTCTCTGGAGATTTTTTACGTTTGTTTCCGTTTTCTAAATAATGCACGGTTTTTCTCTCGTGCTTGCTACGTCTTCTTTTTTGTCTCTTCGGAACATGGTTCAACAATATGGGCTTAGTTTCATTTTTTATTATAGATGATATTTCTTCCGGACTCTTTACGCGAGGTAGCAACTATCAATTTGCTTTCTTCATTTACAATTTACATTTACACTTTCATTTACACTTCATTTACACTTTCCCAATATACTTTCTTTGAATTCATATTTGGACCTTCAAATATTCCTTCTGGCTCTCTGAGATGCGTGTTTGGTCCCCTGGTTGCTGACTTTAACCCTTTCGTTACTGCGTGTGCGAGCCGAGTGTATGTCTCACATACGGCGTTTTTTTTTTCAAATTAAAAACAATATTTTAATATACTGAATTGAAAGAAAATAATGTATAATGTAAAAATAATGGAGGTCCGGTGCTAGTGTCTCCGAGAAACGAAACAATGAGAAAACGGATATAACTAATTAACTGATACAAAACACTAAAAATACCTTTATAAGAGCTGTGTAACGGTTTAGAAATATAACAAAGCACTTTCTGTGTTCGCTGTTTCATGTTCCAGCCACATTTATATAAAAAAATATCATCCTCTGAATCCGAAAAAAATGAATAATTATCACTATCCTATTCGAGAATTTCTTCTATATCTGCTTCTGTCAGCTGGCGCTTCAAAGGTCGTGAACGCAAACGCCTCTCTATCGTGATTTGTGGGTAACTGAGTACGTAACATTAAGACACTCGTTTTCGTTGCACATACACAGATAGCCAAGAGTCATAGGAAGTAGTCGGTCATAGCAACCAGTTCCTGTCAGAAAAAAAAAAAAAAATATATATATATATATATATATATATATACACACACAGTTATACACGTAGATCTAGATCTACGTCTGTAGTACTCCTACCGACGATCGTTAATCTACGTCCATAGTATCGATTACGTTGTGGTCAGAGAAATTTGTGTGCGTTACCTTTGTATTCATTATTATATTTTGTTGGTTGTCAAAATTAAATCCAAAACGTTCTCTTTTCTAGTCGCTTCACAAATTCCTCCATAATATCTAATAACATTATTGCCTGGGTTCTATCATCTTTCGTAATGTTACCATGAAACTTCTCAACATATATAACGTCGTCATTTTTCTTCCAAGTTGTGAATGGAAAGTTAAAATCCCCACAAATTAAAATATTTGGTGCTGGGGTTTTGCGTAATTTTAACATATATTCTATTTCATTTGTAACGACTTGGAATTAACTGTTAGTGGTGTTTGATGGTTTGTACACGTTCATAATGATGAGTTTCAGTTCTTTTACTTCTAAAATAAGATTTTTGACTGTGCTATTTGATTTGCTTACCCTTTATTTCACATGTGAATGTGTTTTCTTGTAAATCTCCCCCCCCCCCAAAAAAATTTATACGTGTGTATATATATATACACATATATATTAGTGATGGATCGAGTGGTCGGTTTTTCACAACCGCGGTTGCGGTTGTGTTTGCGGTTGTCGAATTTTTCCAACCGCGGTTGCGGTTGCGGTTATCATATACTAGGAAAAATGCGTAATTATTAACTGGATTTAGCCACTATAGTGCGATTTAGCCACACTTGGTACATAATATATACTAAATAGTATTTATTTAGTAAATACCTTATGTTGAACACAAGTTTTGCAATACACCGCTACCGCTATTTGTGTGTTGCAAAACTTGTGTTCAACATAAGGTATTTACTAAATAAATACTATTTAAATGAAGTATATTCTAAACTTATATAGCTATTATGAAAGAATAGGTCAAATTAATTAAAACCATATTTTGCACTAAGTGTGTTACCAGGATGAGGGACGAGGACCCATCGCACTGTTCATCCCACCTACCACTTTCCCCAGCCTCCACCCATTGGAAAGTTATGGATTATTATTCAATTGAAAAACTGATGTCAAACTTAATGACAGGTAGTGTGAATTTCAAGAATAATATTTTTGCTGCATTTTCACCTTTCAAGCGGCAACGCCTCTCATCGTACAACGTTCCCGCTCCACTGAAGAGCTGCTCGCTTGGAATGCTACTTGAAGGGCAAGCAAGATATGTTCTTGCAATACAGCCAAGTTCTTTGTATTTTAGTTCGTTATCTTTCCACCACTGAAGAGGATCATCGTCGGGAGCAATTCTTTTTTCTTTGTGATAGTTGTCTAGAAGAACTCGCATCTTCTTGTTGATCCTTGGTGAACTTTCTTCTTCTTCACTGCTTGAACTCAAAAATGCGTTCATCGAGTCCAGTAGTGACGACTTTGAAGAACTTGGCTCAGGAGAATCAGTCATTCGGGCTCTTTTTGGCTGCTTTTTGACTGGTTCAGGGTTTGTTCAGGGTTAAAATTAACTAAGCTTTTACAACCGCAACCGCACTTATGGAACGGCGGTTGCGGTTACGGTTGCGGTTGTGAAATTTTGTGCGGTTGTAGTGCGGTTGCGGTTGCGGTTATTCGATCCATCACTAATATATATATATATATATATATATATATATATATATATATATATATATATATATATATATATATATGTTAAACACAGACCATGCATGGAACAAGGAACTCTTCTGGGAAAATTAAATCCACTATAGTCCGAATAAGTAATGGTAAATGACAAATACCATAGTTTTTCTTTTCATGATGCTAGCCCGACGTGGGCAACGGGTCTCTCGCAAAGAGGTCCCATAAATATAGCTTGCCCACGTCGGGCTAGCATCATGAAAAAGAAAAACTATGGTATTTGTCATTTACCATTACTTATTCGGACTATAGTGGATTTAATTTTCCCAGAAGAGTTCCTTGTTCCATGCATTAGTCTGTGTTTAACATATAAGTTTCTCAGGGGACCATTCTGAGTTTGTGTATATTAAACGGACGTGTTACGTGCATTGAAAAGTGGACGCTCAATGTCCCGGTTGAGGTTTAAGTTTTGTTTTTTTGGCTAAAAATACAATAGTTACCCCTTTTTCTTTGATTTATTCAATCCGACGTGAATGCAACGAGTCTTTTACTTATATAGAGGTTCTGAATGTAGTGGGACTAGGCTTGCTTTAAACCCTAGATCTATGTCCCAAAGCTGGATCCTGTCTGCTTTGCAGATAGCTGGTGAGGGAAGCTATATTTATGGGACCTCTTTGCGAGAGACCCGTTGCCCACGTCGGGCTAGCATCATGCAAAAGAAAAACTATGGTGTTTGTCATTTACCATTACTTATTCGGACTATAGTGGATTTAATTTTCCCAGAAGAGTTCCTTGTTCCATGCATGGTCTGTGTTTAACATAAAGTTTCTCAGGGGACCATTCTGAGTTTGTGTATATATATATATATATATATATATATATATATATATATATATATTATATATAATTATATATATGAAAAAATAATTAAAAATCCTAATTCTAATTTTTGGTTATGAAAATAACTCCTTAATCCGTTTTGAAATAAAAGAGATTGTCTCTAAATATTAATTATAGAATAAATAAAAATAAAATTAGTAATTTACCTTGGAAATTTATTATGGAAGTTTTTAATTCTTTCTGCTTAAAAATGTAATTAATGACCGAATATGAAGGCTTAAAAATTAATAAGCGAATTGCAAAATATTAAACCTGTGATATGGCAAAATTGAAAAAATTTATCATTGTACTTACAAATTAAAAAATAATTTATCGCCAACTCTAATTTATATATATATATATATATATATATATATATATATATATATATATATATATATGTATATATATATATATATATATATATATATATATATATATATATATATATATATTATTTTCCTTTCATGGTATAATTATTTTCGAGGATGGCTTCGTTTCTTTTCTAATCTTTGGTTTTGATATTTGAGCCTTAATTAATGTCGATCAAATTCGAAATTAAAAGGGCAACGACGAGTCATTGCCTTAATAATCACTTTCCCTCGCTTAAAAGGAGCCCGCTGTAAAGGAAAATGGAGGCCGGAAAAAGGCAAGCAAGCAGAACATGGATAAAATTAGATAAAATGGGATAAAAACTGGATGAACATGACTGAAAGCGATTAAAATCAAATTAAAAATGGATGACGTGTGGCTGATACAAATGAGTAAAACATTGATAAGGAATAGACTAAAATAGAGAGAAAGAACGAATAAAAATCAATAACACGGAATGAGTCTGCGGATAATTTAGATAAAAAACTATAAACAATAAATTTTAAGGGCATTAACCATTAATAAATTAATCCAAATATTTAGTCTTTGTTCGCGGAAGCCATTTCGAAAGCTCTACTCAATCATTCTTGCTTTAAAATTACAAGGAGCAAAAAGGTTTTTGCCCTTTAATAACGTATTTTTGTTCCTTCATCACTCAAAATAAAACTTACTAAATTTAGCTGAAATAACTTCTATTTCAAGGTGTATTTTATGAGAAGTTTTTCCTTCTTTTGGGTTTCAACGCTTTTTTTTCAGTTGATTTACTAACTTCTTTTAATAATACATAACTTCATTTGGTAGAAGATATTATAGTCTTCAAAACTTATTTTTTAATCGAATTGAGGAAATGGATAATATTTCATTGATATTTTACGGAAGGTCGCGGAAAGTTTTTTTGTGTGTGAAGGCGGTTGGTTATTTATTAAACGTGTTACTGTTAGACATACGGATGCGACTTCACCACAGCCCGCCGAGAGGCGCAGCTACTCTTACAGCTCCTGGAATACAGGAGGGGAAGGACTGGGCTGTGGACCCACCTTTCCCTTATTTTTTCCCCACGAAAAGTAACGATGGCTTCGGATTTTTGACAAATCCTGTAAGCGCTACCATCATGGCGGATGAAGGGTCGCTTAGGTGTAGAATTTACGCATGAGGAAGGGAGGAGGGCGCTGGTCCACCAGGATGCGTGTGTGAACGGATGCGTACGCTTTAGTTTCTAATATACCTTTTCTCTTCATTACTTTCTGTCTTTCGCACCTAAGCTATTTGCAGAGCTGGGCAGTATTTAAATACATTTGTATTTAAATACGTATTTAAATACATTTGTGTATTTAGAACTGTATTTATAAATACATTGTTTTTCATGTATTTAAATATAGTATTTAAATACTTTAATGAGTATTTAAATACTCAAAATATAAAAATGTAAATACTTTTACTGGTTTAATACACGTTCTGTACTAGCACAGTACGACGCGTCGACAGTGTAGTACAGCATGGTTCATGTTTCAACGTGTCAGTTCAATCAGTTGTGTGCTACTCTTAGTCGAAAGCGGTTGATTTCTTTATCGTGTGCGTGTCATGAATTAGTGAATGCATATGTTAAAATTTGTATGTATTTAAAATGTATTTACAAATGTATTTAAATACAATTGATGTATTTTGTATTTAGTATCTAAATACATTCGTAAAATGTATTTAGTATTTAGTATTTAAATACATTTCTCCCATGTATTTAGTATTTAGTATTTAAATACATTCAATGTATTTATTGCCCAGCTCTGGCTATTTGTGCCTTCTCACTCCAGTCATTTGGGAAACAAGATTTTGTTTTCCAAAATTTTACACCTTTAAGGGTATGAACGCGTAAAAAGTGTTATCCTTAAAGTAAATAATTGCTAAATTAATTCATGAAGCGACTGACTGACACACGAAATAAGGCGATATACGAATCTGAAAATAATAAGAACGAGAGGATGTCTTCACCAAAACTCGTGATTCTCAATAAATCTTTTAATTTTTATTGTCACTTTTATACCATTTTATAAATCTATTCCATGAAAGGAAAACAAATATTTATTGGATTTCCCGACGTTTCAGCAGACACGACTTCCCTTCTCAGGAGTCAGAAAATAAAGAGTACTCTTGACTCTCGAAGAGAGGAGTAATGTCAGCTGAAACGTCAAGATCTCTATACTAAATATTTGTATTTGTTCTCCTTTCATCGATTTTATTTAGCGGATCAGAGAAGAGAAATCTACTCTTTTATTCGACATAAAAAGAAAAAAAAAATGGTTTACAGCCACAATATTGGCTCAACTTTAGAAATTATTAAATAAAAGAGGCATTTCATTTTAAAGAGAAACCAATGGGCAGAATTCAAATGCGTGAATGAGACCAAAACAGTATTCAGCATAGTAAACATTTAAGTGTACAATATATATATATACACACAGCTGACAGGTTTGTTTTTTTCAAATACGCAGTTAATAAGAGATCAATGATTCGTCAGTCACGGACCTCCATTTCAATTCTGCAAATTAAATAGCGTGAATATTTAAGCAATTACAACTTCAAAATGAATGAGTACACGGTGGGATCAGTGAGTTCAACGCTATAGGGCGTAGCCAGTCATTTATTTTTAAATTCTAATTTACAAATAAGTGATTGCCGCGAACTCTCTCGTCGTCGATATCCCCTTTCAAGAATAAGTTTAGAGTTGGCACTTAATGGGTTGTATTGAGAGTCAGTTCCTTCATACCTCATGGAATTCTTTCTCGTTTTAATTTCTTTCTTAAGTTCTTCCGAGAAAAAAAGAAAATCTTTAACCGAAAGACTTCCAACGCTTTTAAACGTATATTTATTGTTATATTTTCTTATTCATTCGTTAACATTAAAATGAAATGAACAAATTTAGGGTGGATCGATTTTACATTTTTTTCGATTTCCATATTCTAATAGAGACAAAAACTTGCGCATGCATGAGAAAATAGCCTCTGCAAAATCTTAGCTTAATAGGTAATCATCTTCTGCCCCCGGCAGAGCGATGAAAATCATATTTTAGTAGTCAAAAACGTATTTTTAAACCCCTAGCCTAGAGTCATAAAATTTTGCGTGTGTGTTATTTCATGCCTAAGCAACGATATAAATGCTATGGGAAATATATAAATGCATTATTTAAGACAAAGAGCCGATCTGAAAATATGTATATTATACATATTTTCAGATCGGCTCTTTGTCTTAAATAATGCATTTATATATTTCCCATAGCATTTATATCGTTGCTCAGGCATGAAATAACACACACGCAAAATTTTATGACTCTAGGCTAGGGTTTAAAAACATGTTTTTGACTACTAAAATATGATTTTCATCGCTCTGCCGGGGGCAGAAGATGATTACCTATTAAGCTAAGACTTTGCAGAGGCTATTTTCTCATGCATGCGCAAGTTTTTGTCTCTATTAGAATATGGAAATCGAAAAAAATGTAAAATCGATCCACCCTAAATTGAACATTCATAAATGAAAGCACGATTCTCTTTCATTTGTAACGTATCTTTATACGACTCGATACGAATTTCGAAGGAGAAAGTTAATTTTATTAAATTCCTTTCAGAGATTTTCTCAACGGAACTCAACCAGTTTTTCTGACTGAATATTTGTCATTTTAACCGAAATTTCCTTTTTTCAAGTGTTTCTCAACGGATTCGCCGTTTTCAGGAGTGCGTTTTAAAAGCAAACTTTTTTATCTTCTTTTCTTTGATGCATTTCACTTTTAAGCATATTTAAAGGGAATTCTCTCTCTCTCTCTCTCTGTTTATATATATATATATAGTTAAACACAGACCGTGCATGGAACAAGGAACTCTTCTGGGAAAATTAAATCCACTATAGTCCGAATAAGTAATGGTAAATGACAAATACCATAGTTTTTTTCCTTTTTCATGATTTTAGCCCGACGTATAATTAACGCAGTATAATTAACGTAAAGAACGACGCTTGTATAGGAGAACATTCCGCGCAAGATGAGGAGGGAGAACGAACAAATGAAAAAGAGGTCAGGAGATCCAAAAACAGGCACAGCGCTCATGCCAACTAACGCGGCCCACTTTGCTAACTCCTGTGTTATTATTACCAACGTCATCGGGGTTCGAACGCCCGACCTCAGTGTTTTCATTTTGCTTGTACAGAAACGGTATTATTCACTGAGATACACACACACATATATATATATATATATATATATATATATATATATATATATATCCCTCATCGTACCGAAGTCAGGCTCGTGGTCACCTTCTATAGGTGGCTTGGTGAAGGAGAGGGTTGCGTTCTTCACGTATATTACATAGCCCGGTACACTCGGCTCATGTGCAATTTTCCTGAGCCAAGTGCAGGTGTCTATTCTGCTTTTAGAGGTGTCCACATCGACACCAATAATGCTGTTTATTTTTTATTTATTATTATTTTTTGTTGAGTAGAAAGTGATTAAATGGTTTTGGCCCTTTAAAGAAAAACTATTTTCCTTCAACGTTTAGAATATTTCTTGTCTAACCTTCAGGTTAGGGACACTCCACAGTCTGCCTTTCCTGTTTTGTAGTATATATATATATATATATATGTGTGTGTGTGTGTGTGTGTGTGTGTGTATGCACGTAATACGTATGTACTGTATTTATGTATAGTATAGTATATATGTGAAAAAATTGACGTAATTGCAGATCATTTGTCGAATTGATTTAATTTTTTGCGTTTAACTGACGCTGCATGACAATTGCACCAAATTTATTCTTCTCCTAAATTCATCGCCAACCGATGTTCATCGTGTGTTTTGAGAGCTTTATTAGCTTGTAAATAACCGATAGTGACGTTCTATTTTTCATTCAGAAAATTTATCTGTAAAATGTGTTTTGGATTTTCGTGTGCCTCGTGCGGGAAGTGTTTAGATTGAGTCGCAAGAATGCAGACATTTACTGTAGAATGGAAACCTTAACATAAATAAATAGTTTCTTATAAGCGCGAAATACTGGGTATAAAACACGCGGATATCACCAGTATGTATCTTTAATTATTATTAAGAATTTTAACGTCTAAAATCAGACGTTTATAATATAAATATTTAAATCTCTACAAAGGGGCATATTTTTAGTATTAATTTTATTCCTGTTTGAAGGGGTGCAGGTTTTGGGCATGGCTTAATAATTTAAATGAACTCCTTATACCCAGCAATTAGGCTTTAATTTTAATTTATATTATGGAATATTAATTCGCTTCATTTGGAAGTCTCGACTTCCATTACCATTTTTCAACAATGTCCAAGTTATTATAAAGAGCGGTCGACAGTTTGTATCTTAAAGGCCAAAATCTAATTTAAATTCAAGGTTCGTCGATCTTAACGTGTCGAACAATAATTGAAAAATGTATTTTATTATGGTGTAGAATTTTTTAAACTTACGACTTATGATTACATACATAAAGTATATAGTGAACACCATGCAACGGTATATTGAAGTAATTTCGGTGATTTGAACACCGAATAAAAAATAATCCAAATTTTTACTGAATTATGACATGATATATCAAATCAGAACATGCCCATTTTTTATGACTGAATGACATTTGACCTTAACTGTATTGTATTTTGTATTAATTTTAAATGATTCGCGTGTGAAGTTTTTGCAGTGAGAACGTCCCTCAACGAAAAGAAGGAAGCACTGGTGACTTCCAGGATTATGAACGAGCGAGGTCTCGTACATTCAATCACTTCATTCAAACGGAAGAAATACACCTCCCACAACGTAAATTTTGAACTCATCTTTTACGACAATGTTTCAAATGATGCTTCCAGATCGATTGAGGAAATTAGATTTACGGGATCACCTGAAGATCAGGGCCTTCTTTAGTTAGCTTTATAAGGCTAACTAACGAAAATATCACGACCTAACCTAACCAATCGTCAAGGGCGTACAGTTCACCTAACGATTGGTTAGGTTAGGTCGTGATATTTTCGTTAGTTAGCCTTATAAGGCTAACTAGAGAAGGCTGGGGGCCCTGATCTTCAGGTGATCCGACTTATGGACTTATTATTAAGGTCGCGCCATCCGTAATATTTTTTAAAAATTTGATTCTTTTCAAACTTAAAGACATAAAGAAACAATTAACTCTTACTATTAACATTAAACTATTTTTAATTCCATTTTCGGAGCAAGTGTAGTTTACGTCTCCCTGACGCAAAAGGGGACACAAACTATACTAGGTCAAAGTTGGGGAACGTAAACTACACTCGGATCTTTAGGAGACATTTTTAAAGGAATCCATCAAATAAAACGAAAACTAACGAAAATATTACGACTTAACCTAACCAATCGTCAATATATATATATATAAATTGACGATTGGTTAGGTTAAGTCGTAATATTTTCGTTAGTTTTAACGTTTTACTTGATTAGGTATACGCGGACAAAGTTGGGGAACGCAAAGTACACTAGGATAATGCAGGGGAACGTAAACTACACTAAGCACCACAGGGGGACGTAAACTACACTTGCTCCCCATTTTCTTAATTACATCTTGACAATTGCGTTTAGAGACAGTATTTTTCGATTTCATATTTTTAAATGATTTTAAAAATATGAGACCCATTTAAGAGTAAAGACACTTTCTATATTGAAGACAAAAAACATCGTAAATTAAACGGCCAAACGGAATGAGTAATAAGATTTGGAGACAAAAAACCCACACCTGCTTTAGTTCATCGATGAATGGATTAACGTTGCTCGGAATTTACTTCCTCGTATTGACAGGGAAAAGATACATTTTAAAATGGCAAATACGGCCATTTTCTGTCCATTAAATCTAATTACTGCATTTGCACGAAGGGTTGACAGACTTATTGGAAGGTGTTCCTCGCTTGTCCTGATTCGAACGCTGATTAGACTCTTTGGGCAAGTTCCCTATTCAAGGACAAAGGAACTGAGAACGAGAGAGAACGAGCGTTTATTTATACGACTGTTTTTAAAACTTTAAATAAAGACATTTTGGTCTACTACGTACGTAAATAGATGCGTGCGCAATGAAACAAATAATCCAGCGCCATTAATAAGGGAACTGTACTTTTTGCTGAAACGTTGTTACCTAATTATACTAAAAATAAAGCCATTGCTCGAATATACGAGTACTTTCGGTTCCTGTAAAGTATTTTCAGGCATGACTTAAACCTACTTTTCAAATTTATCTAAACGTGTATTGCAGTTCCTAGAAAGATTACTTGCGCCCATAAGGCAAATAAAACATAAATGTATCGTATACAAACCATGATTTAGCGGACAGTCAAATTTATTTCTATTATAAACGCAAGCGAAAGAATAAGCTCATTTACGAACACTTACGCGCATTTGTGTGTGTGTGTATGTGTGTCCGTAAACAAGTACGCACACTGCGTGTCTCTTGCATTATTTACTCCACAAAGAGTGTGTACGCACAGAGAAATTGTGCGCGTGTACACTTTCACTATTGCTAAATTATATTAATTAATTATCAGTAGTGTGAGATTTAATTTACCAAAATTAATTATATAGTTCAATTTTTATTTTATCTTCACTCCTTTGTAATTACAATCGCTTAATACTATTGTGTAAATAAATATATATATATATATATATATATATATATATATATATATATATATATATATATATACAGTGTATATATATATATATATACATATATATATATATATATATACAGTATATATATATATATATATATATATGAGAAAGCGACATTGGGTCTGGGTAGTAGTTGGATGGGAGACCATCCTCCGTGCCCACATTATGTAGCGACCCGTGGTTCGGATCCCACGTAAAGCTGTAGGTTCCCTCCGTCATATGACCTTAGATGTTGCGAAGGTGGTTAAACAACTCCAATAAAAAAAACTATATATATATATAAGAATCTGTGCGCGCGCGCGCGCGTGTGTGTGTGTGTGTGTGTGTTTCTTTAATCATGAAAATAAGGGGTATAATTAAGGTTAGGTTAGGTTACGCTAGGTTGGGTAAAATTTGGTTAAGTTTGGTTAAAATTATAATTTTTTAGATTGGTTAATGTCGTGATACAGAAATGAATATGTAAGAAACTGTAAAAATGTCGCATTTTGTAGGGTAGACAAACGTTTTGTGTGTGTGTGTGTGTGTGAAATTAATTTATGATACGTGTATTAAAGCAAATTAAGTTAAAGGCTAAATTTGCCTGTCGAATTGTGAAACCGGCGCAAATATCGATATAAATAATGGAGAAGCAATTTTAATCCGATATTTATTGTCGGCTATTAAAGGTTTGGAGAAAAGGTCTTGTACGACTCAATGGATAAACGATTCATTTGCAATTATAATCCTGAGGCTCAAAATTTATTCCTCAATTTATTGAATAAAATCAAGGAACCTTTGTCACTGCTCCAATTTGCCTTATTTATTACTCTGTTTGCAGCTTTGTTTTATACACACACACACACACACACACAAAAGGGGTTTCTTATATGTATATATATAATTATGTATTGTTTTATTTATAATGTGTGGTATGATTTTTCTTTTGTAGTTATTATATTATGACGTTGAAAAATCGCAGATATTTTTTGTGGTACATTTGCTTCAAAGAAAATACAAATATTCATTTTTGGTATATACAAAATGTGCATTTGTTAATGAACTGTAAATGTATTAATTCATATAATTCTCTATGAAATACATAAATACCGCATACAAAGTGCGCGCGCGCACACACACACACACACACACACACACAGTTGTGGCTACCGTATAAAACCACGACATTTTTACATTTTCAGTTGTGGATGCCGACATTTGATTTAAATAAATTAACTTAACTTAACCTAGCGTATGTAGTTTAACCTAACTTTCATTATATCCCTTTTTTTATGATATTTGATCATTTTCAATAAGAAACAAGCGAACAGATATCCTTTATTTCAGACTGAACAGTTTCAAAAAGTATACAAATGGTTTATATTTGTTTACGTTAAAGCTGTTTAAAACACCGATTGTGTAAGCCAATGAAACACTATAAATAATGAACAAACAAATGCCTAAGCCAATACCTTCAGTTTCTAGATTCACTTAATGAGGCAACAGTGGGATGTTGTATAGATAACACAAGGATAAATAACTTAGTTTATGTCGATGATATGGTGTTAATAAGTCCCTCTGTTAAAGGTCTGGATTGGCTACTAAAAGTCTGCGAAGTGTCGCAGAAACATGATATTCTTTTCATCCTAAAAGCTGTAATCAGCCAGCTGATATAAGGTTTAAAATGAATGGTGAAGTAATTGAGGAAGTACAAGAGTTTAAGTATTTGGGTCAAACTATTACCAGCTCCTTGAGTGACGACTCGGATATAAGAAAACAATCTCGAAGCCTGTGTGCTAAAGCGAATATGACCATAAGGAAATTTCGATTCTGTACAAGTGAAGCTAAAGACACTCTCTTTCGTACTTTCTGCAGTAATATATACGGACAGCAACTCTGGGTGAATTATAAAAAAGGTTCTGGCAGAACTCTAAATTTGCTGTACAACAGGTCTTTTAGACTCTTACATAACTTACCCCCGAGATGCTCAGCTTCGCAAATGTTTGCAACCCGCAATGTCCCGAGCTTCCCGGAGGTAACAAGACGTGTTCAACACAGTCTAATGCAAATAATTAAAAAATCAACCAACCCGATCATCCAAGCTATCCATGAGTCCTGCCATTTATCCTCTAAGCTATGGACTTCTTGGTACGAAAACGTCTGTCTGTAGCTCCACTTAACTTCGACATTACAGTATTATTTCTAATGAATTGTATATATTTCTATCCTTAGTATATGAACTGTCATTGTATTAATAATATTTGTCATATGGACTATAGTCTGCCAATAAACCTTTTCATTTTCATTTTCATATAAAATATGATATATCAGTTATCATGACTTCAACTATCTTCTTAACTGACTTACCGAGCCTAGTGATAAAATTGTGCATCATACTGGCACATTTAAGTACATTAATGACTACAAACAACTGACTGGCCCTATAAGGGGGCGCCATTTACAAACTTCGGAGTTTTTAATATTATACATCTTGTAATTCCACTACAAGTGAGCTGTATACACTGGAGTACATAAAATTTGAACAAAGTCACCTTCAAACCTATTGTAAGCATGATATTTTCGAATCAAAGTTTTATCCTGATCACATACGAGTAATTGTCTACATTGTCTCATGATATCACAAACATCTGAAAAATCATTAGTTAGTATATGGCCCAATATTTTTTGGATCACTTCTGATAGCATCGTATATAAGTCTGCAACTATGGCGACACCGATAATGTCGCTACACGCACATTCGTGTCGCGATGGATTTATGTTTATTCTAAAGATTGTCGCGGTTTTGTAAGGTAGCCAAGATTGCGCTAAAAACCTATTACATAACACAATATAACCACGACAGAAAAGCCAAAACCCAAATTTTACCTTTGTGAACAATTTCATTTGTTACAATTTATAATCAAATTTCAGATAAATGAGCAAATATAAATTTTTCCGAAATAAAAATTCGGCGAAGTACCAAATTATCGAAACCAAATTTAACCTAACTTAACAGGTTAGATTATGCTAGCAATTTATCGTAGTCTGTTATATAAATTAAGTTAGGTTAAATTAAGTTTCAATAAACTGGTGGTGTTCCCACGAAATTTCACTTGGAGAAACCTTCCAAGTAAATGTTGCAAAATAAAGTAAAGAGAAAGTGTGTTAATTTTCCCAATTTAAAAACGGTAACTATTTATTTATAAAAAAAATTAAAGTTTTTTTTTTAAGTCATTGTTTCAATGAGTGCGTCGGGGGAAATTTCTATTTAATTAACGAGTATTTACGTAGATATTTAGAACACAAAATTATATTATAAAGTTCATATTTAGAATTTAAAGATTTTTTTTCTTTAATGGACCCCTGCGTGGTTTTAATATTGTTACATAATCTGGCATTCACTTTACGCATTATCATACTAGTCATGAAACTTCCGAGAGAATGTACGGCATCCCATATACCAGGGGTTCTTAACCTCTGGGTCGCGACCCAAACTTGGGTCATTAAATTGTCATTTATCATTTATTTATTTTACCATTATTATTTATTTTATTATCTATTACGAGTGAACTGTTTGAAGGCATTGGTCGCCCCCAGATCAGAATTTGGATCGCAGCATAAAAAGGTTAAGAACCCCTGCCATATACTCTCAAATCATGCAGAATTATCCTTCTGAACCCGAATTGACGAGCCTGTATCGAGACTCGCATCCAACGATGATTCTTGTATCATTTCAGATCATTTCAAACATATACAAATTTCGACTTCATCCTTATCATCTTTCTCTCTTCTATCTCTTATAACTATAACTATAACCATATATATATATATATATATATATATATATATATATATATATAGAGAGAGAGAGAGAGAGAGAGAAATAACAGGATCAACACAATGGCGAACATTTCATAAATTTATTAAGTCGTCCAACGTTTCGGCAATACATTTGCCATCTTCTGTAGAATCTAAAGTACTGTACAAAGTAGAAAGTTAAAATTTAAAAAAATTAAAAAAATTAAAATAGTAATACAATAAAAAAGACAGGTGAGTAGATATCTATAACAAAAATTTAAAGTATAGATTTACCAAAGACTTACAAGGTAATACTAAAAGCAACAGTATATGTCAGCCGCCATAGCTGACATACGACTAAACAAAACGAAAATTTGTACAAGAATGATTAGAGTTATTTTAGTTGGTTGTTTGGATATGGGGACATTATTTGGGTGAAATAAATTCATTTGAAAGGAGGAGTTATTGTTATTTATTATTGGTTTATTTCTAAAAATTTATAAAGATTTTAAAATCTTCAAGTCTATACGGTTAATGGCGCCTGCTAGAATTTTATATTTTTTTTTGAGGAGCGGGTAGTCATGCTAAAATAAATCAATAGCTACGATATATATATATATATATTATATATATATATATAAGAGAGAGAGAGAGAGAGAGAGAGATGTGTGTGTGTGCCTGGATCATATAGCATAAGATAGCAGCAGATTCACATGTAAAATTCTGAAAACGTACATCCATGGTCAAATGTCTTTATTGATATATAAATATAAGTGTTAAATCAATGCACAGACGGTGAGTCCAGTTTCTTATAGAGTCAAAATCTCGCGAGATATCAAGTAAATACATTTATATAAATGTTAATAATAACATCAAAATTAATTACAGTAACTGGGTAAAAACCCGGAGAGGTTACTGTCCGCTAAATCGGTGTTAATATCGAGCTAGGCGTAGTTAGATTAGGTTGCGTTAATTTTATTATTTAATTCCTATGATAAGTAACCCGTAATTTTACCAGATAAGTCTGCTATCGTTGCAAAGCGGCTTATTTAGCGATCAACGGAGGTTATACAACGAATGCGTAATTACAAGATTAATTTTGTAGACTAAAGAAGCCAAACATACGAAAGGAAACGAGCGTCTGTGTTAAGATTGGAAACTTTTCAAGTTGTTTTGTCGATTCCCGCTGAAAGCAAACAAAACCGTAGTTAAATGAGACTTCATTCAGTGAAACATTACCGCATCATAGATAGTAATCGTCCTATTCATTACTCGCCGCTGTCGACGTCCATTCTGAACCGAGTCTAAAAACTTCTTCAGGAGAAATATGGAAGAAATATTTGTGTACCATTTAAATTACATGATACGCTCGGAACCCTATTTTTTTACAATATTTTATCCATGACATTCCTTTGTGTTTGTAAAGAGAATGGAGATGGTCAAACAATACTCTCAATTCTCCTTTAAAAGCCGAAACAATCCTTTTATATATATGTATATTTCAAGTTTAATTAAATTGTACGCATCGCGCGCCGCGAAGGGAATCCCGGAACACCTTTTTACAACGCGTAAGTCTTTTTATAAACATTCCCTCGCGTACGTATACTCACTTACACCCGAGCCCCCGTGACCATACATCGGTCCCTTTCGATGGGTAGATGCTGAGAAGCGAAGCTGATAAATGATTACCCTCATTGGACGCGAGTTCCGAGGTCTGTGTCATGACGTGAAACCAAAATGAATAATTGGATAATGACAATTTTCAATATTTTTATTTTTTAATTCATTAAAATTCATTATTTTTCGCTTCGATGCGAATTGAAGTTTGGAAATAATAATTTATTCATTTTAATTAATATTAATTCATATTCAGCTACTTCTCTTCCTTCTATTTTAACATTAACTTCCCCTTAACTCGCCTTAAGCATAAACACACACACACACACAACCAATATATATATATATATATATATATATATACACACACACTATTTATTATAAAGTTGAAAGACAGAGGTTATGTTATGGGTTAGATTAGAGATTTGGTCTTTAAAAATTATAATAATAATAATAAAAAGAAAGCCTCAGGTCCCTCAGTATGCAACTGAACGCTCTTAAAAGATAAGATACTGCAGGATGAAAAGAAGCACGAGATCATTTGTTAGGAGAACCCAGTTAATATCTTGAATTACGTTAGATAAGTTACGTTACGTTAGTTTATTCCAAATAAGGTTAAAAAGGTCACTATTTCAATGATGAGGATTCGCACGTCTGTACTTATATATATATATATATATATAATATATATATATATATATATATATATATATATATATATATATTCAAAGTTTATATGTAAATTTACACGTTAATATTAGAAGGTTGAAATGTCTGTTGGTGGAATAAACAAAATTGAATTCTTTGGAGGAACCTACGAGTAGTTGTCAGTGAAGTCTTTTGGCAAGCATAAATTTATTCGTTCGCAGTTTTTATTGTCCATTATTTTCAAATAACTCCATTTGTTACCTTCCTGACCATTCCTTTTTTATTATCTAATGCGTAATGTGTGTACACTGTACATAATCAAAAGCAGAAAGCAAAATAAGAATTCACTCTACGATAAAACAATCAATACTTCAATTTCTTATTTGTATATCTTCTTCAGCATGAACAAAGATTTCGAAAATTCCCCGACACAAACTGCTCCCTTATCTCGCCATCTCCAAAATAAAATTTCTGTTCCTGCCCCTCTCCCTCATACCCCCTAAAAAAGGCCGTTTAGCCTTCATTCGAAGTCAGGAGTGGCCAGTGGTGAACCAGAGCTCAAGGCCTCTCCGATCCGATTGGTGAATTTCCTCTTCATCGAATACCTGATCAAAACTGTGGCCGTTAATTAGGTTTTATTGAGGTGTTTCATTACAGGTTTCACTCTTGTTGTTCGCTTGTTTTTAACCTTTTAGAATTAGTTTTTCTTTCTTAATTTTTGCATAAATTATCCCCAAAAGGATTTTGGAAACAAAAAACACGAACGAGAAGTCCAGAATGACAAATTATTTCTTTAAGAAAATACGATTAATTAGAGGGTGCTTTATTTATTGGCCTCTCCCAGTTTGTACAACTTATCGTTCCTTCAACTAATTTTATACGTTCTTAGCCTTAATAATTACGATACTCAAGTTAAATATATACAGGGTGATGCATAAATGTGTTTCATAAATCGCAGGGGTGTATTCTTGAGACAAAAGTAAAGAAGAAAGACCATATAAACATAGGTCGAGAAACCCGTAGGTTTCGAGCTATAGCACGCGACAGAAAAATGAAACTCCTAAAGATTTTTTACATTTTATGCAAATACACAGTGTGATACATTTGCTTTATTAAAGTAAATGTTCGAAATTCGTTCCTACTTCTTGAATGAATGCTTCAGCACGTCGCACCAATGATTGTCTGACACACTCAAAAATTCCTTGAGTGTTTGCGGACCGTTTCGCAATTGTTTCGAACATGTTGCCACAATTCCTCACGTGCTTGGACTTCTGTAACATAAACTAGATTTTTTAAATGATCTAACAAGTAATAATCAAGAGGATTTAAATCTGGTGACCGAGGTGGCCACGGAATACGACCACCGCGCCCTATCCACCTGTCACGATACACAGTATCAAGATATTCTCTCGTTAAACGGGCGAAATGAGCTGGTGCACCATCATACATGAACCACGTTAGTCGTCGAGTAGGCACATCTTCAAGTAGCACTGGCAAAGTCTCCTCAACGAAACGCCTATAGGAATCTCCAGTCAGTCGCTGTGGTAGCAGATATGTAAAAAATCTTTAGGAGTTTCATTTTTCTGTCACGTGCCATAGTTCGAAACCTACGGTTTTCTCGACCTATATTTATAAGGTCTTTTTTCTTTACTTTTTTCTCAGGAATACACCTTGTGATTTATGAGACACATTTATACATCACCCTGTATATGTGTGCACTACTTTCTCCAGCAAAAATAGAATAATATTAAAAATTGCCAATAAGCATGATGGTTATTCACCCGACTGTGCAAAAAGCCAACTTCTACTGAATATAACCTTTGTTCAATAGATAAACAAGTATTAGGAACAACATCTAAATGATTGGTAAAGTTCTTTTGAGTTACGGCCCTTCAGAAATACTGGTCTGGGCCCATCCTTCATCGTTTGAATCGTTCTATTCATATGAATTGATCTATTTAGACCGAAGAACGTTCGTTTCATGTTAGCGAAGCAGAATGAAGGCTAATTTTTTGCCATAACTCACAGTCCCGTTTAAGCGCAAAATATCTTTTCGATGTAAGATAGATAAGATAAAAATGTAAATTTTATTTAAAAGAGTTCCGCGTGCGTAGAGAATGAGTTTCGATGAATAAGAGGCTATCCGCCGTTCTTGAAGTTTCGAATCAAAGATGTGACGCTCATTGAGTACCCTTCTCTCTCTTTATTACTGAACAAACCTTCGTGTCAACGTTCATGTTTCATTCCAGTTCGTTAAAGTAATGAACTCTAACAAACAATTTCGTATCGTAGACGTGTAAATAAGTAAACTAGATCAGATAAACGTAGAAGTAAACAGCCTTCCATTCTTTATCATATTTACGACCAGTTCTTCTAAATTTTCTCCCTCTAAAACTCTACGTTCATGATTTCTATTTCACTTATGTGGTATTTACATAAACAAATGAGATTAAATAAAATAGTTAAATATTTAATATGAAAACCGAGCTCTCTCTCTCTCTCTCTCTCTCTCTCTCTCTCTCTCTCTCTATATATATATATATATATATAATATATATATATATATATATATATATATATATATATATATATATATATATATATATATATATATATATATATATATATATATATATATATATACGTAAGACATTAATATGAAGTTTAACACCAAGAAATTTCAGCTATTACGGTACGGTACGGAAAAAGAGAAGACCTGAAATCCATGGAATATTATATCCCAAATGGACAGGAAATTCAGAGAAATTCCAGAGCAAAAGATTTAGGAGTTGTAATGACAGATGATGCGAAATTTGAAACACAAAATAAGATAGCAGTAAACAGAGCAAAGAGAATAACGGGTCAGATATTGAGAACCTTTAAACGAAGGGATAGGAATGTAATGATTCTTCTATTGAAAACCCTGATAATACCCAAATTGGAATACTGCTCGGTCCTAACATCCCCATATAAAAAAGAGGACATTAGACAGCTGGAAGGGATCGAGAGAAGCTTCACAGCCAAGATCAATGGGTGCAAAGAACTAAATTACTGGGAAAGGTTACGCGAACTAGACCTATATTCAGTGGAAAGGAGAAGAGAGAGATACACCATTATTTACACTTGGAAAATAATGGAGAAACTAGTCCCTAATCTTACTCTGAACCCTATAACTCCCCAAACAACGGTGGAAAGTAGAAACGGTAGACTGTGTCGTATTCTCAAATTGAAGGCGAGACAGGGAACATCCTCAACCCTGAAAGAAAATAGTTTTGTAGTGAGAGGACCAAAACTGTTTAATCAGGTTGCCCAAAGACCTAAGAAACACGAAGGAGTTGCAGTGGAAATCTTCAAAAGAAGACTAGACGCCTGGCTCAGAACAATCCCCGATGAGCCGGGCGTACCTGGCTATGTGAGGTGGAGAGCGCAAGAGTCCAACTCACTACTTCACCAGGCCAACTCGAGAGGAGGGGCGGCAAGCTTGACCTTCGCGAAATGAGAAATCATCGCGCGAAACCTTTGTAAGGTTGTAAGGTAAGGTGTATATATATATATATATATATATATACACACACACTCGTATACTCGTCTCAAAAACTCTACCCATACCATATTAGTATTGGATCGAATCATATTACATCCGTATGATGATAATATTTGATAGTGATAAGGTGTTTGTTGGTTATTTGTATTCTTGTTTTATCTCCTTTTGTAATGGTTATGCACAGTTTTGCAAGTTGAAAAGAGGTTTCAGCTCATGTTGCGTTTGTGACAAAGTCCAATGCATTTTCCATGTTCGTCTCAGTCTTTGTGACTCAATAACAAGTTCCTTAATGGGCATGAAATCAATTTTGTTGTTTATCAGTATCATTTTAAATAATGGTAAGAGGCTTTTATTTTTCCTGACAAAAGGTAACTTAATTTAGAGATTAAAGTTGATTTGATCTCTCGCCATCTTCTACCGAATTTGGAGAATGAGATAACATTGTATTTGCCCTTACACCTATCCTCCTTCGTCAGAAAAAATGAAAACTTTATTAGGGGACGGCTATGGAGACCTTCCCAGCCGGAAATCTATTTACCTTAACCGCCGCCTGACCTATCTTGAAAACTTTTGCCCGCTATACCATGCAGACCACCCGCAGTACGGATATCCCGGATCATACTGTAGATTGTATTACCAGCAAAGAGAATGTAATTGCACGCCCGTATTTGGAACTGTTAAGGAACATTACGATTCTTCAGGGGTATAACACGCGAGAAGAAGAATTGTAGGATTCGAGTAGCAGCGTCTTTATCCGTGCCTGTCCTTCGTTTGAAGCGTCACTCACCACATTATCTAAACTGTCCGCAAAAAAATTCTTATACCCGCGGGTACCCGCAATCAAACTGTAGGTTTACCCATAATTATAGTTTATCCGCCCAGCAAACAAAAACCTTGTCCATACCCGCACATGCTCGTACACAGTTTTTCAATTTGGTTCAATTTTAAAGTGGAATTTAGTTATTTACTTATTTTCTTTCATTCTCTAACGTTATCTCCGACTTCATTCCTTTTTCAGCTTAGATTTTTTTTTTTTTTTGCATCAATTTCATTCGGTTCATTTTAATATTATTTTCTACATTGAATTTTTAAATGTAATAATAATAATAATAATAATAATAATAATAATAATAATAACATATGTCACTATTTATAAAGTAAATCTTTTCTTGAATAAATAAATTAATTTAATATTTATTTAATAAAATGTCTAATTTTTTTAATTTGCTTAAACGTGATGTTTGTTTTGAGAAAAATCATTTTGCAACTGTAATAGCAAAGTTGCGGTTATAGAACGCATATAAGGCTATATATAAAATATATATGACTACAATATACAAACAGAATTCGTTCGATGAATACTAATTAGCATACCTTATCAGGTGTTCATCCGAAGAGAAAATTTATATTTACGTCAGTCTGGTTTTTAGAATTCATTTTAAAATTGATTTTATCCTTCTTCCAATTTAACTTTTTTTTCTCTTTGGTTCGCATCCCATTCAAAGACGCGAAAAAAACAAACAAACCTAAATTTCAACTATGTTATTTTGGCGAATTTATTTCATTTACAATTAAACGCTTTAACTTATTTCTTTTTATTTATATTAGTACGGGAAAGACAGAAATAATAATAATTACATTATGAAAATATATGATGTGTGTGAACTCGCTCCCTCTCTCTCTTTATTATATATATATATATATATTGCACAATGGTTGTTAATCAGTCATGATTTATTTGCGTGAGAACAGTATATAAATAAAATAATAATGCTTTTACATCATATAAACATGCTTTAATACTTAACCATTAAATCCTGTTTCGTACAAATAAATAAATTCCTTGAAGTATCGTTGCGATGATCAGAAGTAATCTCAGGTGCAATACCGCCTTGGCGCACCCTCCATTCATTGGTCATGGCACAGGTGGCTTCAAGACCGCTCAAAACATTATTCGCCGAATGTCTTAAGGATCGCTTTTCCCTTCTTCTCCATGCTATTTTCGCCTTTATGGCTTCGTACGACGCATTTAGCCTCGAACGCGGAATTGGGCCGCATTCGAGAAGTCTTTCCGTTTAAGGATACTTCAGATGGGTATCACCGATTCATTACTGGTCCGCGGACCATTCATTTATTCTCTTTTTATCAGTGGGGCAGTGACAGCCTAAGAGACGCTGAGGGAGGCCCTAAATGAAGGATGAAGCATAATGGAAGCGAATAATATTACATGGAAGTAAAACTAAGAACTGGTATTGTTAAGTCATTGTGTCATTCTAAGTCTGCTTCCAGTAAATAAGGAAACGTTAATAAAAATCGTGAATAAATAAAATTCGATTTAAAAGCTTTTTTTTTTCCATCAATATATTTCATCTTTCAATGTTTAATAAAGAATTTTTATGAATATTAAAAAGAGAGTAAAGAAAATATAAGGTTTCAATTTAAACTCATGTACGAACATACTTTTTCTTCATAGTTACAGGGGTATATGCACACACACACACACACACACACACACACACCTTGGTTAACCTTGGTTTTGCTTCCGCCTGAATTGTTCATTCTGACGAAGATCAAGCCTGTTACTCCACCTTAGACCTACAGTTTAACATGGAATCCGAACCACGCCCCACCAATAGCCCACCGTCTTACCACTAGGCTACCCACGGTACCCATTTATCTACCAAACAATTTTTTTTTTATTGTGTGAAAAGATGAACAGTTGAGTTTTGCTGCGCGTTGCCTGCCGTCACCAAGTCTCGATCCCGGGCCGATGGATTCGTAGTCAGCGACGCTACTTACTACACCATATATATATATATATATATATATATATATATATATATATATATATATATATACGATACACACAGACCGTGCATGGAACAAGGCACTTTTCTAGGAAAATTAAATCCACTATAGTCCGAATAAGTAATGGTAAATGACAAATACTATAGTTTTCTCTTTTTTATGATGCTAGCCCGACGTGTCCATCATGAAACGGACATGCTATGTGCCTTGAAAAGTGGACGCTCAATTCTGCCAGTTGAGGTTTAAGTTTTGGTTTTTGGCTAAAAATATAATAGTTACCCCTTTTTCTTTGATGTATTAAATCTGACGTGAAGGCAGCGAGTCTTTTGCTTATATTGAGGTTCTAAATGTAGCTGGGCTAGGCTGCTTTAAACCCTAGATCCTGTCCCAAAGGTGGATCCTATCTGCTTTGCAGATAGCTGGTGAGGGAAGCTATATTTTTGGGACCTCTTTGCGAGTGACCCGTTGCCCACGTCGGGCTAGCATCATGAAAAAGAAAAAACTATAGTATTTGTCATTTACCATTACTTATTCGGACTATAGTGGATTTAATTTTCCTAGAAGAGTTCCTTGTTCCATGCACGGTCTGTGTGTATCATAAAAAACCTCAGGGAACTATTCTGAGTTCATTCCCATATATATATATATATATATATAATATATATATATATATATATATATATATATATAGAAACGACGTAAGTATAGAGGAGTGTTCTGCACACGAGGAAGAGAAATAACGAACAAATGAAAATGAGGTGACCGCCCGGGAATCGAACCCAGGATCTCCCGATTGCCGGTCAGATATGCTACCACTACACCACGGGCCTCGATCAGTCAGAAGTCGCAATTCTTCTACATAGGACAGAAACCAATGCCTTGAGAGGGCACCCTCGGAAATCGTGAATATGTACATTAACTGCAATGACCACGCAGTATTTACTGTATAGAAACGACGTAAGTATAGAGGAGTGTTCTGCACACGAGGAAGAGAAATAACGAACAAATGAAAAATGAGGTGACCGCCCGGGAATCGAACCCAGGATCTTCCGATTGCCGGTCATTTGTTGGTTATTTCTCTTCCTCGTGTGCAGAACACTCCTCTATACTTACGTCGTTTCTATACATTAATATACTGCGTGGTCATTGCAGTTAAATGTACATATTCACGATTTGCGAGGGTGCCCTCTCAAGGCATTGGTTTCTGCCCTATGTAGGAGAATTACGACTTCTGACTGATCGAGGCCCGTGGTGTAGTGGTAGCATATCTGATCGGCAATCGGAAGATCCTGGGTTCGATTCCCGGCGGTCACCTCATTTTTCATTTGTTCGTTATTTCTCTTCTCGTGTGCAGAACACTCCTCTATACTTACGTCGTTTCTATACATTAATATACTGCGTGGTCATGCAGTTAAATGTATATACTATATATATATATATATATATATATATATATATTATATATATATATATATATATATATATATATATATACAGGGCGTCCCAAAAAAATGTATACACACTTTAAATAATTATAAAGGCAGTGTTTATTAAAATACATTTCATTTTCAAAATGTAATAGAATCTACAGACATTATTTAATTGTTTTGTCAACGCCTGTTTTCAAACTGACGTCCGTTCTGGTCCAGGCACTGCTGATAACGCGAAGCAATGGAATCGCAAACATCACGAAACATTTCGTTTGGTATTTGTGTGCATTCTCGTTCAATGGCTGCTCTCAATTCAGCGACTGTTGCAGGTTTTATAGCGTAGACTTTGTCTTTTAAGTATCCCCATAAAAAGTCTAGTGGTGTGAGGTCTGGTGAACGCGGAGGGTATTCTACGAAACCCCTTCGTCCAATCCACATCCACATCGTGCCAAGTACCACTCGAAATACTCCACTCTTCGGTCCGGATCATCTTCATTAATAGCATGGACTAATCTTGGAATGTAACTTTTCCATTGACAGCGCTTCAAAATGCGTTGGACAGACGATTCTGAAATTCCTACCTCACGACTCGCTTGCCGCACAGATTTTCTTGGACTTTGGTGATACGTTTCCAGTACTCTTTCTTGCTTTGTGGGGCTTGTCGATGTCCGTGGTCTTCCGGAACGCTTCTTGTGGACATTCTGAACAGTTCCATCGGCTTCAAACTTATCTCTAATTCGAGTGATGGTAAGTCGCGTTGGTGGATCTGTTTGAAACTCCCTCCTAAACTGTCTTTGCACTTCAACTGCGTTTTCACACTTCCAGTAGCATTTTAGAATGAATTTCCTTTGTTCAAAGCTTAGTCTGACTGCCATTATTAATTCTAATGGGTTTAACTTGGAAAGAAAGAAACATCAATTGAGCTATCAGCTGTTAAAGTGTGTATACATTTTTTTGGGACGCCCTGTGTATATATATATATATATATATATATATTGTGCTTTGAAGAGAACAAAAAATAGATTGTGTTGCGAAAGTGGATATAAATAAGATTTTTCTAGTGTTTAATTTAAAAGGAAAATAGTTGCAGTGCCAGATGCGAACACCTGCTCGTTATGGCACATAAAAATGGCGTCATTGAGCATCGAATCAATGTGGAAGCGATAAATGCGTCGAGAAAATTAAAAATAAATTTGTTTTGTCGGAATTATGAATAAATAACATAATGTTTATTTGATTTTTAATGGTTTCTTTATTGACAGCGTTCGGAATAGATTTAACCTATCTTTCAGTTAAGATTGATTGGATGAGTTAATTGGTTGCAAAAAAATTAAGGAGAATATATATATATATATACTGTATACACACACACACACACACATATAAAGTGTTTTACATATTTTACATATATATATATATATATATATATAACGTAAAGAACGACGCTTGTATAGGAGACATTCCGCGCAAGATGAGGAGGGAGAACGAACAAATGAAAAAATGAGGTAACCACCCGGGAATCGAACCCGGGATCTTCCGATTGCCGGTCATATATGATAACCACTACACCATGGTCCTCACTCACTCATTTTTTCATTTGTTCGTTCTCCCTCCTCATCTTGCGCGGAATGTCTCCTATACAAGCGTCGTTCTTTACGTTATTTATACTGCGTGTTCTTTGCAGTTGAAAATGTATATATATATATATATATATATATATATATATATATATATATATAAATAATAATAATTGTAGTATAAGTATCAATTTCATTAATTCTTGACTTATATACAGTAGATTGCATGTCTGGCCCATCCCATGCCTCGTCAAGTACTAAAGTGGAGCGCTTTCATTATGGGTATGAACGGGTGGCACAGCTTGTCATTCGATAAATGAAACCAAGGACTCTGTTCGTTCACTTTCTCGAACCCGCTTCCAGTCTGATCCAAACGCTGACATGTTCTCGCATTCATTCGTTGATTGATTTACTCATTCGTGAAGGTGCGTGCTCCCTCCGTACGCGTCGCATGAGCCTTGATGTTGCGAAGGAGGTTATAGAACCCCATCGTAACAAACAACATTCATTCGTTTACATTTTCATGGAGTCTTTTTTACGAGGATTAATTTTCTAATTTTTATATTTAATACTTCTTTTTTTAACCCATTTTTTCCAGTGTTCGTTTATTCATTCTTTAAACCTATTAACTTTCCCCTTTTTATATAATTTTCAATCTACTTTCACGGCTACAATCACTTATTCCTCAGAGTACTGTACTTTCCCGTGAATTTAGTCCTTCCATTCATGACCCCTTTCGCATTTCCAAAGCATGCAACCGCGGCTAATGTAGTTACGCTTTTCCAAATCTAGAAATGTCATATAGCCATTGTTTGCCCTTCTTATGTTGCGCAGAATTCCGCAGTGAACCGCATCGCCTCAACCTCCTTAATCCAAATCACTCTTTCGTAATGTCGATCCCTAGTTTATTTCTATGTTTCTTACGAGAATTCTGGTCTCACTTTGACAGTCTCAGCGAAGAACTTTATAAAACATCCGATTGTTACACGCCCGCTGGAGATATTTTATACGTAGATGAAAATCCCTCACAGTGTGGAACCCTTTCATTTACGTACCGAGGGCTCCAAATACCTCACTCTGACGAGCGACACACGAAGAAACGAGATGAAATGAGAATGAACTTATGAAAAGGAAAGGTAAAAAAGAACCAAATGGAAATGCTTTATTCACTTAGGCAATCATATATTTTATACAGTTGTCTGGGGCATTCTTGGTTTTAAAAATTAATCTATTTGCATGTATATATATATAATGATGTTTTAATGAGGTTGGGCAGAGTGGTTACTAAGAAGTAAATAAAATAAGTATAAAATTGAAGTTTATTAATAATTTTAAAGACTGAATGATGGTAGATGAAAATAGAAGGTTGACTGAATTAAACCCCAACTTCCCTCGGGGTCATTTAAGTTCGAGCAATTAATAAATAATGAATCCTAAATTCTATATTATTAATTATTTAAAGGCTATATCGCCATAAATAAGTGAACAGAAATAAACCGCTTCAAAATTTCCTATAATTAGACCTAACTTAAGCTATCTTACCAGCTGTCTGACGAATAGCTGAAGGAGCCGTAACCGTCACGGTTAGCCGATCCTTACGCCTGATGAAGGAGCTACGCGGGAGGATCGTGACCACTGCGGTTAGCTAATCCTAACGAAGGAGTCGTGACTGTCACGGTTAGCTGACTCAAATACTCTAGTAGATCGTGGCCCGCAGCAGCAGACCCATTCTCAGAACGAGCAACTGATCTCAAAACGAAATGGCTGTCATACAGTCTAGGGAAGGAGTCTTCGCTCTCATAAAATAAGTTAATGTCGGAGAACTTTCGTTTAAACCTTAACGAGGTTAGGCTTTTTGTTTATACTGCTGCTATGGACTTTTAAAACACAATTGCCAATTAGTGTACAAAACATAATAAATTATAGTATTACATTAGTACACTAAACTGTTCTTTTATTACATTTTCACAATATATTTTTCTAACTAATGGCAACTTCATTTTGTTATATATCTTCTAAATATCGTAGTAATTATACAGTATTTCTACAAATGAGTAACCTCATTCAAATGTTACATATTGATCGTTCTAATTAAATCAATTTGATTTTTAATATTAAAATAACATTTCGCACCTTTTACTACAATTTTATCCCCAAAACATTGATGAATTTCGAAAAATATTACAAATAAATTCAGTACATTTTACTGAGAAGAATTGTCCCCCAATTTTCTAATTTTTTTCTTTGTAGTTTACGCGAGTATTATTTACGACTAAGGTATTTTGTTTTATTTTTTCTACGTGGCACCGAGTGCCACGTAGAAAATTTTAAACTTTATACTATTTATATATCGGAATGAAAACTTAATTAATTTTGTACGGGAAATTGAAATGATAATGAAACTAGTCACCCGCATTAGATTAATACATAAATAATGGTATTGCAACTATTAAAAAATGTTCCTACTGAATTATATCCTGATATTGAAATAAATAAAATAATTAAAATTTATACCACTTTGGAAAAATATGAAGAAAAAAAGTCAATATAAAAAGTTTTATGGGAAGGTATATTAGGACCGAAAAATAGCGGTTAATCAGGTTTATGTAAAAACGGATTTGGTAACTACACGAGATTTATTCCCCGAAAATAGAGAATTCCCAGTAACATACACGACTTGAAAGGTCTGTTACAAACTCGTATAAATAGAATGGATTTTAAGTTTATTTCTTTGGGATTCACAATAAAAATGAAAATGTTATTTGAAAATTAGTGCAATTGGAATTATGCAATCGTATTGAAAATCATATAACCTTATATATATATATATATATATATATATATATATATATATATAATATATATATATAAATATATATATATACCAGGAGCGGATCCAGGTGGGGTGCAGGGGCGCGCGCGCCTCCCCGAAATTTCTGACTTTTTTCAATATTGCAAGGAAAAATCTAGTAAAGCTAGCTTTATTCGCTAGGCAGAGGCTAGCCCTTTCCAAATAAATGATTTAATTTGAATGTTGTATGTGATATATGTTGCAACGAACGAGGTTATCCGCTATTGTATATAAATTTGTATTAGTATCCTTTCGTAAGGAATGATTTAATTTCTGCTGCAGCTCCTGTTTACCCTACCAGTATCAACTTCAACAGTGGAAAGATCATTTTCGAGCATGAAACGGCTGAAAACGTACCTTCGTAGTACGTACGATAGTGAAAGAGCGATTGAATGGTTTGGCCCTTTTGCTCATCCATCAAAATCTTAGCATTAACATAGACAATGTTACCGATCGGTTTTCGCGAAAAAAACGTCGACTTCAAATGTAATGATTTGCTATTTTGTGTTTGTTAAATTATTATTTCTCTTTCTATTATAAATGTTTTAACTTCTAATTAATATATTGCTAATAAATTTAATGCTCCGTATTGCTTTTCTACACCTTGTACGATTTCAGTCAGAAAAATGTTGGATCACTGCACAGACTAACAAAGTAAATGCGTCTTCCGAATACGATAAACCTGCATTAAATAGGGATACGTAATTATTTTTTGTAGTTAGGAACGAAATTATTAGTTGCTTCGTTGTATATTAAATTTGTTATATAAATAAATGCGCCTCTCCCCGATATATATACTGTATAAAATGCGTCTCGGTGGTGTAGTGGTTAGCGTCGCTGACTACGAATCCATCGGCCCCGGGTTCGAGACCCGGTGACGGCAGCCGGCGCGCAGCAAAACCCAGCTGTTCATCCTTCCACACAATAAAGAAAGTGGTTGGTAGATAAATGGGTACCCTGGGTGGCCTAGTGGTTAAGACGCTGGGCTGCTGGTGGGGCGTGGTTCGGATTCCACGTTAAACTGTAGGTCTAAGGTGGAGTGAAAAGCTTGACCTTCGTCAGAATGAACAATTCGGGCGGAAGCTAATGAAAGGTTATCAAAGGTGTGTGTATATATATATATATATATATATACCTTATACGGGAGTTTTAACCGAGTTAATATAGAAAAATACCCTTATGCGTTGCCGTTATCTGAAAAGAGCTCCATCGTTTCAAATTAATTAATGGCCCCACGACCCAAATTTGGGGAACTGTCAGTCAGTCTTGCCAATTCCTTTAGAACCCGAAAACTATCGGAATCCATTGTGATTTATACGTTCTAGTTTTAGGAGTTCTTAAAGATGAATTTATTTCTCTGGTCGCGGAATTTGAAATCGTTTCCTTCGGTTAAAGGACCCCATTGTAGGGATAAGGGGACTAAGGGTATAGAGTTATTTGGGAACCATTCTTAGACGAAATCAGAGACGTTAACCTTGAAGTATGAATCCGTGAAATTTTGCCTGATTTTGCCTGTGCCTGATTTTGATAAATGGAAACATATCCCACATAAGGAGTTTGAGACTTAAAATCCGTGAGTCACGGAAAATCCGTGAGAGTTGACATGTCTGCGAAATCCATTTAAACATACGTAAAATGAGGTACTTATATAAAGATTTAAATTTAGATTATTTCGTAATGGACTCAGTTTATAGTCACTTTTATCATTTATTAATTTTCCAATGCTCAATATGGATCCCTGAACCTATTTAACTGTAAAGTTCTTTGCGAGCGTCACATTCATGGTCGGTTGTATGTAAATGTTGATGCAAATCACCGAAAAACATCTCACTCACAAAATACTTAAATTGAGCTGCAAAACTCCATTCTTAAAATTTCTACTCTTTACCTTAGTCTCGATTTCCATTTTTATTACGTACATTACTCAATATTTGAATTACACGTTTACCAATCGACATGCTCACACACACACACACACACACACACACACATACATACAGCGTGTCCCAAAGAAATGTATACCCACTTTGTTCGATAATACCAGCTATGAGGATAATAAATATATTACTGTTTATATGTTTTTTAATAAAGAATTTTCTCCTGAATCTAAATATGTAATTAGTTTTATTAAAAATTGAAGAACAAAAAAGTTACAGATGTTTAAATTAGAATTATTATTTTCGAGACTTCATGTGCGATATTTTCTAATACATTTTTTATGGCCTGGCCTGCCTTTTAACCGACTGTTTTGAGATACTTATGTTTAGTGCCTAGCTTAGCCTAGCCATTTCGTTGAGTTCTAATTAGGCAAGACTACAGTTTTGCTCTAACCTTATCTAACATCTTATAACTCTGCGACGTTTGTTCTTTTCTAACGACAATTTGAACATCTTAGATAAAGTGTCATTTAACCATGGATTTGTAAATTTTTTGAATGAACTAATAATTACAACATTTATGCTTCAATATCAACACTAAACATAAGTATCTCAAAACAGTCGGTTAAAATATTAGAAAATATCGCACATGAAGTCTCGAAAATAATAATTATAATTTAAACATCTGTAACTTTTTTGTTTTTCAATTTTTAATAAAAATAATTACATATTTAGATTCAGGAGAAAATTCATTATTAAAAAACATATAAAAAGTAATATATTTATTATCCTCATAGCTGGTATTATCGAACAAAGTGGGTATACATTTCTTTGGGACACGCTGTATATATATATATATATATATATATAGCGCCTCGGTGGTGTAGTGGTTAGCGTCGCTGACTACGAATCTATCGGCCCCGGGTTCGAGACCCGACGGCAGCCGGCGCGCAGCAAAACCCAGCTGTTCATCCTTCCACACAATAAAGAAAGTGGTTGGTAGATAAATGGGTACCCTAGGTGGCCTAGTGGTTAAGACGCTGGGCTGCTGATGGAGCGTGGTTCGGATTCCACGTTAAACTGTAGGTCTAAGGTGGAGTGAAAAGCTTGACCTTCGTCAGAATGAACAATTCGGGCGGAAGCTAACCAAACCAAAGGTTTATATATATATATGTATATATATATGAGAAACTAAATTAACTTGCTTAAATTAAAAAAATAATTAACAATGGACCATGACTTAGCTTTACTTAACCCAACCTAACTTAACAGAACTTAACCAAATCGAACGGAACCTAACCTAAACTAAGGCTACAAAAATTATTTGACTACAAACCAATAAGATGACAGTCAACCTAAACCAGCTTTTGACCAACCTTCCGTAGAGGCCAAAAAGCGAAAAAGACCAACGTAAGTTCTAAATAGGTACTATTTATAATAAGATGTACAGTCGATTCAAAAGGCCCTGTCGTGAAATTATACGTTTCTCATCGACATTTGTCAGGAAGAAACATGAGGTTAATGATACCACTTTCAGAATTCTTTATGACTATACAGTATATACATTACTTCAAATAGTGTATATATATACAGTATATATATAAATAAGCTATATGGAAATAAATCTCACACACGCAAAAGGTTTGTGTGTTAAAGGGTGTTAACTTTGACATTTCTTCCATGTTATATATATTCATGTCTTAACAAAAAATGGTAATCCAGAGGCGGATCAGACTGAATGGGGAAATATCGTTTACAAAAAGCAAGAATCCGAGAAATAAAAGTTTTAAAA
>JAJOZX010001667.1:467500-582500 GCA_023014485.1 Bathynomus jamesi | reverse complement strand
GGGCATGTAAATCATTTAAAATTTCTTCCAAATTTTATAATTGTTAATTTTAGATTTTATAATTTCATAATTTTGTAACTTTTAACTCAACAGTATTATTGTGAATATATATATATATATATATGGGATGAATTTCACAATTAAACACGTGAAATGAATGAATGATATAAACCCACAAGGTAAAGAAAAATGATTCCAAGGCCTTTCGTGTATTCAGAAGTACACCTCGTCATTCCCTGACGAGGTGTACTTCTGAATACACGAAAGGCCTTGGGATAATTTTTCTTTTTCCTTGTGGGTTTATATATATATATATATATATATATATATATATATATATATATATATATATATATATACAAAACCAGCTGACAAATATAAATATAGAAATCCGAGAGCCGGACAGAAGGTACGACCAAAGGCACTTCATGCGTCATCGGGACAACAGGTACCGACAAAGATAAAAAGAGGTAAATTCTCGGAGGACCACAAGGCAACGAAACCGGCACCCCCATTGGAAAACGAATCGGAACCACCTCTATGCGAAAAAGAAAGAGAAAAAATAAAAATAATCCTAGCCAACATACAGGGCCTCAAATCAAACCACTCCACAAACAAAGTTTTATACTGAAAGGACTCATGCAAGAAGCCGGAGCAGACTTTATATGCCTCACGGAAACTCATCTAAAGGACTGCCAGGCGAACTGTGAAAATTGTGAGTCCTGTATTGACAAAAAAGAAATACAAATTGACAAATATAACATCCTCCGAGCCGACAGAACAGTGAGACGTAAAGGAGGATGTACTATTTACACACACGAAAGGCACATAGCAGAAATGGCTATAAGTACCTCAAACAACTACGTAGAATGTGTGGCAGCAAAAATTGAAAAATTAAATATGGTACTAATTGTAATGTACAGACCCCCAAACACGCCAACCTCAAAATTTTCAGATTCCATTACAGAGGTAAGAAACTTGGTAAAAGATCTACATTCTCAACCCCAAATATTTTTCTCTGTGGTGATTTTAATTTCCCACTCATGAAATATAAAAGGATAGGAAAAAATATATGTATACACCAGGACAAGGGGGGCACACGAGAAGACCAGGAGCAGGTAAAAATGCTACTATCTTTAGCTGATGAATTTATGTTAACGCAAGAAATAACAGAAAACACAAGAAAAAACAACTGCCTAGATTTGGTATTCACAAACAACAGTAATCTAATTGATAATGTGGAAATATCCCCAACTAGGATATCAGACCACAACATCATTGAAATAACAACTAATATAAAGGCAACAGGAAAGGAAAGAACACGCACAACAGAAAGAAGCAAATTCGAAATTTTTAATTTTCACTCCAAAGCTATAAACTGGGAAGATGTGACATCCAGCATGGAAGTAATAGATTGGAAAACCATTTTCGAGGCCAAGACAACGGAAGAGATGCTAATGACGTTAGAGGAGAAGACGTTAGAAATTGTGGAAAAACATGTCCCAAAGATACAACAAAGAGGAAAGAGAAGCAGGTTCGAAAGACAAAAGAGGGCATTGTTCCGAAAGAGAAAAAGAGTGACTGCAAAATTAAATAATTGTAAAGATAACATCAGAAAAATATTAAATGATAAACTGCAAAGTATCGATGTCGTCATACAGGAACTAATCGAGAAGCATACAGAAAAAGAAGAAGATGACGCTATAGAAGCGATAAAGGCTAACTCAAAGTACTTCTATAATTTCGCAAAAGAAAGTCGAAAAACTATGCGACTATCGGGCCTTTAAAAAATGAGAACAGTGATTTATCTGATGATTTAACAGAAGTAGCTGAAAATTAAAAGCTCAGTATGAATCATCTTTCAGTATCCCAAAAACTGACAAACTGATATGCGATAGAAACGCGTTCTTTGAAGAAGAACCACAAGGGGAAAGTATAACGGATTTCAACTTTACGACGGAGGATATTGCACAAGTCATAGGGAAACTAAAAACACACTCAGCGGCAGGACCGGATAAATGGAATGCCACACTGATCAAAAACTGCAAGAATGCAATCGCTGAGCCCCTATACTGGATATGGAGACGATCATTAAACACGGGAGAAATACCGGGCATCCTGAAGAGCGCGAACATAGTCCCAATATATAAAGGAGGAGATCGATCCGAGGCCAAAAATTATAGGCCAGTGTCGCTTACATCTCATCTCACCAAAATATTTGAAAGAATTGTTAGACAGAAAATCTATGACTTTTTGGAAACTCAGAAAAAATTCAATGATAACCAACACGGGTTTCGGTCAGGCAGATCATGCCTGTCACAACTAATGGAACACTACAACAACATTATTGATTCACTTGAAAGTAATGAAAACTATGATGTACTATACACAGACTTTGCTAAAGCGTTCGACAAGTGTGACCATGGAATCATAATACATAAACTGAAATATATGGGAATAACAGGAAAAGTAGGGAAATGGATATATAATTTCCTTAGTGAGCGGAGGCAAGTCGTTACAGTACAAGGAGTATCTTCATCAGAATCAGAGGTCCTCAGCTCAGTACCACAAGGAACGGTATTAGCTCCACTACTCTTCATAATCATGCTAACTGACATAGATGAGGACGTTACCAGAGACAGCACAGTAACATCCTTTGCAGATGACACAAAGATCAGTAGAAAAATACGAAAACCAGAAGACATAGGATCTCTACAAACCGACATAAACAAAATTTACAAGTGGACGGAAGACAACAATATGAAGCTTAACACCGAGAAATTTCAGCTATTACGGTACGGAAAAAGAGAAGACCTAAAGTCCATGGAATATTATACCCCAAATGGACAGGAAGTCCAGAGAAATTCCAGAGCAAAAGATTTAGGGGTTGTAATGACAGATGATGCGAAATTTGAAACACAAAATAAGATAGCAGTAAACAGAGCAAAGAGAATAACGGGTCAGATATTGAGAACTTTTAAACGAAGGGATAGGAATGTAATGATCCCTCTACTGAAAACCCTGATAATACCCAAACTGGAATACTGCTCGGTCCTAACATCCCCATATAAAAAAGAAGACATTAGACAGCTGGAGGGGATTCAAAGAAGTTTCACAGCCAAGATCAATGGGTGCAAAGAACTAAATTACTGGGAAAGGTTACGAGAACTAGACCTATATTCACTGGAAAGGAGGAGAGAGAGATACACCATTATTTACACTTGGAAAATAATGGAGAAACTAGTCCCTAATCTTACTCTGAATCCCATAACTCCCCAAACAACGGTGGAAAGTAGAAGCGGTAGACTGTGTCGTATTCCCAAATTGAAGGCGAGACAGGGAACATCCTTAACCCTGAAAGAAAATAGTTTTGTAGTGAGAGGACCAAAACTATTTAATCAGTTGCCCAAAGACCTAAGAAACACGAAGGGAGTTGCAGTGGAAATCTTCAAAAGAAGACTTGACGCCTGGCTCAGAACAATCCCCGATGAGCCGGGCGTACCTGGCTATGTGAGGTGGAGAGCGCAAGAATCCAACTCACTACTTCACCAGGCCAACTCGAGAGGAGGGGCGACACGCTTGACCTTCGCGAAATGAGAAATCATCACGTGGAACCTTTGTAAGGTTGTGAGGTATATATATATAATATTACGTTCTTACGTACGTTCTTGCTTCACAACAACCGTTTTTTTATTATTTTACTTTTATTTTTTGCATATACTGTTTTATATGTGCATGTGTGGTGTGTGCAAACGTATATATATATATATATATATATATATATATATATATATATATATATATACTGTATAGATTTTTGTTACCTGTTATTAGTTCTATTACCATATTACCTTAATCTTCACATCATGATAAACACTTTAAATACTCTTGGTACTGTAAATGAAATCATTGAATCTGAAAACGTAATCAACTCTGACTATACTTTAATAGACAAATTTTTAAACAACAAATACAACAATGGGAACTTGTCTTTCCTAAACTTAAACATTTACAGTCTTCCAGACAACTTTGACGAATTGACAACTAACCTAAAATTATCATAACATAAATTCACGTGCATTGTATTAAACGAAGCCTGGTTAAATGATAAGAATGAAATCTTTTTTAACATCCCAGGGTACGCAAGCTACCAAATCTGTAGGACTAACAATAGTGGAGGAGGTATATTTGTAGGACTAACAATAGTGGAGGAAGTATATTTGCACAATCAAACTACAAGAGTAAAAGTATCAAAGAACGGACAAGCATAAGCAATACCTCAGAAAAACTTGCAAATGAATGTATAGTCATAACATCCGATATTCAATTTTAGGCATCTATCGATCACCAGCTGGTAACGTACCAACTTCTCTTTCGAGTGTTGATAGAATTCTAACGTCTAATTATATTGGTAACAATTGCGTTATTGCGAGAGATTTAAATAGTGATCTCACAAAAGAACATTCAAATAATAACGCGAGTTTCCTTCAGAACATCATGAGTGCAAGTGGTTTTAAATTAACTATTACAAAGCCAACTAGACTTCACAATGACATTAGAAATTCGACTCTGCTAGATCAGATCTGGGGGCGGTCCCCGCTTGACTGCATCTCAGATATAATTATATTAAATATCACGGATCACTTCCCTACATATACAGTACCATGCTAATCACCTATTTCTGCGCGCAGAAAACTATAAAAGCTGACTATACTGGTAGATCTTACAGCTATAATAATAAACTAAAATTTCTAAAAGAAATAATAGCTTTTGACTGGACTGGAATAACCGAAAATAACCATGATATTGGAACAAAATTTCAAGCATTCTCAAGCACACTAATGGTTATTTTCAACACAAACTTTCTTCTTAAATCGAAAGTAATATTTAAAACTAGATACACCACCTAATGGATCACCCCAGCACTCATTGTAGTCCGTAAGCCAGCCTTTGAAATTTTGTATTTGACTACCAAATGGAGGCACTAAAAGCCAACTTGATTTTTAATTAGTTTGATATCTAAACTGCATGGAATTATGTGATGGACATCCCAGATTCCCAGCTAAATGCCATTTTGGCGGCCATCCTTGAAAACGATCGTCGATTTCAGGCCGATTTTAAACATGCCTGCTATTGGGCTGTAGCTCATTATTGGTTGATGCTACAGATATTTACCACGAGTTAAAAGTTGTTTAAAATGACATTTCACTTACGGTGATGATAAATTTGTAGTCGATTTTTTAAATGTAGATTTTGATATATTCGGAATAATATAGCAAAAACACGTTTTTTTAACGTTTTTTTAACATTTCTTTTATATAGTTCAGTATTTTTGAATACTTCAATGGAGTGACCAAAATACACATGCAGTCACTTAGCCTGACATATGACCTGGAAAATAATGACAACATGCTCTAAAATGAATTATTATGTGCCATTTTTTGACTATTTTTAAATGGCTGCCAAATTCAGCCTGATTTTGCACATAATCTGATATTGGGCAATAGCTCAAAATCCGTGAGTGCTAGCCATAGTTATCACAAATTATAAATTATTTATCACATTATGCATAAATTGATGCAGTAATTGACTGTCTTCAATAAAAAAAAAAAACCACATTATATACATCGTAATATATTACAATAATAATTCGTAACTATAATTCGTAACAATAGTCATTTCAAATTATTTTTGGTAATCATAACAAAATATTTTCCTTTTTACTCATCATAACTATCACAAGAATCATCAGAGTCTTGTTGTAGCTTTTCATTATCATCAGCCATGTTAGAACAGGTCGTCAGCTTGCAGGCGGACGTACATTTCAAACCATTGTGAATGCAGGTGCAATTAGAGGATTGGCACACTCGAAGACACGTGCATGATAGTAGCCCAAGGACAACTCCTGCGGCTGGTAAACCTGTCATCCATTGGATTACAATATTTCCTTCGTTTGTTGTCCAACCATATCCTTTAGTGGCGTCAGGAATGCTGGGTGAATTCTCAAGCCTTCGTTTCCAGATGGCGGCCTGAAAGTAACTTGTCAATTGAATCAGTCGCTACTGAAAATATACTTTTGAAGATTAAACTTAACGCATCTGATGACCATCAAACAATTACCAGCAGAGGTAAAGAGGCTGCCTTGTTCTTGCATGACCAAATAAAAGGTTCGGTTCATAAACAGTCTTGGCCACCACAGCCTCAAGATACGAACTCAACATATACCTCATCACCCGAAAGCCTCACTAAATTTTTTACAGTCTTACTTAGTGGTAAGGAAGGGTCTTTAACTCGCATTAACAGATTGTTCTGGTCCATTGCTCAAGATATAATCAACGCTGTGACTGGTGGTCAAGTGCTAACTCCCAAGCACATACTAATTCCTTGGGTCATTAAAACCCTCACGGGAAATGTTGAACTGACCAAAACATTGAATCGACTGGGACACTCGTGTTCGTATTCACGTTTGGAAGAGATCGACACAGCACTTTGTATTGAAAAGATTTGCAATGTCAACAGTGATGCCGTATCTCTTCCTTCAACTGGACTTACATTGGACAATATTGATGGTCGAGAGGAAGTACCCAGGGGAGCTGGAACTTCACATCGCGTCAATGGCATAATTGTTCAACCTACATCTCTTACATGTGCACCACCAAAACCATCAGCAACTGTAATGAAGAGACAAGAAGCGAACAATTCAGGAAACTGAACAACAACTTGCAACGTACAATATCGGCAAAAGGAAAAGTCCATCACCAATGGTACCAGCCGACCTTTCCACAACATTTGCTACTTCATCTTCAAGTGCACATCATCGAAACTTACTGTGGGTAATGGTGCGTAAGCATGACACAGTGAATCAGAAAATCAGCTCCTGGACAGGCTTTAACATTCTGACAAGAGACCACATTGAAGTATCAAGCGATTCGGTTGGCTACTTGCCAACAATCAACGCTCCGCAACAGAAATGTCAACTGTGCATGAAATTTTATGCCAAGCTTTGCTATTCAGTCTTCACTAAACCTTACAAATACTGCTGTGGTCTTTGATCAGGCTCTATTTGCAAAGGCTACAGAAATAGCATGGAATGACTTAAACAAGATCGGAAACATTACACTCATGATGGAAAACTTTCACACAGTGTGCAACCTAATGTCAACAATAAGTAAGATGTTTGGAGATGCAGGACTTCGCGATTTAGCTGTCGAGTCTGGAGTCATTGCCGAAGGGTCAATCAATAAGGTCATAGAAGGAAAACAGTACAACCGGTCTGTCCGATTTCATAAACTAATGTATGAAGCCTTGATGAGGTTAGCGTGGGCAGGCTTTTCGGAGTGGCTTCAGGCCAACTACCATGAAGATCTTTCTAAGTTGAATGACAATTGTGTTTTGTTTGAGCTTCACAACAACACGTGTCATGCAACATACAAATGTGTCCTAAATGACAAATCCTGCAACAGAATTCTCAACTTGTTTAGGATTACCTGGAAGTCTTACGACACGAGAGATGATCACTACCTGTGCTCTGGATGACTTACATCGAATTGGTGGGGTTCTTGCTTGGACTACTTCGTGCCGATCGTAAAGGTGACTGGTACCTACATCTGTTCTGCATTCGAGGGATGATCCCTTCGTGCTTTGCAATGGACAGAATTAACTATACAAGATATCTTCCTATTTACTATGCCCAGATGACACAACTGAAGGAGAGCTGTCCGGAGTTGCATGATCATTTTCAAAGTGGTGGATTCTCTGTTCAGCTCAGGTATGCAAATCCTTTTGCTCGAATCGCTGTGGACCAAGCGACTGAAGAAACAGTGAACAAAGACACTTAAACTGCTGGAAGAACGCGTGGATTTAGTCTTAAATTCGGTACAGTGTCCCGTTACTATCTTACAGTTGAATATCGAGCAGCAGCATTGCGACAAATGCGAGAACAAATCTCTGTTAACTCTGTTGGTGTCAGTCATCCAGACCTTCAAAGTACACGACTCAAGAGAGACGAGGCTGATGTTGCCTCGTTGGTTGATCTGCTATTGAACAATTGGACAAATCCGTTTGATGAAGACCCTTCAGAGCTTGTTAATATCTCCACTGGAACATCACCGTCACCTGACGTATGTGATCTTGCTGAAAGCGCGACGAAAGGAAGAAGCAACTTACCAAACTTTCCAGGACCATCGTCTGAAAATAGGTGATGGTTTTTATGACACCATCAACAAACTGAACATCAAAACTTTCAGTACAAACAAACATAGAACAATGAAAGTGACAAATAAAGAAGTAATCCTGAAAGCTGACCGAAGACTGTTTGGTAACATGGATCTGATAGCTCAGAATAGAAAACTAGACATGCGGGACGTTTATTGTCATCCACTTGGTCCTTTACCATGAGCATGGTAAAGGACGGTACAATGAAAAACCAAACAAACTATTCTTTCTAAGACACTCGAAAACAATGTATCGCCTGCTGAGGTGACCACTCAGCCATCTGCTTCGATCAGTGGTCAACAAAGTTTTTGTCACAGAGATATTTTTACTTGAACTATGTGCAATCTTTTACGTTGATTACGAAAATGAAAACAGAATTTTTCTATCACCCGCAGTTTTAGAGTGACACACGAATTTACATTACTTAGGATTTGAGTGAGAATAGGAAGGGGGCGGGGTCTGCCCCTTCCTCTTCCTCTGCTTATAAGTTTCTACGCGTCACTGTTGACTTTCATTTGGCAGTTACTCATTTGATTTCACTCAGTGAACATCGTGCATTTTATTCGTGATTTTCCTTAATCATTTTTGTGTCAGTGCGTTCGTATTGTTTCATGACAATGCCACGCAAGTGTGTCAACCATCCAAACTGTTTCTGTTGTGTGCAGAGAGTTAACACTTAAATTTCAAAGGCAAAATTTCACCCCTCTCGTCAAAAAAGCATACGAACTTTATTTTGGTTGCAAGGTAGGGGATCAGAACAAGAGGTGGGCACCTCATATATGCTGTATTACGTGTTTAAGACTTCTGACAGGCTGGCTAAATGGGTCTCGTCAAATGCCGTTTGCTGTTCCGATGATATGGAGAGAGCCGAAAGACCATTTAATGGATTGTTATTTCTGCTTAACAAATATACTAGGCATTACTGCGAAATCTAAACATATGGTACAATACCCAAATTTACCATCAGCCATAAGGCCTGTTTTACATAATACACATTTGCCAGTACCAAGGCCACCGGAAACGTGGAGTTTAGATGATGAAAATGAAATTGATGTACAATGGTACATCCAATGTTTGAACCATCTTGTTCATCGACAGAGCCTCACTTAATATCTCAAGCAGACCCGAGCGAGCTTGTCTGTGATCTGAAATTGTCAAAAGGTCAATCCGAACTTTCGGCTTCAAGAAAAAGGCACTAAGATATCTTTTTACCGCAAGCATCAAATAAACTTTCTACCCTCTCATGAAAACCCTTGGCCAACAACATAATCCAAACGAATGGCGCCTATTTATTGATTCCTCGAAGCTGAGTTTAAAAACTGTATTACTCCATAATGGAAATAAATACCCTTCAGTTCCATTAGCACATGCCGCACATATGAAGGAATCATACGACAATATACACCTGCTTGTGAAACATATCCAATATGATAAATACTCTTGGCATATCTGTGGAGACTTGAAAGTGATTGCACTTCTTCTTGGTTTACAACTGGGTTATACGAAATTCTGTTGTTTCCTCTGTGAATGGGACAGCAGAGCACGGGAAAGCCACTACTCAAAGAAACAATGGCCACTTCGACAAGCGTTGATTCCAGGGCATAAAAATCTCACCAGTTCACCTCTTCTTAATCCAAAAAAGTTATTTGCCACCACTACACATTAAACTTGGTTTAATGGAAAATTTTGGTAAGGCTATGGATCAAAATGACAGTGGGGGGGGGGTCTCTACTTGAAACAGAAATTTCCGAGGATCAGCGAGGTCAAAATCAAAGAAGGGATATTTGTGGTCCCGCAAATTAGAGAAATCATGAGAGACAGCGCGTTTGATGAAACTCTAAGTGAAGTTGAAGGAGCAGCTTGGAGAGTATTTAAAGTAGTAAACACAAATTTCCTCGGAAACTTCAATTCGCTTAACACTATTTTTGTACCCACTTTACAATTGGTTGGCAAATTATCACTCTCTTTAAACACGGATAGAATACAATCAAAAGCACGCACAAATAGGGCATCGTTTGCTACAACATCATTATTAAATTCAAGTTTATAAACACTTCTTTCCAAACGAGGGTTGATTCTTTCCAGTCCGAGCTTTTCAACTGTGTACTCTTCTTTACAACGCATATGCAGTTGAAATAATCTTCTAAGTGGTGCCGACAGCTGCTCGTTATATAAAGAAATAGCTCTTCAGGTGACTAGTGTAGGTAAGCTCAGCCCTGTACCGCTCAAGCCCTTGGTACCAAAGTTCAAGATATTTCGAAGAGCCTATACCTTTTGAATACGCATCCAGTTCAGAACCATTCTCGCCTTGTTCAGTCCTACACTCGGTAAACCCGTCGAGCAGAACGGTGGATGCATATTCAAGAACTGTGTCAAAATAAAGCATATCGGTAGCACGTGCGTCTAATATAGGCTTTAGCTTGCGGAAACCGACGATTTCAAACATTCTGTCGAGGATGAAACGGTTTCGCTTGGGGACAAGGGCGTTATTATCAGACGCATTCTTCCACATCAATCGTATATCAATGCATGGCTGGTCGCGATTTATACACGATGTACAAATAATGGCATATGAGAGTGTATCACTAATCTGCTCTTTTCTTGTGCCTACACCTATGGGAATTTTATAACGATCCTCGTCCCACTTCTCAACTATCACGAAGATTCTATTCATCTCCTCAACACTTAAATAAATAACATTCCGTTTACCAGAGTTTGTTTGTCTACAACGCGTTTCCAGTTCATAGTTAACAGCGCCGAACGAGTTACATGGGCGTGTCACAGAAAGCGTTATTGATTCGTGTACGCAGTTGTTCCAGCATGAAAGAGTCATGTGAATACTTGTGCCCCATTATGCCGAGCAATCAGAATTTTTCTGATACTTGAAGTAATAACGGCTTTAATGTTTTATTGAAACCATACAGCTTCGTTCATTTTCTCCTCACATCAACACTCCGGCACTCTATTTGAGAGAAACATGTGCCCATATCTGTTCTTTTTGCTTAACAAGCGATACTCGTCCCTAAACTCTATTAAAAACTCACACAGGCCTTTAGCCACAACCTCACTGCGAACCTCATCATGATATATATGAACGTAATGAAAAAATATTTTAGACTGTCCATGATAACAAGATTTACATTTCAGACGCAGGGTATTCGTACGCGGTGTGATGTAACATGACATAATACCGCTTGTCATACCATTCATCAACAAGACTCACTACCCATACCCGTTGCCTCTCTTCTGCACGTGATGCTTCTTTCACTTCGTGTAGGTGCGCCTTTACACAGTTTAGTCCTATGACGTAGTCCATTACATCGTTTGAGTCACGAAAACCCGCAATGCTCTCCCCAGAATAACCGTAGAGTATTTGAACCTCCTGCTCCTCACGCTTCGCCCGCTCAATATGGCCTTAAAAGCCTCAAAGGAGGGAGGAATAGGGATTCTTTAAGTGTTCACCACATCTGTAGACTTTATCGAATACCACTTCATGAATGTCGAACATGCAATATCAAAGATAGCCATTACTGTTACCGTCTACGCGAGAACTTCAAAATACACGTCTGAGATCCAGTGCTTGTTGAGGTCAACTGAGCACGCAGGACAGAGATATGATCAGCTAGTGGCCTGCACACACACACACACACACACGAAAGCCAAAATGAAACGCTAATTGAAACATGATTTATTTTAAATAAATAAACATATCATCAACAAATAATTAGTCTCTAATTCATGGAATATATTCAAATACGTGTAATAAATAAATAAATAAATATATCGTTAACAAGTAAACACACACACACACACACACACACACACATATATATATATATATATATATATATATATATATATATATATAACAAAACAATCAAGGGCTATGGTACCCAAAGGGTACGATATCGTAGGTGCCAGGCACCTGAAACGTTTCCTATACGTGTTACGACACACTTTCTTACCCCTAAGTTCCTTCACACCCCTAGTTTCTGTGCCCGAAAATTGTGGTCCATATAGTCAGTTGGGGCGGTTGATCACCCTCAACTTCTAAGCACACTAACTCCTTCAACGAGTCAAAGTTAACGATCCGTCGGTTCGCCTGGTTAAGCGTGTTGTCCTTCACCTTCACGATATATTTCATCTCCCTCACCCTCACCCGTACCCTATAAGTTTTTGGACCTGTTGATACAAAAGAATCAGCGTAGGTACTATCACTATACTCATCCTTGATCTCATCAAGGCTGAGTGGCATGTATTCATCCTCACTCTCTGTGAATATCACACTATCTGTGTCTGCGTACAGAACCCTCCGCCCATGAGAATGCAATAGTCCCCAAAGTTTGATGCGAGCGTATGTGGTTGTGAAGCTGGCTACAGGTATGTTTGTAACATGTAATGTATCCGTAACCAATTCGGTAATGTACTTTATTATGTAAGTATTACCCACATTCACGATCTCCATGACCTCTTTATCGGGAGCGTTGGCATAATCCCACACCTCATTATAACTTTGGACTAGATGAACGTTCCCTTTGCCTGTATTCTCTGAAAATGTCCCCCAAAAGACTATTTAGGCACAACTTTGCACTAAAGCGATTGGCCGGGTTCTTTACAATTTGGGACCGGTCAAGTTTATCCCTTCACGGTCACGGTAGCGCTGAATATACGCCGATTTTACATTCTCGGTCTCAACTCCTCGCGGATTCCCTGATGCTTCTACATTATCCTTCAAAAAGTGTTTATATATGGTGTGAAAAGGTTGGGTAGCTTCTGAAACTTCCACACCTCATATATCTTCAATATTCTGTAGCCGTGGCGAACGGCTAGGGACAGCTCAGGGCTTGTATATACACCTCTGATCTTCCGCTGGTTGGTTGTGTGATTACAGGTCCCATTGTTCTCCTCTGCGCACTACACGCACAGGGGAAACATGAGCTTGTGGTCTATAACGATGGGTAAGATCGGCATCCATAATTCGTGAGGGGGGAGTACGTCTATGAAAGAAAGACCGAAATAGTTCTCGTTCAAATTTGCTGAACTGTGATCCCCTACGTCGTAGGGGATCACAGTTGAAACGGTCTATGTACATCCTTTTAAAGGCCTGGAAACATACTCTAAGCACCTGTACATCATTCACGCTATAACGCTCACATTCATCCGCTATATTGTATGGAATTTCTTCATCAAAACTGCTGTAGTAGCTATCAAAATCTTCACGCTCACTATCACTCATGTTGGCGTAGTTAAAGTAATGTTTGGGGGGAGGCATGCCCACGTAATTTAAAGTATCGCTAGTGAGGAAAGTGTAAGGGAAATACCCTTTTCAAACTTCGACGGCTACGTCCATCAGCTTGGGTAGCTTGGCTAATTTACAAGGTCTGAATAATAAAGTGTCTTTAAACTGAACATTACCTCTTATTTGCATCTGTATAAGTCTGTTTCCTCTTTTCAAGGGATCGCCTGTAAATATCTCCGATGACTCGTGTTCAAGCAGCTCCTTATAAAGGAATTGTTTGTCAAATTTTGCGCCGTTATGGGCAAGAATATACACAGTTTTTTTTAACTTGTTCGCTAACTTGACAATATAGGACACAAAGAGTTTCATGGGATTGTCGTGTGCGTTCGTTTTAAAAACGTTTGTCCGTTTACCACATTTGTGACACTCATTACACTCAACTTCCATGCACTCATCGCAGATAGTCTGGCTTACAAGTAGGTGTGAGATAACCTCTTTGGTTTCAGCAACCGTATATGTTTCTATATCGTAGTACACAGTTATACAAGGTCTATTTTCTGGCTTAGCATCTTTCATATAACATACATGCTTTACTCCATCTGCCTTATATTTCTCATGGCATGTAGAACAATGAATTTCATTACATTTATGCTTGAATTCCCCCAATTATCCATCATATGAAACATATCACGTTCACAGTCTCATTTTCTTGCAAGTGCCAATTGACTTATGGAGGCAAAACAGTTATTATTGAAAAATGTACGTCTACACACATTACAATCACTCTTCTCAGCTTCAACTACACGACTTTCACATTTGGAGCTTTTACACTGTTCATATACCATGTGGCATTCCTTGCAATGTTTCACTATATCATCCGCAAACTCGAGACATCTCTTACACAAATCATGATGCCTTTCATATTTTCGACTTTTATTATAACTCGCGTAAAGGCCCCTTATATTACGGATGGGAGATACATTGTTCCTGACAGCCCTAAAATAAGCAGGGGTTTTGTATGGCCTCTCACACTACTTTTAAAAACATACGCAGTTCTACTACAATCATCCATTCAAATACAACTATACGAATTCATTTCCTGCTCTACTCTTTTCAGCTCTTCAGAACCCATATTACAGTCAAACTCAAGCTTGCAATCTGAAGCCAGTTTACGGACATGCTGCACAACCGTAGCAACCAAATTTTTTGGTCCCGTGTATTTAGCACAGTAAACATATGGGCCAAAAGTACTGCTATAAAGCGCAACCACGCTCGGTGTTTATATGCCGTCAGTAAATAGCCTGGGAATTGAAGTTAAGAGTATAAGGTGTGGCCGTATGACCCTCAACACGGAATACCCGGTCAATATCTATCATGAAGTTGTCCATGTTGAAGGTTGTACTACTTTGGGAGGCCTGCATCATACGGCCCAAGATATATTCTATATCTACATCAGCCAACTGTCTGTATGGTATTACTATCCAAAACTCATCTACACCCCCGTCATCTGACCCAAACCCGAAGGACAGCCTTGTCCTGACTTCACGTCTGTCGCTGTTCTGAAGGACAAACTCCACAATACGTTCAACTACGCGTCGCAGTCCGTGTTCAAAATCATTGCTATACATGGTTCGCTGGTCAACCCTGATTTCTAGTCAGGGCTGGGGGGGGTGGAGGTGCGCACTAGTTCGAAAGTTATACCAGCTTCTACAGAACGCGAAGCTGGTGCTGCTGTGGAGGATGGGACCGGAATTGAACAGGAATAAGGGGGCACATTTTTATTAGTGGAAGAACTAGTGTGGGGGTTGTGTCGTAACACGTAGAGGGCTGGGGCTCTATTACTGGGGGTTTAACAGCCGGTGCACTCCTGGCAGGCTTTATAACTGACGTGAAAGAGGATTCATCATCATGCTCATGCCTCCGCTTTGAATTGTCACGTGGGGGCGCTACAGGTGTCGCTGGTGTGCGTTCGCTAGCGGGGTTGGAGCCTGTAGCCACAACTACACTGTCATCGGATTCGTCTGTAATATCGATGATGTGGACATGTTGCTGTACCTCATCGTCATTCACGGTTTGTGGAAGAAGAGGAAAAACAAGATTGTAGAATATAAGGAACATCACATAAAATTTTATTATATTTTGTAAATGTTCCACTTAGGAGTGTGACGTGTTAGAGATGTATTATATCACATTATCACATGTATTATATCTGGCCCTACAGGATGTGGAAAAACTGTGTTTATGCTTAAAATCATTAAAGATAAGGGGGAAATGTTCTCAAAATTTGTGCATAAAGTCATATGGTGCTATTCGACATACCAGTCAGTATTCAGCGAGTACCAAGATGATATTTTATTCCACAAAGGTGTATATGATGTTAATTCGTTAAAGGGAAATGAACATACAGTTATTGTAATTGACGATCTCATGTCGGAAATGGATAAAACGTTTGCGGGGACATTTACAGTGTTCTCCCACCATCTAACATAAGCGTATTCTTCAACAACCAGACACGATGTGTCGTTAAATACACAATATCTAGTCTTATTCGCGCAACGTAGAGATGTGATACAAATTGGGGTATTAGCCAATCAAATGTTCCCGAATCAGCAAGTACCAAGATGATATTTTATTCCACAAAGTGTATATGATGTTAATTCGTTAAAGGGAAATGAACATACAGTCATTGTAATTGACGATCTCATGTCGGAAATGGATAAAACGTTTGCGGGGACATTTACAGTGTTCTCCCACCATCTAACATAAGCGTATTCTTTATCAACCAGAATCTATTTTTCAAAAATAGATACATGCGCGATGTGTCGTTAAATACACAATATCTAGTCTTATTCGCGCAACGTAGAGATGTGACACAAATTGGGGTATTAGCCAATCAAATGTTCCCGAATCAGCGTAAGGATTTTTTGGAGTTTATAAAGAAGCTACAAACCAACATTACCGATATTTGCTTTGTGACCTTTATCCGCGAAACACGTTTAGGGTGCTTCTAAGAACGAATATATTTCAAACGAGCCTGAAACGGTGTATATTCCAGAATGACAAAGTGGCTAAAGAAATACCATGAATTAATAAAAATCTATCATCGACTGCCCCGGGCATTGCAGCAGATGTTTGTTAAAAGTATCGACTCCGACTTTTAAAATGCATCTGTGAAATCTTCTTAACGTTATAAAATATAATGTACCAATGAAACCCCCTCAGAAGGCTCGCCTACGCCGTTACAAGAACATAATACGCACACTAACTCGTAAAGTCAAACTGTGGGGAAGAAAAAACGAATTATTGTACAAAGAGGGGGTTCATTCCTCCCCATCTTATTTTCAATTTTGGGGCCTTTACTGACTAGATTAATATAATGAAGAAAGTAGGCGTGATTCCACAAGAGGTGTATGCTTCACTACAAAGCTCAAAGACCCCAGACACGGTTCTAGAACCCCATAAAAGCAGCCTTAAAAGAATGGAAAGCGAATTGTTAGACTTATTAAACAGTGAAAAGTCACCTGATGAGTAAAGACTCTTATACCAAGAAGCTCTGCAGAAATTTCTTCATAAGTACGAAAATTATGAGAATCCGACAGAGGTCCCCGTAGTCATTAGGCACAGCGCAGACGACGCTGAACATGAGGCATAGGACCTGGGGTCGATGCTAGAGATGACCAGTCAAAGAATTAAGGATCGACCTCACAATATATCGAGCATGTATTAAAAGCAGTCTCCCACATACATTGAGGAATAAAGGCTTAAGTTTTTATAATCTATTGAGTGAGGACCCCATTATACAGTGGACCGACACAGGTGAGGTCAGTGTTGAAGGAACAAAAGCACAGGGCTCGAATATTGTCGACATCGTTCATGACCTGGTGTGAAAGTGAGATAGGCCCTCACCATCAGGATGAAGCATATTAAAGCAAGACTACAACAAATAAATGTCCCCAAAACATTGATAGGAAATCTGAACAGTTTAAATGACTTGGAGCAAGCCTCGCATGTGCCACAACAGAGCACGCCATCACCCCCAACGGTGGTATCTCTGAAGAGGAGAAAGAAGAACCAAACAACAACGGTCAACCCTCCCCGCGTGCCTCTAAAATACGCAAATAGTTAACATATTAAGAAAACGCTATTATGGCATTTCTAGCCCAGCCTCCTACGGTGGCGTTGATAGACTGCACAGAGGCGTTTATAATGAGGGCGTAGAGAAAAAAGATGTTGAGAGGTTTTTGCGGGAGCAGGATGCTTATACACTTCATAAGCCGGCGAGAAAAAGGTTTAAAACAGCCAAGACAACAGCGGCATCGATTGACTCTCTTTGGCGGGCAGATTTAACAGATGTGCAAAGATATTCAGTGTATAATGGTGGTTACCGCTACATCCTATTCATAATAGCTGTATTCTCTAGATATATGTGGTTAATTCCCCTGAAAAATAAATCGCCTGAAACAGTTGCTAAAGCTACCAAAGCGCTGATGTTGGAAGAAAACAGGATTCCTGGCTATTTTTGTACGGATATGGGGAAAGAATTTATAGGCCGAGCATTTCAGAACATGCTGACAGAGTTTAATATCAGCTACTACACTAGCAATTCTATACATAAGGCCTCTTTAGCTGAAAGCGTTCAACATACCATAAAGGAACGCATGCATCGCTATTTTACACATAAAAACACATACAGATATATAGACATTCTGGATTCGCTGGCCTCATCCTACAACCGTTCACACCACCGTGCGATTGGGACAACACCTAACGAAATTTTAGAAAGATATACGTACACAGAGCGTGAGGTGAGAAGAGATATTCGTAGAGTGCCGCCACAATAGATTATATAAGGCTGTCGCGTTCGGGTAATAAATTCGCGGAGGGATTTGAGCAAGGTTGGACACGTGAGATTTTTAAAGTTAGGGGTATGAGACCTAAAGACGAGATAATGCTGTATTACGTTGAAGATTTGAATGGGGAAGAAATTGCAGGAGGCTTTTACGGCGAGGAGCTGCAGAAAGTGACATTTAATTTAGGAAAAAACGTGTTTAAAATTGAAAAAAATTTAGGAAAGAGAAAACTGTACCTGGTGAAATGGCTAGGGTACCCAGAAAGCTTCAACACCTATATAAAAGCTGATGCAATAATGGAGCTTAAATAGTATGCAACATGGCGCCTAACCATTTCTACGTCACACTTCCGTCCTCTTCTTCTCTGTCTGTACATCCTGGCAACACCCTGGCCAACTTTGTAACAGAACTCCATGTGCTGATTGAATTGGGTCGTGATTCGTATGAGGTTGGAATATGCGAAATTCAGCTGGATACCAACTTTTTAAGTATTGATTATAAAGAACCCATTTCTACGGTTCTTAGAAACTGTGATGAGTGTGAAAAAGCCGGGGTAACTCGGGATGAAACCATGTGTGCCGCCCGGAGTGGGAAAGCACTGTATTACACTACAGTAGTAACACTAGTCCCGGGTCGTTATGGTGCGACCGAGGATGTTGTGAGAGACTTAAACAGTAGTTTAAAAAGCTCAAATCCTACGGATGATTTAGTATATGAAATCGTAAACAAAAAACACCCTGCACATACTCTGACCCTAAAATCACAGGCTAACAGAAATATTAAAGACAAAGGACTGGTCAAAATTATAACCGAGGGCCGATATGGAGCATCCCTCCAAAGAGGAAGGAAAGCATTTCGAACAATTTTTTTAATAATTTCAGGTAAATTTTACGTTAAAAATTATTTTTATAAAAAAATATTAAAAAGGTTTAATAATATTTGCATGTTAAGTAGAAAAATCATACTCTTTCGTTAAATGTTGATTGAATTTGAATTATTTGATATTTTAGTTTGAAAACTTGTTTGCATATAGATAAATACATATGTTTTATTGTGTAGATGTTTTATTAAAATTAAATGACAAATGTTGATTTTATAGCCTTTTTAAAATGTACCCCTTTTTTACGGCACACCCGTTTTATATATATATATATATATATATATATACAGGGTGTACCATAAGTCCGGCATCATAGGAAAAATAATAAAAAAAGGTAAAACAAAAGCTTTTATTTACAGAACGTGCTCAGTATGTCCACCATTGTTTTCAATACACAAATTCAGACGTGATACCCAGTCAGCAAGCACACGGTGAATGATGTCAAGAGTAATGGTGTTACATGCCCCAATAATGCGCTGCCGCAAATGTTCAACACTCCTAATTTTCTCTGCGTATACCAGCGCTTTCAAGTGGCCCCAGAGATATAAATCTAGTGGCGTGAGATCCGGGCTTCTAGCTGGCCATTCCACAGGCCCTCGACGTCCTATCCAATGACCAGGGAATTGTTGGTACAGGTATTCCCTTACTTGGGTGCTGTAATGTGCAGGAGCGCCGTCTTGCTGGAACCATGTTGGGAAATTTCCTTCTTCGTTCAAGACACTGGGAAATGCTTCTTCCTTCAGCATACGTAGGTAGGTGCCTCCAGTGACATGTTCATCGAAAAAGAGGGGGCCTATGATGCGATCCTTCCAAATGCCACACCATACCATCACCCGAGATGCACCTTGTTCCTTTGAAGAGGTATACCAGTGAGGGTTGTTTTGAGACCAGTAGCGGGTGTTCTGTCGATTTACCTCACCATTTCCATAAAAAACAGCCTCGTCACTGAACAGAATGGTGGACGGGAAATTGGCATCCCGAGCCTATTGTTCCGTAGCCCATTCACAAAATTCCATCCGCCGGTCGGGATCATCTTCACTTAATTTCTGTAGGATCTGAAGTTTATATGGATGCCATTTGTGAGCCTGAAGAATGCGATGGATGCTACTTTTCGACACTCCTGTCTCGGCGGACAATCGCCGAAGAGACTTATTGGGACTTCTTTTAAAATGAGCCAGGATAGCAGTAGCTGTATCATCGTCAGTGGACCTCCTTGAAGGTCCACTGCGTGGTTTATCTTCTGTGGATCTCAGGGCATTGGTTTCTGCTCGTATGTAGGAGAATTACGACTTCTGATTGATCGAGGTCCATGGTGTAGTGGATAGCATATCTGACCGGCAATCGGATGATCCCGGGTTCGATTCCCGGGTGGTACCTCATTTTTTCATTTGTTCGTTCTCCCTCCTCATCTTGTGCGGAACGCTCTTCTACTCAAGCGTCGTTCTTTACATTAATTATACTGTGTGTTGTTTGCAGTTAAAATGTATATATATGTACGGCATGCGAAGGTGCCCCCTCAGGGCATTGGTTTCTGCTCGTATGTAGGAGAATTACGACTTCTGATTGATCGAGGTCTATGGTGTTGTGGATAGCATATCTGACCGGCAATCGGATGATCCAGGGTTCGATTCCAGGGTGGTACCTCATTTTTCATTTGTTCGTTCTCCCTCCTCTTGTGCGGAACGCTCTTCTACACAAGCGTCGTTCTTTACATATATATAGATATATCCAAATGCCTTGTTATGCCCTCTATGTCAACTGGCTGCTTAAGCCAACTGGCTGGTTATGCTCTCTATGTCAACTGGCGGATTAAGACTTCTAAGCCAACTGTGAGGTCAAGAACGTTCATTATGCGTCGGGGCTTTCTAGGCGAAGGATGCTCTCTCTCCTCCTCCTCTTCTCTTCTCTCTCTTAGGTTAGGTTTGAGTGTCAGCTTGGGGGATTTCTCCTTGCTTGCATCTTCCATTTTTTTTGTGGCACTGGCACCATGGGGGATGGGAAGGGGTTTGGCACTTTGCAACAAGGGGATGGGGTGGCACTGGAACTCAATTGATCCAGAGTGCATGCAATTGCACTCTACCATTTTGCGGTCATACTACTCACGTGTCTTCGAGTGTGCCAACCCTCTAACTGCACCTGCATTCACAATGGTTTGAAATGTACGTCCGCCTGCAAGCTGACGACCTGTTCTAACATGGCTGATGATAATGAAGAGCTAGAACAAGACTGATGATTCTTGTGATGAGTAAAAAGGAAAATATTTTGTTACGATTACCAAAAGTAATATGAAATGAATATTGTTACGAGTTATTAGTGTAATATATTACAATGTATATAATGTGGTTTTTTTTATTGAAGACAGTCAAATATTGCATCAATTTATGCATAATGTCATTCTAAACAGCTTATAATTTGTGATAAATATGACTAGCACTCACGGATTTTGAGCTATTGCCCAATATCAGATATGTGCAAAATCGGGCTGAATTTGGCAGCCATTTAAAAATAGTCAAAAAATGGCACATAATAATTAATTTTAGAACATGTTGTCATTATTTTCCAGTTCATATATCAGGTTAAGTGACCGCATGTGTATTTTGGTCACTCCATTGAAGTATTCAAAATTATACTGAACTATATAAAAGAAATGTTAAAAAACGTTAAAAAAATGTGTTTTTGCTATATTATTCCGAATATATCAAAATCTACATTTAAAAAATCGACTACAAATTCATCACCGTAAGTGAAATGTCATTTTAAACAACTTTTAACTCGTGGTAAATATCTGTAGCATCAATCAATAATGAGCTACAGCCCAATAGCAGGCATGTTTAAAATCGGCCTGAAATTGACGATCGTTTTGAAGGATGGCCACCAAAATGGCATTTAGCTGGGAATCTGGGATGTCCATCACATGATTCCATACAGTTTAGATATCAAACTAACTAAAAATCAAGTTGACTTTTAGTGCCTCCATTTGGTAGTCAAATTTTATCTGGCTCACGGACTATTGTGACTATTAAATTATGGAAAACTAATATAATTATCGAACAGACATAAAAAATTACTGTAACAGACTTAATGATATCATTAAAAAAAACAAAAGCAGAGCATTACTGTTCAAAAATTGATGAACAAAAATCCAGTCCCAAAAAGCTATGGAACACTCTAAAGGATTTAATTAACACAAAAGAAGGTGAAAGTAAATCTCTCACCCAAGACGAACATTCTTACAGTGATCCCAAAGACATAGTCTGTTTATTAAACAATTTTTTTTGCAAGTATCGGCAATAATACTGCAGACTCGATTCCAATTACTGACACTCATTACCGACGATACACGCCACAACCCACTCCAAACTCATTTTTCTTTGCTCCAATCCTACCAAACGATATCTCTTTAGCCATAAAAAATCTAAAATCTGAAGACCCTGACATCAATACGATCCCAGTAAAAATAAAAAATTAGTATCCGATGAAATTGCAATACCACTCGGTAAACTAATGAATGAATCATTAACACCAGGTATATTCCCTGACAGTCTAAAGGAACCCAACTTTAAGTAAAGTATTTAAAAAAATCGTAAGCAATAAACTTACTGAATTCTTAATTAAATACACTATTTTAACTAAAACATAATTTGGGTTTAGAGGTGGGTATACAACGGCAGATGCCATAAACATGCTATTAGAAAATGTTTATCAGAACTAAAACAGCAAAAAACACACAGTCTTGGTCTTCCTCGACTTGTTAAAAGCATATGTTACACTTTCGCGTGAAATCTTATTGAATAAACTTCACATATACGGAATAAGAGGAAATATTTTCGATTGGTTCAAATTGTATTTGTTAAATCGTCATCAGTACGTCAGGTTAAACTTATCCGACAAGGCGAAGCTAACTAGTGGGGTCCCACAAGAATATATCCTTGGACCATTACTATTTCTAATTCACGTCAACGATTTCATCTCTCAGCAACATTAAATTGCGTCCAATACGCAGATGATACCAGATTTACGTCTTCCCCATCATAATTTGGACTTTCTGATAAATGAAACGAACATGCATTTGGAACATATATATACGTACAGTAAATGCGCGAGTGCTAATAAACTTTTATTGAACCTGACAAAGTCATCTTATGATTATTACCACAAAACGCATAACTACACTCTATCAACTAAAAAATGGGAACGCTACTCTTGCAAGGGTTAATGGGGTTAAAGTACTTGGCATTAATTTAGACGAAAAACGAAATTTCAAAAGTCATGTACAACATCAAATATAAAATATAAAGATTTCTCTTCATATTATTTAAACTAAAAAATACTCCTCCTCAAAACGCGCTCCTTACCCTGTATTATTCCTTCATCCACCCACATTTATTGTATTGCATTACAACATGAAGTAGCTCAAAAAAATATATAAAACATCCTTTGGAAATCACTCATAAAAAATGTCTGCGAACTCTCTCGAATAATGACAACGGACAAAGTTACACTTCCCCAATGTTTAAAGAACTAAATATTTTAAAACTAAATAACTTGTACAAACTCAGCGTTGCTGTCAACATGTTCAAAGTTATCAATAAAAATAACATACATTAACCATTCAAAGAGCAATCACCCCCATCAAATACACCATCATTATAACACTACAGTAGACTGTCCACTGTGTCCAGTGATTTTATACACAAACCAAATTGTACAATGGAAACTGTGGGAAATGCTTTTTCTTTCAAAGGAGCAGATGTCCGGAATGCAATTCCCATAAATATCAGGCAGGCTTCATCACTAAATGTATTTAGCAAATCACTACACTAAAGAGGTACTTCATTAGCTCCTACTGATATATAAATTCTCTACTGCCATTTTTACAGTAGTAATTAAGTTCCGATTTTATAATTAAGTATCTAAAATATGTAAATTTCATTAAACACTTTTAAGTTCATAATTCACCTTTTTTTTAAATTTATTTATTTTTATTACGCATTTATTTTCTACTAAATATACATTTGATCATTTTATTTAAAATTATGTAAAATTTTGTAAATTTTCCTCTTGTATTTTTATTATTATTATTATTATTATTATTATTATTATTTGTTAATATTATTACTTTTACTTGCCATTTTCACTTCTCATATGCAATAAATAAACTGAATCCCATTAATTTTGCCTAAAAAGCTTCCATGCTTCCAAAGGCATATTCAGATTAGAATACTGTGAATATATTGATGCCATATCATATATCTAAATTGGAGAGAAAAATATTAAAAAATATTGTAAAAAAACTGTCACGGGTATTCTTTTCTGAAGAATGAAACTACGCAGAAACTGGCTGATATATAATATTAGTCTTCATTATGGGGTACCCGGTAGACAACAATCTCGGGGAAATGTTGAACGATTTAATTTCTCAGTGAAAAATATTCTTCGATTTTAACAGAAGAACATTTAACGCGTTTTTGGAATGAAGATGTTCCTTTTGTTCAATTTGTCCGTAATACCTCAATTCATTCTAGCACTGAGGAGAAACCTTTTTCCTTTTCTTTGGAAAATGACAAAAGAAGTTTATGGTAAAGTAAAGAAGAACGTAATAGATCAAAAAGAAAGTTGAGATATAAAGTTTAATAAGAATTTTAAAAAAATATGCACTCAATTGAAGGCGAAGCAATTCGTATAAAAAAAAAGACTCCCATTCCAGGAGAAAGAGTACCTTTACAGTCGCCTTATCAAAGACCTTATGTGGTATTGCAACGAATTAACACTTATGTATATAATGTTAAAGACTTAAAAAAGCATAAGGTCAAGAGAGTGCATAATTATAAATTATATCAAAACGACTTCAAAAGTGGAAAATGAGATAAAAAGATAACTGTACCACTTAGAAAAAAAGAAAACATTTAAAAATATTGAAGATAATAATGTCTTCACACACACACACACACACACACACACACACACACATATATGTGTATGTATATATATATATATATATATATATATATATATATATATATATGGGATGAATTTCACAATTAAACACGTGAAATGAATAAATGCAGCATATATATATATACTGTATATATATATATATATATATATATATATATATATATATATATATATATATATATATATATTATAATATATATATATATATATATATATATATATAACTTAGACTAACACAAACTTAGATGTAGCTCGTAGCGTAAACTAACCACTTTTTGTTATTCTTTATACTTTTTTTTTCCTTATTTGCATGTCTGTAACTTTCTTCATTGCATGTCTGGAGTTTGCATGGTATGATAGTGTTTGAGTTAAGAATGTGTTGCATGGTTTGTAATGCGTTCTTATTTAACTTCTTCTCATCTTTCACCCCTTTCCGGCAGAGTGGGCTGCATCCTCTACCTCCCTATGGAGTAGAGGACCGGTCTGCAACTGCTGGAGGTATGTGTTGCTTTGAGTTAAGAATGTGTTGTATGGTTTGTAATGCGTTCTTATTTTATTTCTTTTCATCTTTCACTCCTTTCCGGCAGAGTGGGCTGCATCCTCTAACTCCCTATGGAATGGAGGACCGGATCTGCAACAGCTGGAAGTATTCTCTTCGACTATTTTCCGACTTGTCGGCAGTGGCCGGCGGATAATGATGGTGTCCTTCTTTCTCTTTTTCTGAATGAATTTTAATCCACGAGTGATAGGTTTTGCTACTTACTTAACCCGATATTCTCTTCTTTTAACCCCTTACTTTCTTCATTCTCTCGGGCTAACCTTAGAGTGGATCTTAGGGTTTTTGTTAGCCTTAGCTTCTGTATATATATATATATATATATATATATATATATATATTCAAGAAAATCTCTATATCTTTCCTCGAACTCTGATAGATTTAGAAATGGTGATAGAATATCTTTAAGATAACCTTTAGTACTGTAGATAGAATAGAATCTGAAGAGTCTGATACATCCGATATTGATAAATAATCCACAAATAAGTGATGATAAAAGCATTATTTCAGCGGAACACCAACATCCTTGTAATGTACGTTCGAGAAGGAAGATTGATGTAGATGTAAGTCCAATATCCATCTTTTAAATAAAGGAAGAAAATATATGTACACTGTACAGTATATATGGTTGCATGTGTGTGTGTGTGTGTGTGTGTGTGTGTGTGTGTGTGTGTGCAAATTATAAATATAAATCAAAATTATATATATATATATATAAGGGTGATCCAGAGAAATGGGACCCAAAAGAAACCCCTGTAACTCTTAAAGTATAAGTCCTTTTATAAAATCATACGCATCATTCGAAAGAGGATAGTTACAAGTTTGTGCAGGATTGTATAGGTTTTTACAATACAAGACAAGATAAGATACAAAACAAAATAAAAGTGTTATTAAAACTAACCCTTCAAGATGACTGCATGGACTGTGGAACAGCTGCGTTTCATAACTGAGCAATATTATGAGCATGGAAGAAGTGTAGTTTCAGCTCTTAGAAGGTGATTTTGACATCTGAAAATTTGTCTTGAAAGATCTTTGAGCTGAAACTACACTTCTTCCATGCTCATAATATTGCTCAGTTATGAAATGCAGCTGTTCCACAGTCCATGCAGTCATCTTGAAGGGTTAGTTTTAACTAACACTTTTATTTCTTTTGTATCTTATCTTGTCTTGTATTGTCAAAACCTATACAATCCTGTACAAACTTGTAACTATCCTCTTTCGAATGATGCGTATGATTTTATAAAAGGACTTATACTTTAAGAGTTACAGGGGTTTCTTTTGGGTCCCATTTCTCTGGATCACCCTATATATATATATATATATAATATATTATATTATATATATATATTATATATATATATATATATATATATATATATATATATATAACGAATCAGAACACCTGTATGCGAAAACGATAGAGAAAAAATAAAAATAATCCTAACCAATATTCAGGGCCTTAAATCAAATCATTCTTCGGACAAAGTTTTATACCTGAAAGGACTCATGCAAGAAGCCGGAGCAGACTTTACATGCCTCACGGAAACTCATCTAAAGGACTGCCAGGTGAACTGTGAAAACTGTGAGTTCTGTAGTGACAAAAAAGAAATACAAATTGACAACTATAACATACTCCGAGCCGACAGAACAGTGAAACGTGAAGGAGGATGTGCTATTTACACACGCGAAAGGCATATGGCAGAAATGACTATAAGTACTTCAAACAGCTACGTAGAATGTGTAGCAGTAAAAGTTGAAAAATTAAATATGGTACTAATTGTAATGTACAGACCCCCAAACACGCCAACCTCAAAATTTTCATATTCCATTACAGAGGTAAAAAATTGAGCAAAAGATCTACTCTCCAACCCCAAAATATTTTTCTCTGTGGTGATTTTAATTTCCCATTCATGAAATGTAAAAGGATAGAAAAAATATATATATATACCAAAACAAGGGGGGGGCACACGGGAAGACCAGGAACAGGTAAAAATGCTGCTAGCTCTAGCTGATGAATTTATATTGACACAAGAAATAACAGAAAACACAAGAAAAAACAACTGCCTAGATTTGGTATTCACAAACAAAAGTAACCTAATTGATAATGTAGAAATATCCCCAACTATAATATCGGACCACAACATTATTGAAATAACGACGAATATAAAAGCAACAGGAAAGGAAAGAACACGCACAACAGAAAGAAGCAAATTCGAAATTTTTAATTTTCACTCCAAAGCTATAAACTGGGAAGATGTTGCATCCAGCATGGAAGTAATAGACAACGGAAGAGATGCTAATGACTTTAGAGGGGAAGACGCTCGAAATTGTGGAAAGACACGTCCCAAAAATACAGTAAAGAGGAAAGAGAAGCAGGTTCGAGAGACAAAAGAGGTCATTGTTCCGAAAGAGAAAAAAGTGACTGCAAAACTAAGTAACTGTAAAGATAACAACATCAGAAAAATATTAAATGATAAACTGCAGAGTATCGATGACGTCATACAGGAACTAATTGAGAAGCATACAGAAAAAGACGACAACGCTATAGAAGCGATAAAGGTTAACTCAAAGTACTTCTATAATTTTGCAAAAAGGAAGTCGAAAAACCATGCGACTATCGGACCTCTAAAAAACGAGAGCAGTGCTTTATCTGATGATCTAACAGAAGTATTTGAAATATTAAGAGCTCAGGACGAATCATCTTTCAGTATCCAAAAAACTGACAAACTGATATGCCATAGAAACGCGTTATGTGAAGAACTACAAGGGGAAAGTACAGTGCGTTCGAAAAGTCTCTCCGCAGTCAACCAACACTTTAAAAAAAGTGTTTGACAACAAGTGTAGACGAGTTGCTCTGTGCCTGCAAAATGGTGGAAAACATTTTCAACACATGCTGTAAAATCAAAAGGTTATGTAATAAAATCACTAAATCATGGATGAATGAAAACATGTAGTTTTTCAATTTCCTATGCATTTAACATAGAACTGCGGAGAGACTTTTCGAACGCACTGTATAACAGACTTCGACGTTACAAAGGATGATATTACACAAGCTATAGGGAAACTAAAAGAACACTCAGCGGCAGGACCGGATAAAGGGAATGCCACACTCATCAAAAACTGCAAGAATGCAATCGCTGAACCACTATATTGGATATGGAGACGATCACTAGACACGGGAGAAATACCGGGCATCCTGAAGAGCGCGAACATAGTCCCAATATATAAAGGAGAAGATCGATTCGAGGCCAAAAACTACAGGCCAGTGTCGCTTCCATCTCATCTCACCAAAATATTTGAAAGAAGAGTTAGACAGAAAATCTATGACTTTTTGGAAACTCAGAAAAAATTCACTAATAAACAACATGGGTTTCGGTCAGGCAGATCATGCCTATCACAACTAATGGAACACTACAACAACATTATTGATGCACTTGAAAGTAATGAAAACTATGATGTAATATACACAGACTTTGCCAAAGCGTTCGACAAGTGTGACCATGGAATCATACATAAACTGAAATATGTGGGAATAACAGGAAAAGTAGGGAAATGGCTATATAATTTCCTTAATGAGCGGCGGCAAGTCGTTACAGTACAAGGAGTATTTTTATCAGAATCAGAGGTCCTCAGCTCGGTACCACAAGGAACAGTATTAGCTCCACTACTCTTCATAATTATGCTAACTGACATAGATGAGGACGTTACCAGAGAGAGCACAGTAACATCCCTTGCCAATGACACAAAGATCAGTAGAAAAATAAGAAACCCAGAAGATATAGGAACTCTCCAAACCGACATGAACAGAATCTACAAGTGGACGGAAGAGAACAATATGAAGTTTAACACTGAGAAATTTCAGCTTTTACGGTACGGAAAAAGGGAAGACCTAAAATCCATAGAATATTATACCCCAAATGGACAGGAAATTTAGAGAAATTCTAGAGCAAAAGATTTAGGGGTTGTAATGATTAATGATGCGAAATTTGAAACACAAAATAAGATAGCAGTAAACAGAGCAAAGAGACTAATAACTGGGCAGATACTGAGAACTTTTAAACGAATGGATAGGAATATAATGATTCCTCTACTGAAAACACTAATCATACCCAAATTGGAATACTGCTCAGTCCTAACAGCCCCATATAAAAAAGAAGACATTAGACAACTGGAAGGGATTCAGAGAAGCTTCACAGCCAAAATCAAGGGGTGCAAAGAACTAAATTACTGGGAAAGGTTACGCGAACTAAACCTATATTCACCTATATTCGTTACACTTGGCAAATTATGGAGAAACTAGTCCCTAATCATACTCTGAACCCTGTAACTCCTGAAACAACGGTGGAAAGTAGAAAAGGAAGACTGTGTCGTGTTCCCAAATTAAAGGCGAGACGGAACATCCTTAACCCTGAAAGAAAATAGTTTTGTTGTGAGAAGACCAAAACTGTTTAATCAGCTGCCCAAAGACCTAAGGAATACGAATGGTGTTGCAGTGGACATCTTCAAAAGAAGATTAAACGCCTGGTTCAGAACAATTCTCGATGAGCCGGGCGTACCTGGCTGTGCGAGGTGGAGAGTACAAGAAACCAACTCACTACTTCACCAGGCCAACTCGAGAGGAGGGGCGACAAGCTTGTTCGTGAAATGAGGACTCATCGCACGGAACCTTTGATAATGTCTTCACACACACACACACACACACACACATATATATATATATATGTGTGTGTACACTCAAGAAAATCTCTCTCTCTCTCTCTCTCTATATATATATATATATACAGGGTGGGCCGTAAGTTTCCATACATAGGAAAATTAAACGTTTGTTTTTATGTTTCAGATACCCTAAGAATATGCGTTTGACGTAAGATCTTGTTTACTGATGAAGCAAATTTTTACGTCAATGGAGAGGTTAATCAGCAAAACATACGTTATTGGAGTAATGCTAACCCTAACTGGCTGAGTCCGACGAAGATGCAAGGTGCCGGTAAAGTGATGGTGTGGGCCGGATATGGGGTGACAGAATTATTGGACCAATTTTTGTCAGTGGAAATCTTAATGCCGAAAGGTATCTTAACATGTTGCAAGAAGAGATTTTCCCATCCCTGCTAAACGAGGAAGGTACTTCCAGTTTACTTCCAGCAAGATGGAGCTCCACCTCATTATGGTCTTCACGTGCGTCGGTATTTGGATCAGCAGTTTCCGGATGCTTGGATTGGTCGGCGTGGTCCTGTGGAGTGGCCTCCCAGATCCCCAGATCTCACCCCCCTTGATTTCTATCTTTGGGGGCACTTGAAGGCCATGGTGTATCAGGAAAAGATACGAGACATAAATCATCTAAAGGAACGTATCACCAACGCCATTACAAGCATAACGTCAACTGTGCTAATGCGTGTTCATCAACAGTGGGGAACACGTATTGAAATGTGTTTTCAAAACAATGGCAACCATGTAGAGCATATTATTATTATATAAATAAAAATGGTTGTCCATAAAAAAATGTTTATTTTTCCTATGTATGGAAACTTACGGCCCACCCTGTATATATATAAACACACTCAAGAAAATCTCTTTATATATATTGTCGGTAAGTAATCGTAGAAAATTGTCGAGAAAGATAGAAATTTCCTGTAAGTGTTAGGATACTGTATTCGAGTTTTTATCGTTATTATTATTTCATAATTTAATTTCCGATATTACAGGATGAGTAAATTAATACAAGAGCGACAAAACGTGATAATACAAAAAAATTATGCAAATGAAATAGTTTTATAGACGCATTTGGGTTGACGGATAATTTTGGCATGAGGATATCAAGCGGACGTCATATCCATATATGAGGTGCATTTATGGAAAATTTTTGCACGATAACGTCACGCGTCCTCACATCCGTTGATAGGATATATTTGAGAGCGGTGTGGGAAGGTTAGGTTAGGTAAAGGGGAGACTTCACGAACGTTTATAAGCTATATTTGAAGGTCGCATAGCCTCTGGGGGATGCCGTAGCCCCTTAAGGGTCCCAAGGGCGACACCTGGAACCCGGAAACAGCTCGTCCACGCGCACCTGCGCGCGACAACGCCCACGCGTCCCACGTACGATCGTTCCCGCACGCCCACGTTGAACTCACGCGGCAGCCCGGCACGTCTTATCCATGCCCACATCTCTCCCGGTTGCGTGAGATCGTTTTGAGTGTGTGTACGGTCTAGCTCTTTAAAGATAGATGGAAAGTTTGTTTGTTCATGCAGGGCGCAACGCTCTCAAGCATTAGTCTTCTGATATACATATACAGGGCGTCCCAAAAAAATGTATACACACTTTAACAGCTGATAGCTCAATTGATGTTTCTTTCTTTCCAAGTTAAACCCATTAGAATTAATAATGGCAGTCAGACTAAGCTTTGAACAAAGGAAATTCATTCTAAAATGCTACTGGAAGTGTGAAAACGCAGTTGAAGTGCAAAGACAGTTTAGGAGGGAGTTTCAAACAGATCCACCAACGCGACTTACCATCACTCGAATTAGAGATAAGTTGAAGCCGATGGAACTGTTCAGAATGTCCACAAGAAGCGTTCCGGAAGACCACGGACATCGACAAGCCCCACAAAGCAAGAAAGAGTACTGGAAACGTATCACCAAAGTCCAAGAAAATCTGTGCGGCAAGCGAGTCGTGAGGTAGGAATTTCAGAATCGTCTGTCCAACGCATTTTGAAGCGCTGTCAATGGAAAAATTACATTCCAAGATTAGTCCATGCTATTAATGAAGATGATCCGGACCGAAGAGTGGAGTATTGCGAGTGGTACTTGGCACGATGTGGATGTGGATTGGACGAAGGGGTTTCGTAGAATACCCTCCGCGTTCACCAGACCTCACACCACTAGACTTTTTTTATGGGGATACTTAAAAGACAAGTCTACGCTATAAAACCTGCAACAGTCGCTGAATTGAGAGCAGCCATTGAACGAGAATGCACACAAATACCAAACGAAATGTTTCGTGATGTTTGCGATTCCATTGCTTCGCGTTATCAGCAGTGCCTGGACCAGAACGGACGTCAGTTTGAAAACAGGCGTTGACAAAACAATTAAATAATGTCAGTAGATTCTATTACATTTTGAAAATGAAATGTATTTTAATAAACACTGCCTTTATAAGTATTTAAAGTGTGTATACATTTTTTTGGGACGCCCTGTATATAGTAGCGCCCATAAGTATTCATATAGAGAAATATTTCGGTTATATTCGTCCCTATCTCTTGTACCATGCATAGGATAGTTATATAAGCTTTACTGTTCGTTTGGAAAAATTAAAGAAATAAAAAATTAGTTCAATTTCAACATATAATGCAAAACATCAAAGAATTTTAGGAAAATTATAAAACGTTAAAGTGCAAAAGTTTTCGTACATTCACTTACAAAATTATTTAATACTTTGTTTGTCTACCTTTCGTTTGAATGACTTCAGTGATTCGTTTTAGGTATTTTTCTACAAGGTTTCAACAACTCTCAGTAGAAATTTAGTCCATTTTTCTAGAGAAAATTGTTGCAATTCATTCAGATTTGAAGGGTTTTTCTTGCGGACAGCCTTTTTAATATCAAACCATAAATTCTCGATTAAATTGAAATCTGGGCTTTGACTGAACCACTCGAGAAGCTTTAAATTTAAAACCATTTCATAGTGCTCTTACTCCAACTTTTGAACTGAAGGCAATACATTTTCTTCTAAAATTTCCTGATATTTCTTCGAATTTAAGATTCCATTGATGACAACAAGCTTTCCTGGACCAGAAGCACTAAAGCATCTTCAAAGAAGTAAACTACCACTACCATATTTAACCGTAGGAAGGATGTTTTTTTCCTCGAGTGAAGTATTTGATTTTCGCCAAATATACCGTTGCTCATTTTCCTTGAATAATTCAATTTAGGTCTCGTCTGTCCACAGAACTTTTTTCCAGAATGCAAATCCATCATTTTGATGATCCTTGAATTACTTTAAACGAGATTCTTTGAGCACAGAGGTTTTCTTCGTGCAACTCTTCCATGCAGACCGTTTTTTCTTAATGTACGATGTACAATGGAGGGATGGACATCGACCTTAGACAGTCTTAATGTTTGGGACATATCACCCGCAGTCACTCGTGGATTCGCAGCAGCCATTCCTTCAGTCCGTCCTGATATCTTGCAAGGTCGTCTACCTTGGTACAGTTTTGATTATTCCAAAACTTTGCCGTTTCTTTATAACTGCAGCAACTGTCGTAAATGGAATTCGAAGTTCTTCTCCTATCTTTCTATAACGCTTTCCAGGCTCGTGCGCAGCAATAACAGATCTCTTAAGATCTGTAGACAGCTCTATACCACGACGACCTATTGCTTACTAATGGCTCATACAGTCATCCGTCTTCCATGAAGATTCACAGAGAAAATTCTAGAATTCAAAGTTGCCAACAGTCTCTAATCAGTAAACAGCCAACTAGTGATGAAAAATTTAAATCCTTCAAGCGTAGGTGGACAGAGAAAGTATTAAATAATTTTGTAAATAAATGTACGAAAACTTTTGCATTTTAACTTTTCCATTTTCTTCAAATTCTTTGATGTTTTACAGTATGTGTTGGAATTAAACTAATTTTTTTATTTGTTAAATTTTTCAAAACGAACTTTTTCTTAACTATCCTATGCATGGTACAAAAGAATAGGATGAATATTCCTCTGTAGAGGCGGGGCCACCAGCTTGACCTCCGTGTGAAGAGAGACCAACGCACGAAACAACATAAGGTTCATAAGGTAAGGTAAGGTTGTACGAATATTTATGAGCGCCACTGTATATATATATATATATATATATATATATATATATATATGCTTTATCAAGGGAAACTATTACATTCAGCCATTTCGAGCTAAAATACTTACCGTATAATCTTTTCATGCATTCATAATAGATGTTTAATTATTTATTTACTTTAAATATGTAGTTATCTGTTATTGGCTTTATTATACATTTATCTTTCATGATACGAAGTAATAATTATACGATTAAATGTAAAACAAATAACATATCTTTAAAAATATTGTTTTTCAAAATCTGTTACCAAAATGTTTAAAGAAAATTCTCTTTTGAACGCTAATAACACTGATTTAAAATTTTTAATGTATTATAAGTTATTAGATGGAATATTTTAAACAATGGTATTGTCTGTTTATATTAATATGTAATAAGCAAAATTGTACTTATTTTCATTATATATTTTTCATGAGTTATCATCATCTCTCTCTCTCTCTCTCTTAGAAACATATTTAGTTTAAATGATAACCCAACTCGCAACAATGGTTGGAAGTTGAATTTGAAACGGTTTAGGACTAGTGTGTGTGGGAATTACTTTACTTATAAGATCTGTGACACGTGGAACAGGTTACCTTCAGAAGTTGTGAACAGTTCCTCTGTGGATCATTTCAAGAAAAGGTTAGACCAAATCTTGCACATTATTTGAGGGTGCAGAAAATCTTCCTTGTCACCCGTTGCCATTGGTACTTCCTCGGTATGGGCCGCAAGGCCTTTTGAGGTTCTTCTTTTCCTTGTAACTCCTTGTAACTTGTAACTCTCTCTCTCTCTCTCTCTCTCTAGTGTCCCTGAAGAAAAATCATTCAGTTACTGAAAAAGGATATGGTTTCAATGACGCAATCTACCCAGCACTAGTAACCACGACTTCCTTTCCCGGCACCTATACAGAATGGTGAGGTCGAGCCCGGGGAGAGATGACGGGCCCCCATCGGGGAGAGATGATGTTGAGCTGGTGGCGGACGTACCTTCAACTGAAGGGTGCGTCCAGGTACAGGTGGGTGACCCTCCTTCCACGTTGGAGGGGGCTCAGGCTCCTGTGGAAGTTGCCCCCTCGTTGGTGAGGGGTTCTTCAACTCCCGACAGCCCTGGCTGTTTGGGAAACGGGTCGTGCTAGGGGGCGGTCAGAATAGGGAAGGCTCCCTCCGTGCAATGCTTTTTAATGCTAGGTCGATTACGAATAAGTTTTGCGAGCTACGGGCGCTTAGCATCACAATACCAGGATATCGTTGCCATCACCGAGTCCTGGATTCATACTGATCGTAGGGACTACGTTGGGGAGCTCGAAATTCCCGGGTATAGAATGTTTCGCAAAGACCGCACCCGTGGGGAGGGGGGAGGGGTACTAAAAAACGTCAGGGACACGTTGAGTCCGGTTGACTGTCAGTTCCGATCGGAACGAGGGCTGCTTGGCGTCGATTTGAACGTGGGAGGGACGAACTATAGGTTAATCTTGGTGTACAGACCTCCGCATCTCCTCCTCGAGGAGAATACAGCCCTGTACACCGAACTCCGTAGCCTGCTAGGGGATAGGGTGTGTGTAGTTTTAGGAGACTTCAACTGTCGCAGCATAAAGTGGGAAGACAGGACTGCTGATGCTGAAGGGAGGAGGCTCGTTGACTTTGCTGATGAGAAATTCCTCACTCAGTGGGTCAATGAGCCTACACGAGGCGAAAGCGTTCTAGACTTAGTATTCACGACCGAAGACAACCTCGTCACTGGCCTCACCGTTGACGAATCGTTGGGCGGAAGTGATCACGGTCTGAGTAGGTTCGTGTCTGCGTCCCTCGGGTGAAGCGTAGTAACTCGAGAGGCAGCAAGCTTGATCTTCGGCGGGCGGACTTTGTTAGCCTCCGGGATAGCGTAGGTAAGATGGGGTTAGAGGTCGGCGGCGATGTTGAGGGAGTGTGGAGTGCATTCCGGGACGAGTTTATGGTGGTGCAGTCTGCTGCCATACCCTCAAAACCGGTCAGCCCTGCTTCAACGCAACCTAAGTGGTTCACTCGTGACATCGCTTCGGCTATCCGAAATAGGAAAGTAGCGTATAGGAGGGCGAAGGCCAATCGTTCCCATGAGAACACTGAAGCGTATGTCCGCCTGTGTAGGGAAGAGAAGGCGAAGGTTAGGCTAGCGAAACGTAACGAAGAACTCCGGGTGGCAAGCCTCTGCAAGGGGAACCCTAAGGAGTTCTTCAGTTATGTTAATAGTAGAAAGCCCATTAGAAGCATGGACCGAAGCGGCGTTCTGCGGACCTCCGATGCGGACATCGCTAATGTGCTGAATGAGTACTTTGCGAGAGTGTTCACCAGGGAGGACACCCGTACAGATATGGTAGTGACGGATTGATACTAAAAAACTGCTGTGAAAGCCCATTATAGTTATACGTTATTGAGTGATCGTGACACGTACAAACCTCTAAATAGAGACTCATTGGAGGATGTTAATAAAATGTTTAACAGAAAATTAAGAGAAATATTAAAAAATAACTATAATGGGCTTTCACAGCAGTTTCTTAGTATCAATCCGTCACTACCATAATTTAGGGCGGGTCGTACTCAGGTGACAACATGAATCTGAAGGAAATCCTACCATCAGGGGTGTCTAAATTTTGTGTTTTTACATGGGGAATTCAAATATGAGCTTATTTTTTTTGGATAGGATAACTCTAACCTACATCATTTTGTATTTCTAAATTGCCAATTTTACCCTTTTGAACCCCTTTATAATATATTAAAAGATATAAGGTAAATCATTTATATGACAAGGCCAAATCAACTTTACATATATTTATTAATAGGTGAACTGCATGTATATCACTGGATATAATTACAAAGATCATTCTCCTGACATCTTGAACTTTGCCAGGTTGCACAAATCCTGCTTTGACTCAGACTTGGACATCAGCTTCCTGCTGGTCTCCTGAGCCCTGATCCCTCCATCCCTCTTTTCCTGTGAGAAGTACTTAGCAGAAGCCTCAGTCACCATTTTAACAACCCTCTCAATGCTTTGTGTGTGGCAAGGCCAGTTGCGCACCTCCATGGGGTGTTGATGAAGTTTTTCACCTCTGAGGTGCTTAGAGAGCAGGTGAGAGGTGGTTCTGACACACCTTCTGACCAGCTGATCAAGTCACCGATGCTGGAAGCATCACAATTGATGTCAGGTGTCCTTCTGCTCCTAACAGAGGAGTCCCCCAGCTGAGTGTCCGGGTCCCCCTCTCCCCTGATGGCCAGGATTCTCTCCACCCCTTCAATCCTCTCCTTCTGATCCTCAGAGCAGAGTAGTGTTTGGAGGATGACTTCACTGTGGGCATACCAAGCAGATCTTCTCACAGTTGTCATCACAATATCCAGCACCTCCTTTCTCTGGGACTTGAGGCAGTCCAGCTGAAAGAGGATGTGCCTAGGCCCTTCGATCCAGGAGTGCTTGACCTTCACGTTGAACCAACATGGGTAATACACTCCAATGATGAATTCCACAATGAGTTGCAGAATCTTCAGGTTCTTTCCTTTAAGTCCGTGCTTTGACACCCAGAGCCTGAGAAGTCTGTTCGCTGTGGTTTACTGGTCCTATCTCTAACAGAGCAAGCCCTGCAGGAAGTACTCCATCCCTGACTGCACAGACAATTTTATAGCTATAGTATTGATCAGTTGAGAGATCTTGAATGACCTTGTCAGGAAGCTTGATCAGTGGAGGGCCAACAGAGATTTGGGTGAAGTTTGGATTGATATCAAAGTCTGTAGCAGAATCAAGAGCTTTCCTATTGGCCCGGATAATTTTTTGTCTGACAGAGTAGGGCCATCAAGGTCAACAATGAGATGGCGCAGGGGAAGTTCAACAGTGTGCAGGTTGCACACCAACCAGACCAGCTTTCTCCCCAGGTGCAGCTCCAGCTTCCGCATTACTCCAGCTTTCACACCAGTGTTGACATTTGTTGAGTCTCCTCCAATGGCCAACAAGGTCTTATCATAACCCCTCTCTTTCAGCCAGGCAAACAGGACCTTAGCAATCTTCTCCGCATGTGACTCCTCTTTAGTTGCTTTCTCTGGGGTAAAGTGGAACAGATAGTAGCTGCCAGGCTCACTAACAACACTATAGTGTTCTTCCTTGATCTTTGCAGGAAAAGATTGGTCACTGCGCTCAGCTTCCATCATCACATTGGTCAGGTCAATCCGCCCATCAAAGAGGATGCAAGAGATCCCCCCCTCCTCCCTGCACTTCTTCTCGAACTGTTCCCCCAGCTCTCTCATCAACTTCTCCTGTGCTCTCTTGACCTTGCTCTTATCAATCACTTTACTTGTATTGTCTTCTGTGATGATTCCTGCGTCAATCAGAGCTGCTGTTGCTATCGCTGCAGTTGGCCTCAGCCCTATGCCATACCTTACACTAGCAAGGGCAATGTTTTGAATCTCATCATAGTTTTTCTGTACCTTTGCCGAAGCTGCTGGCTCAGGGTCAGTTTGAGGGAAGAGCTCAACTTCAGGAACAAACTCATCTTCATCACCACTTCTCTCCAATTCCAGATCCTCATCACCATCTGCCAAAAATCTCTTAACATCCTTCCTGGCTGCCTTCTCTGCTACTGCAGCACTTTCCTCCTTGCTCCTTCTCCTTTTCTCTGCCTTCCTTTCCATCCACTGCCTTTTCAATGTCCTCACCTGTCTCTTGTGCTCTGGTAGATCAGGACCCCCTATTTGGTGGGGTCCCTTACTTCCAACCTTCTCTTTCTGTCCCTTGATGTAGGCAAGATCTTTCACAGGAATCTTTTTCTCTCTGCTGCAGGAACAGTTAATGTGGGCTTGAATAACACAGCCCTCACAGCCTCCCCCCTCACAACTGGTAATCTGACACTTGCAAGTCAAAATATCAAAGAACTTGTCTAACTTGACAATGAACCGCTCTTTGGCATCAAGTTTGCCCTTCCCAAGAGAAAACTTCACTGCCTGATTCCAGACCTCCTTGAGCTTGGACATGATGGTCACTTTTTCATTGATAACAGGTGGCTTGAAAAGAGCATTAGCTTTGCTCCACTGACAAATCAGACCAGGGTAGATGTCACTCACCAGCTTGTCCACTGGGTAGTTCCTCCTGTCATCTTCACTTTGCTTCCTCAAGTAGATGCCATACCTCAGGATATCCCTCACAGTTGGCAGTTCAGACACCAACAGCTCCCGGCCAGTGCCAACAAGATTACTCAGATGAGAACTTGATTTCGTCCTTGTTCTGACTTGAGCCATTTTCTTAATGAGTTCACACTGAAATAAAAACAATAATACAACAGTTAAGTATCCACTACAGACAGGTATTAACTCTTTTCAGCGCAAAATTCTTGGTTAAAAAAAAGAGCTGAAATGGGCAAGAACAAATTTATCTGCAAATGCTAAACACATTATGCTTTTTTGGTTTCAAAATGTCATAAAATGCTAATTTATCTGTTGTCTGTAATGCAAATAATTTGTTCATGTACTCTAAAAAAACTAAAGAAACACATCCTAAAAATATTCTTTAGAACATTGAAATAGGCCTCATACTGCTCAGTTGTACTAAAAATGAACCACCTAATTTTAGCTCAAATCAAAGTTGTTAATTAAATTTTGCTCAATGTATCACTATAATATGCGTAGAAATAGCTTTTTCTAAAATATAACAGAATAATACTCACATGTGAACAGTAACAAAAAAAATATCAGTAGATAATCATTAAATCTATCCCCTCACTGCAAGCCGAGGTGGTAAAATAGCTTCATAAATCATGAGTCACTTCAAATATTTCACAAAACGTTTTAGAATGTTCTGAAACGTTACATTCTAGCCTCTGAGAAAGGTGGCTCAGAAAATGGCCTTATGCGCGCCAGAAAACCGTCAAAATATTTCATATACCAAACTGTATGATAATTACAATTAAGTGGAATGGCACACCTTTTTATTTGAGTATTTAAATATTATTATTATTATATGAATTACATTATATGTGTTTATATGAATTAGTTAGAACAATGCTCTATGAGAGATAACGTGAGCAGCCATGATAGAAAACGTGAGAAGACATATTCTGGGGTAACTACAATAGTAAAATAATCAACAATTTAATAATAATCAACTGCAAAATGCTGTAGGTTAGGGTTATCAGAATTAAATATTTTCTTCAGAATTGTGTTCTATACACCAAAATATGTCATTTGAACACCCCTCTCCATTGATTTAAAAAAAATGCATAGTATGACCCGCCCTACTACCATATCTGTACGGCTTAGTAAAAACACACAAAGTTAATAATCCCATGAGGCCTATTGTTAGCTCAGTGGGCTCCGTAACCTATAAGCTATCAAAATGGTTAGTTAGTTTATTAACGCCGTTAGTTGGCTCTATTTCTGAGTCACATATTGTAAATAGCATGGATCTTATTGACAAACTGAAGTTCCCTAATGACCCTAATTTCAAATTGGTAAGCTTCGATGTATGCTCGCTATTCACAAAAGTCCCGGTTGATGACCTACTTGATTTTTTAAAAGATAAGATCTCTGAATATTCTTTCCCTGTTCAACACAACACTCTTATTGAGTTAATTAAGCTTTGTGTCAAAGATTGTAAATTTCAGTTTGAAAATAAGTTTTATGCTATGTCGTTTGGATTGGCTATGGGAAATCCCCTTTCACCTGTACTAGCTAATTTATACATGGAATTTTTTGAAAGTAGAATTTTGCCTACGATTGTTAATTTTAACCTGGTTTGGTACAGGTATATAGATGATATTTTATGCCTTTGGCCTAATAATTTGGATGTTGACTTATTTCTTGGTAGGCTCAACAATTTAGTCCCATCTATTAAGTTCACAGTTGAAAAAGAAAATGATGGAAGCCTATCTTTTCTTGATCTAAAAATGTGGAGATGCTCTAATCAGTTCAAATATGAAGTCTACCGTAAGCCTACTAATAATAACTCTTACGTGCATTTTTATTCTGACCATCATCCTTCGATTAAATCCTCTATTTTCTCTGTTATGTTTCTTCGAGCATTGAGAGTTGTCAGTCCTGAATTTTTAGATTCCGAGTTATGCAATATCATGAATATTGGTACTAAATTATGTTATCCTATTTCATTTTTAGATAACTGTCTTAAGAAAGCCAAGAATAGGTATTATAATAATGTAATTGTAAAGGAATTTCAGCGTAAAAATATCCTTAGCCTACCTTACCATGTTAATTTTCAATACCTTCCAACTTTACTTAAAGCAATTGGCATTAATGTAATCTTTAAGTATAATAATACTGTTAAATCACGCCTAATAAAGAATAGCCCTGATAATGTTGTTGGTTGTGTGTATTCGATCGGATATACACAATGTAACTCAGTATATATAGGCCAAACCGGTAAAACGTTAGATATTAGGGTAAAACAGCATAGTGAGTGAGTTGACGTTATAAGAGGTTAAATTAGAGGTGTAGGAGTGATATCAGAAAGTGGGGAAATGGGAAATATAGATGTAGAGTTGATAGGTCCTCGGGCTCACCAAGGATGCGCAGGTTTTTTTTTTTTTTTTTTTTTAGGGGGGGGGGGGTTAAGGTCTGGTGATAGGAGTTTCACCTTCCTTGCGCGTTCAAGCTTTTGTAGGATGCTTGACTTGTTAGCTTATAGTTTGGGTTTTCTACCGCTTTTATTTTTTATTTTATTTATTTATTTTTTTATTTTATTTTTTATTTATTTATTTATTTATTTTTATTTTTTATTTATTTATTTATTTATTTTTTTTTTTTTTTTAATTTTTTAATTTTTTAATTTTTTTTTTCATATATATATATACAGGGTGGGCGGAAAGTAGCTCCCTATTTTGGATTGGTAAAAAAATACGTATATTATCCATTTATTTCAGAAGAAATAATATGAAAAGGTAGGCATACATGGTAGGTTTTCTCTAAAATTCAATGTGGGCTCCAACTCTTTCCACCAGCTTCTGGAGCCGCCCAGGAATGGCGTCCACTGACTTTAGCAGGAACTCCGGCGGGATGGAGGACATTACTTCCCGAATTCGGTCCTCCAGTTCTTCCAATGTCCTCGGTTTGGTGCGGTAGACTTCTTCCTTTACCCACCCCCAAAGAAAGAAGTCGCACGGTGTCAAGTCGGGGCTCCTGGCTGGCCATTGATGTGGACCACGACGACCCATCCAACGCCCAGGGAAGTGGGCATCCAGCCACTCACGGACAACAAGAGCGAAGTGCGGAGGGGCGCCATCTTGCATAAATATCAGATCGTCGATGTTCTCCATGTGCTGACAACCGGCCAGACCTCATTTCGCAAACATAGCAAGGTACCGCTCAGCACTTCGCTCTTGTTGTCCGTGAGTGGCTGGATGCCCACTTCCCTGGACGTTGGATGGGTCGTCGTGGTCCACATCAGTGGCCAGCCAGGAGCCCCGACTTGACACCGTGCGACTTCTTTCTTTGGGGGTGGGTAAAGGAAGAAGTCTACCGCACCAAACCGAGGACATTGGAAGAACTGGAGGACCGAATTCGGGAAGTCATGTCCTCCATCCCGCCGGAGTTCCTGCTAAAGTCAGTGGACGCCATTCCTGGGCGGCTCCAGAAGCTGGTGGAAAGAGTTGGAGCCCACATTGAATTTTAAAGAAAACCTACCATGTATGCCTACCTTTTCATATTATTTCTTCTGAAATAAATGGATAATATACGTATTTTTTTACCAATCCAAAATAGGGAGCTACTTTCCGCCCACCCATATATATGCTGCAAATCCACAAGGAAAAAGAAAAACGATTCCAAGGCCTTGTGGGTTTGCAGCATTTATTCATTTCACGTGTTTTATTGTGAAATTCATCCCATATATATATATATATATATATATATATTTTTTTTTTTTCTTTTATCTTCTATAGGGTACAAAAAGTGCGGTTGGTGGGGGGTTTCTACTGCGGGGTAGACTTCTCTTGAAGTAGGAGTACTCTCTCCCGCGCTGAGGTCCAATATCGAGTTCTTCATAGGTCTGTGGAGAGGTGTTTCGTACCTTCCTCCAAGTTTTCTCCGCCCTTCTGTGCAGAAGCACATTGAGGGCCGGTAAGTTGGCTTGTTGGTGCAGTGCCTGGGATGAGATCCTGTCGCTGAGTCGTTTCCCCAGGATGAATCTTGTTCCAGCGTTCTGTATTTTTTGTAGCAACATCAGATTTGTGTCGCTCGTTGTGTGCAGTGGAATTGCCGGGTATTCGAGGATTGACCGTAAGAGCGCCGTGTACAGCATCTTCTTATTTTTTACCGAGAGTCCCCTGAAACGGTAGAGTTTACTGAGCTCGCCTTTCGCTTTGTTTGTCCTTGCTGTGGTGTGGTTTTTATAGCCAAAGCTGTTGATGGTCAGGCCGAAAGCTGTGCCTTGTTGCTTGTAAGGTTGGATTCGGTTGTAAAACAGCATAAATATGCTTGTAGAACAGCTAATAATTCCAATGCTTTATTTAACCATATGTAGAGATGTAACCATAGCATCAAGTGGGATAGTTCTAAAGCGCTTGTTAAAAACAGAGATATAATAGAAAGAAATATTCTAGAATGTGCATTTATTCATTTTAAAAACAATTTCAATAACAGTGCGGGAATGTATAAAATTGACAATATCATGTTAAAATTTCTTTTGCCTCTCATTAACCCTTGTTAAGTATGTGCTAATTGTTTTGTTTTTCCTGTACGTTGTATATATCTATGGGCATCTCGCCTTTTATCTTCATTCCCTGACGAGGTGTAGCTCTGAATACACGAAAGGCCTTGGAATCGTTTTTCTTTTTCCTTGTGGGTTTGCAGCATATATATATGGGACCATTCTGAGTTCATTCCCATATATATATATATATATATATATATATATATATATATATATGTGTGTGTGTGTGTGTGTGTGTGTGTGTGTGTGTGTGTGTGTGTGTGTGTGCGCATCGGTCAGATCGGTCTGGATATTCCCCTGAAGTTAAGGATTTTCTATCAAAGAATCTTACTGGCCTTACCCCCTAGCTATTATTGATTTACATTACTATAATAACATTTTTCTAAATTGATGGCTGTTCACAGTTCCTAATAATTTTTTTGTTAATTATTAACTAATAGTTCAAACAGTCTCTGCACCAAAACAGCAGCCTATTTCACAAGTGTTCATGGAGGTGGACTGATCACTTACATACGTAAAAGCATTAGCTACACTGATGCCACCCAAAACATTACAAACAACATCCAAGCAGATAACACGATAGAAATACAGGCAGTTAACATTAAAACACGCGCAAAACACACCACCACACTCATCAACATTTACATTCCACCAGATAGTTCACCTTGCCGGCCAATTACAGTCCACAGTTACACAATCTGGCCTCTCTCACTAATGTCATCTTAGGAGGAGACTTCAACGCTAAAGACACTAGTTGGTACCTGCACAACCAAAGCAACACCAGATGCACCAACATAGCCACACAGCTAAACAGCCACTCTTCATTCTTAACAATACAGAAGGACATACACACATACCACATCAAGCAGGATACTCAAACTCCTCCCCAGACATAACGTTCTGTTCCCCCTCAGTAGCAACACATACACACTGGAGAACAGGAAAACAACTGTCATCAGACCACCTGCCCATCATCATTACAACACGTTCTACACTCTGCCCCAACAGCCTTAGGCACACTTACAGAAATTACAAGAAAGCTGATTGGGAACATTTCAAAATACAGACTGAGGAACAATTCACCACATTAAACAGCACACCCATCATAAACATCAATACAACACTCAAGACATTTAATCAGATCATCAATAATGCAAACAAATACATACCCAAGGGCAACATTAGGAAATACAACCCAAATTACACTAGAGAAATAGCCAACCTCATAAGGCAACGTAACACCCTCAAACATAACACACAGAAGCCATAAAACAGCACATACAACAGCTCAACACAGAAATAAACAACAAACTTAAAGAAAAACAAACAGAAACATTTAAGGAATTCATAACAAAACTAAGCCACTCCACAGATACATCCAGGCTATACAAGTCTATAAACAGCATTACCCACTAGGGTGTGTCAATTTTGTCAACTTTTTTCAAATCAATTTTGGTAGTGAAAATATAGTGTCTTTTCATGTCAAAACTTGAAATTGGCCAACCAAAATGAAATAAAATAACTCTTACCAACATCAATTTTACCTTAAAGTTTCAGAAATTGACTCTTTTACTAAATAATAGGACATAAATTGATTAACTATTCATCTGCCACAGAATTATCCCACTGATCGCATATGGAGTGTTTTCAAGGTCATATAGTTGTTGTACAATGTACAAGTCACAACATGAATAGAACTGTCCCTCACTTTCAGTCCTCAGTTGCCTCTTAGATGTCATAGACTGTGGTTTGCTCTTATTGCTCTTGTACCTACTTCATAGTTATTCTACTAGACGAATACTACAGTTTAACTGTAAGTATGGATTATTGATTATTACAATCATTTATTATTATCATATTCTTCTGTCTAATTATGTTGTAATCCCATGAAATATTTTTTTATTGAATTTTAGAACATCGAATGACTAAACTTTGAAACATCGTAATTGATATAAAATACTTAAATGTTTTTCTTTCTTTTCAGATATTCCTAAGATGCCAAAATTGAAGACAAGAGGTCAGTCGTCATACCACTTGAGCCTGTTAGTCGGTACAGGCAAGGAGCTTCCCGTATCAGAACTACCAACAGTGCGAGACATGCTGAGACTAGGGTTACTCCTTCGTGAACAAAATACAAAGGATAGAAGGAACTACACAGAGAAAGAGCTCATAAGGGACATGATTCCCCCTCTTCTGCATCAGTGGAAAAAAGCTAATGTGTTATTCAAACCACCTGTACTCAATCAGTATAGAACTATTGAGCTAAAATTAACAAAGCTGTGGCACAAAGCAGTTGAGACATCACTTGGTAAAGGAAAACTAGCAAAGAAAAATAAATTTCTGCACACACTTGATACTCTTCTTGACATTTTTAACTGCCAGTGTCCCATAGAGTTGTGTTCTGAAGCCAATTGTTCTCCCTCATGCAGAAGAGAACCTCACCCTCACATTGATTGTCGCTGTCCTCGTGAGAAGAAGATCCCTGTTTTGGAGCTGGCTTTCATAAAGGCGCAGAGAACAAAGGCAGGAGGCCAAGGAAGTATGCAGATTCGTTCGGCAGATTATTCATAAACCAAAAAACAGATTGTTATTGCTAAGAAAAAAGAGAAAATCCGAAAGAGGGAAGAAAGGAAGAAAAAGAAGAGTGAAGAAGCCAACCAAAGAGATGAAGAGCTCTATCAAGAGGTTTCTCACTTTTTTGAAAGCTCTTCAGATGAACAGAAAGAAGCAACATCAGATGATAGTTCCAAAATGCCATCTGAACCTTCGCCGAAGAGAATGAAATACAACACTAAAGACATCTCAAACATTGCCCTTGCCAGTATTCGCCACCATACGGGGCTACGAGAGACTGCAGAGATTGCCACTGCCGCTTGGATAGATGCAGGCCTCATCAGCCGAGAGGATACATCCTTAGTGATAGATCATAATAAGATAAGAAGAGCACAAGAAAAAATAATGAAGGAAATATCTGATCAGCATGAAAAAGATTTGAAGGAGGAAGGTCTCTCTTGCCTTTTGTTTGATGGAAGAAGAGATGACACAAAAGTTCTCCTAGAGGTAGAGGGAATGGACAGAAAGTTTCCCGGTTTCATCAAAGAAGAACACTACTCTGTGTGTTCCGAACCTGGTGGCCGCTATTTGTTTCACTTTGTTCCTGAAGCAGAAGTAGAAGGCAAGAAACATGCAGAGGCAATTGCTGATCAAATAATACTGTATGTTGGCTTCAAGAAAGAAGACTTGACAGTTCACTGCAGGCCGTTGGTGGAGACTCAACTGCGGTGAACACTGGATGGCAGGGCGGTGTTATGACGCATTTAGAGAAAAAACTTGGAAGAAGGCTTGTTTGGATTGTATGTGATTTGCACACAGGGGAACTACCTCTTCGTCGTCTCATCCAGGAACTTGATGGTCCTACAAAGAGCAACAACAAGTGGTCAGGCCCCCTTGGCAACATGCTAGATGAAGCAACGGAATTAGAAATAAATACAAAATTTCTAAAGGTCGAAGTAGGCCCTCCCTTCCAGTGTTGTCTGGAGAAATTATCAAAGACCTCAGCACGGATCAATCTTACGCTTATCGTATTGTTCAAGCAATCAGATCAGGAGAGTTGCCTCAAAATCTGGCTCTCTTGGAGATTGGACCCGTAAGTCACAGTCGTTGGTTAACTACAGCGATTCGTTTCTGCAGGATTTGGGTTTCCAAACATGCACTGAAGGGCAAAATGCTACAGAATTTGATGTTGATTGTTGAATTTATTACTGGGTTTTTTCTTCCTCACTGATTCAATGTAAAACTTAATCCAATGTGGATGGAGGGGCCCAACCACATCTTGTTTCAATTACAGCTACTGAGAACCCAAAGGAAAGTAGTGGTGGACATCGTGTTACGTGTGGTGAGAAGGTCCGCTTGGTATGCTAGGCCAGAGGCAGTTTTGCAAGCAATACTCTGCAGCCAATGTACCAAAGAGCGAACTGAGGCTGTGGAAATCATTCTAAAGCTTAGAGGAACATCACTAGATGATGACCAGCTGGGAGACTGCTCTGTTCAGACAAGGAAGGTACCTCCGATAAACGTCAATGCCACGAAATTGTCAGAGTTAGTTAACTTGAGTTCTGAAGTTTTGGAGCCACCACTGACAACATGTATAACAAACAAAGATTTAACACAACTTAAAGAGGCCCCAATGCAAGTGCCAAAGTGGCCTTCTCACACTCAGAGTGTGGAGAAATGTGTGAAAATGGTCACAGAAGCAGCTAGTCAAGTTTACAGTCACGAGAGGCGAGAAGGCTACATCAAAGCGCAAGTAGCAAGCCGAATGCTGATGTCAAGGAACCGCAGCAAAAAGGACATGACTGCATTGGTTACTTTCAAATAAAGACTCTGAATGATATCTTATTGCCACTTTAAATGTTGATAGGATGTTTGCGCACATTTGTTATTTTGTTACGAATTTACGGAAAAATTGAATTTTTGAATTAAAATTGATGTAGGTAGGAGTTATTTTTTATTGTTTTTGAAGCAAGGATATTATTTTGTATGCCAAATGATTACATTAAATTGCTACCAAATCACGTGATTTTCAATTTAGTCATTTCACCCCCAAAATTGACACACCCTAATTACCCACTCTAACAGCGGCATTCACACCTCACACGCGGCTATCTGTCGCAGCCAAAATAATACCCCAACATATACACAACACGCTAACATTCTAGTTAATCGCTACGCAAAGATATGTCACTTAAACAGAGACAACAACCAGAAACACTCAGAGAGACAGACAGCCAGACATAAGAAAACCTACAGACTCGACACGACCATTACACCCTTCAATACAGACCAAACCACCAAGATCATCAAAAACATTAAGAATTCGAAGGCTACTGGACCAGACAACATATCTAACATACACCTTAAACACTTGGGCCCACAGGGAATACTAGCTCTCACCAACATCAGCATATATTCATACCAACACTGTATTATTCCTGACATATGGAAACAAGGTAAAATTATTACAATATTCAAACCAAACAAAAATCCAACAGAACCAGCTTCCTATAGACCCATTACTTTACTATGCACACCTTCCAAAGTAACAGAAAAACTAATCTTACAAATCACCAACCCACACATACCACTATCGCCTACTCAATATGGATTCAGACCTCACCACTCAACCACGACATTACTCACTAACCTCACGCAGCACATCATAGATGGCATCATCTCCAGACGACCAGCTCAACGTACACTATTAGCAACAACAGACATTAGTAAAGCATTTGATGCATCCCACACTTCCCTCTCATAAACAAATTACCCAACACAAACATGTACAATAAAATCAAAAGGTGGCTGAGCAACTATCTTTCAGGATTCACATGTCACATTTAATGGCAAGTCATTCAAAAACAAACTTTTTCAGAACGGAGTCCCTCAAGGCTCTGTTCTCTCACCAGCACTCTTCAACTTATACATGCATGACATTCCAACACCTATAGATAACAAGCTTACCTTATCATCATATGCTGATGACATCACTCTAACATCCACCCACAACCAGTTGAGTCTCCACCAACGGCCTGCAGTGAACTGTCAAGTCTTCTTTCTTGAAGCCAACATACAGTATTATACAGTGCCCCTAGGCACGGTTTGGGTCTTAGAATTACGTCTAAAACAATATTTTTGAATAACAAATTAGAAGAGATTTGTGCTGAGGAAAGTGTACCCTTCGTAAAGCTGTGGTCCGAATTCAATGATCCTAGCCTTTTTATAAAAGATGGGGTGCATTTTAATGAAATAGGTAATGCTAGGCTAGGTAGGTTAATAGACGAAAACGTGCGAAAGCTGTATAGGTCGAAGCCTTCTTTAAACGTTGTGGGTCCGGGAAACGCGGGCCCGACGTGATAAATAGTTTAAAAAGCGGGCCCGTGGTAAAAAATAACTTAAACGTCTTTTATTGCAACGCGCGTAGTATTAGAAATAAATTAAATGAATTTAAGGCGGTAATTTATTCCGGCAACTATGATATAGTTGCTATCACTGAAACTTGGTTAAATACCGTGACTCGGGACTTGTTGGGGGAACTTGATATACCGGGTTTTAAAATCTTTACTAATGATAGGTTACATAGATTTGGAGGCGGCGTTTTGCTGTACATTCGTAATTCCCTTAGGGCTATCGAGGTTAAGTTAGATTTTCCGGCAGCAATTAATGCGATCTGTGTTGAAGTTAGGGCGCGTAGTATTAGTTTTAATTTTGTCGTTGTTTATAGACCTCCCGTTCAACCCCTCGATATAGATACTAGATTTTACTCACTTCTTGGTAATTTTATTGACAATCGGAATAGTATAATTGTCGGAGACTTTAACTGTCCTAATGTTAATTACGAGAATTTTACGGGTAACGAAGAGGGTTTGAGACTGGTTGAGTTTATGGACGATAACTTTTTACGACAGATAGTTACCGAACCAACGCGCGGTGATAATATCTTAGATTTGGTGATGACGAACGGCGAGAATATAGTCGAAAGTTTAGAAGTAGGCGAGAGTTTAGGATGTAGCGATCATCAAATTCTTAGGTTTAAGTTATTGATAGAAAACACACAGGATAGTAACGTAATAGAAGTCCCTGATTTTCGTAGGGCTAATTTTGATAGTTTTGCTGATAGGATGAGAGTAGTGGACTGGGATAACTTATTTATGGGTAATGATACAAATTTGCGTTGGGTGGCGTTTAAAGAAAGTTTTAGGAATATTGAAAGGGAGTTTATTCCTCGTAGGCCCAAGCGCGTTAGAAATCGTGGTAGGCCGAAGTGGTGGACTAGGGAAGTAGGCGAGTTCATAAACGAGCGTAATAGAGCGTATAGACTTAACAAGCGCAATGGCCAGGTAGCTAACTTTAATAGATATATCGAGCTTAGACGTCAGGTTAAAAGATCAGTTAGGAATGCCAAGCGTAATTTAGAGATAGTTATAGCTGCGGATAGTAAACATAATCCAAAAAAGTTTTTTGAATACGTAAATAATCGTAAGCCGGTAAAGGATAACATAGGCCCTCTATTGGATGTAAATGGCGCTTTGGCTTCTGACGCTCAGGCGATGGCGGGTATTTTCAATAACTTTTTTGCGACAGTTTTTACCGTAGAGGACGTAAATAATGTCCCCGACGTTGACGATATCGTTCCATTTAGTAGCGAGACTATTTTAGATGAAATAACTGTTTACGAGGCTGAGATTGCGCATTATATCGATAGGCTAAAAGTTAGCAAGGCTCCAAGCCCTGACGCTTTTTATCCTAGACATTTGAAAGATTTGAAAGACGTTATCGTAGGCCCCTTAGCGAAGATTTTTAATCAGTCACTCGAAACGGGGATTATTCCTGAAGACTTCAAATTAGCTAACGTCACGCCTATTTTTAAAAAAGGCGACCGCGCGGTAGCTAGCAATTATAGGCCCATTAGCTGAACGTCAATTGTCGGTAAACTTTTGGAATCCGTAGTTAGGGATCGTATTATCGATCACTTAGAAAGTAGGGGTTTGATTAATAGTAGTCAGCACGGGTTTCGACGCCATAGGTCTTGTTTAACAAATTTGTTAGAATTTTATAACGAAATAGTGCGCGAATACGATAGGCATAGGGCAGCTGACGTTATTTATTTAGATTTTAAAAAGGCGTTCGATACAGTTCCGCATAGGAGACTAATTGCGAAGGTTAAAGCGCACGGTATCCGCGGTCAGGTAGCTAACTGGTTAGAAGAATGGCTTCGTGCTAGGAGGCAGAGGGTCGTAGTTAATGGTAGTGAATCGGGGTGGTTAGAGGTAGGTAGTGGTGTCCCACAGGGTTCAGTGTTAGGCCCATTGTTATTCGTAATTTACATTAACGACATAGATGTAGGATTGATTAGTAACGTGTCAAAATTCGCGGACGATACTAAAATAGGCGGTAAGGTTGTTAACGAGGACGATAGAAATAGGATCCAAGACGATGTAGATAGGATTATGGAGTGGACGGATAAGTGGCAGATGCAATTTAACGTAGATAAATGTAAAGTTTTGCATATAGGTTCTCGCAACAATAATTACGTGTACACGATGGATGATAGGGATTTAGCGAGCGTTGACGAGGAAGTAGATTTAGGCGTACGCGTAACTAAAGATTTAAAGGTTAGGAACCAGTGCCTGGAGTCTTGCGCAAAAGCTAATAGGATGTTAGGCTTCATAGCGCGTAATTTCGAATTTAAATCGAAGGATATTATATTGCCCCTTTACAAGTCCCTAGTCAGGCCTCATTTGGAATATGCCGTTCAATTTTGGTGCCCGTACTTGCGTGAGGATATTGATAGGTTAGAAAGGGTTCAGCGTCGTGCCACGAAACTTATTCCGGCATTGCGCAATAAGCCTTATGAAGATAGGATTAAAGTGTTAGACTTGTATTCACTCGAAACTAGGAGATTAAGGGGGGAGCTTATTGAAGTTTTCAAAATCGTTAATAACATCGATAACGTAAATTTTGACAAATTGTTCACTTTCGATAATAGTAATACTCGCAATAACGGATTCAAGTTGCGTGGCAGACGTTTCATTACTAATATCGCTAAAAACTTCTTTACGTTTAAAGTAATTGATAAATGGAATAATCTTCCCGCGTCAGTCGTTCATTCTACCAGCGTTAATGTGTTTAAGAACCGTCTTGACAGACATTTTAAAAATATTAACGTTGTTTAAAATTAAAAAAGAAAGTTAACAACAGGAGCTCTGGTGGTGGTGCTCGAGGATGAGTCTGTTGACGATGAATGCCAGCTTGTGACATGCCAGCGTGTGATGCCAGCAATAAAAAAAAAAAAATAAAAAAAAATTAGACTAACACGAATGTAGATGTAGCTCATAGCGTAAACTAACCCACTTTTTGTTTAACTTTACCTACTTTTTTTTTTTTCTTATCCTCCTTACTTTGCATGTCTCTAACTCTTTTCTTGCATGTTTGTAGTTTGCATGGTATGACAGTGAGTTAAGACTGTGTTTGCATGGTTTGTAAGCGTTCTTATTTTACTTCTTTTCATCTTTCACCCCTCTCCTATATTCTCCGACTATTTTTCTGACTTGTCGGCAGTGGCCGGCGGATGATGATGGTGAGACTTTTTCCCTCTTTTTCTGAATGAATGTTAACCCACGAATGATAGGTGTTGCTCCTTACTTAACCCCTTATTCTCCTCTCTTCTCTTAACCCCCTACTCTCTCATTTCTCTCGGGCTAGCCTTAGAGTGGATCTTAGGGTCTTTGTTAGCCTTAGCTTCTGTAGATCTGTAGAACCAGGGTTTCGGAGCCGGAGTCGGAGCCGGAGCCGGAGTCGGTGGAGCCAGTGAATTTTGCTTACCTGGAGCCGGAGCCGGAGCCGGAGCCAGAAACCTTGAAAATACGGCTCCATGGTCTGTCTCCGGGCGATATATTGCTACCTAAATTGTTATTTGTTAAATATAGGTTTAGTTGCAAATTATAATTCTTGTAATATATTACGAAAAATGGTACCATAGGATTTTTGGATTTTATGGAGGTGTGGGAGTTGCAGGAATAATCTGCAAATTTCCATTTTTTAACCATTAAATATTTGGGAAGATTTGTCTTAACAACACTTAATTATATAGGTAAAATTTTTTTTATGGCGGTGGAGACCTTAGGTAGGTAGGTACTAACTATTTATCTAAGTAGGTAACTACCTAGATACATACCTAGTAAGGTTGGTCCTTCTGACTTGGATTGAACTATTTTTATTTTTAGGTCAATTATCTTGTATTGCTAAATTTCTTTTTTTCAGATTCTTTGTAATTTGTACTTGATTCTTTAATTATAATTATCAGTCTATGACCCTTCATAATGGATAGAGATTCAATAAAGAAGTCTGATATATTCAAGTATTTTACTGAAAGTTCAGATAAGAAACACTATGTTTGTATTTGTGAAGTTTCTGATGCTTCGGGAAATATTTCAACGTGTGGAACTAAAATTACCAAGCCTCAAAGCAAAAAGCCTGATGTCTCCTCAAGAGCATAATTTGAAAAGACACTTGAGTCGATTACATCCTGAAATATCAAAAATGATGGAAAAAAAGAAGCAAATGCTTGAGCTTTCAAGACCCAGTACTTCTGCCAGTTCAAAAACTAAAGCAAACCAGCAAAACATTACTAAATTTTTGATGTCTCAAAAAGTCACTATCTCAATGACTACAGATAATTTTAAAAATAGCATAATTGAGTTAGTTGTTAAAGATTCTATGCCTCTATCTATGTTTGAAAAGCCAGCTATGCGCAGTCTACTAGAAGAAATGGCTCAGAAATTCAAGATTAGTTTAGATAAAGACAATATCCGTCATTTAGTGATAGAAAAATCAAAAGAAGAAAAATTTGCTCTCAAAGAGCAATTAAAAGGGCGCTTCATATATTTAAAAGTTGATGGTTGCACACGAATACGGACACATTATTTTGCCATCAATGTCCGATTTATTGATGATGATAATAAAATCCTCACCCGCACTATAGCAGTAAAAGATACACATGCTCAGCAAACTAGTGACTACCTGCATGATCTAATTATGAGAACTCTGGAAGAGTACGGCATACCGAAAGAATTTGTGCTCTGCATTGTCAGTGATAATGCATCAAATATGATTAAAACTGTTGAGAAGTTGAATGATAATCAAGAGGCAACTTCAGAAGATGATATACAAACATTTGGTGAACATGATGATGATTCAACAGACACTCAGGAAGTGGCATCTTGTGTAGAAGAAATTGACAGTATTGTATCTGAAATTTCACACTTCTCCAGAATCAACCACATGCGTTGTGGTGCACATACCTTGCAACTTGCTATTTGCGATGGATTGAGAGATAAACATGCTACCTCTCTCATAGGTAAGTTGAGACAGGTTGTAGTAGCAGCAAGAAACCCAAAAGTGGAAGAAATAATTAAAAGACGTGCAGGCAAGGTTGCTATTTTAGATCAACCTACTCGATGGGGCAGCACTTATTTAATGATAGAGCGCTTATTAGAATTAAAACCTGTACTCTTGGACATGGCAAATTCAAATGTGAATCTTTCAGAAATAATGTGGGAACAAGCAAGAAGATTGGAAAGAGTACTGTACCAGCCATATATAGTAACAAAAAAAATTCAAAGTGAAGATTTGACTCCCGGTCAATTTTTGAAAGAGTGGAAATCTTTGATGTATTTTCTTTCCAAGATAGAAGGCACCATAGCTGATGACATTAAAAGTTCCATGGAAAGGAGAGAAAATATTTTACTTGATAATGAAGTATTGCTTGCTGCTGTTTATATAGATCCTAGATATAGATGCTTATTAACATCTGAACAGGTAGTTAAAGCCAAGGATGCCCTATGCAATATAGCAATCAGAATGAAAAGTAACCTAGACCTTTCAAATAAAGTCTCTCTATTAAGAGAGGAATGTGGAACCGAGATTATTGCATCATCATCAAATTCATCATCTCCTTCCACCACTTCTGATGTCAGCGAGTTTGATTTTGAAAAAATTATTGATATTCAACATGGTAAGAAATCAAAACGTCCTCGTTTAGAAAGTGAACTAATACCACCTCTCAGTCCAATGTGTACCCTCAAATTGCAAGTTGAGGAATCTTTTCCTGAGATTGAAAAATTTGACCGTTCGTCAAAACTGTCTTTTGAACAAGTAATAGAAAGGTATCCTAAAGTTATAAGAGATGTTGCAAATCTTCTAGTAGCTATGCCTTCAACACAAGTCAGTGTTGAACGGCTATTTTCAGCACTGAAAATTTTAAAATCTGATTTAAGGGCACGTATGAAAGAAGATATTGTTGAGGCTATGTTATTTTTAAGAACAAATGTTTATAAGTAAACTTAGATAAATAATTTTAATTCATAATTTTTTTTATGGAAACAGATTTACAAGGAGAATATCTTGATTTTATGTTTAAAAATTAGTTTCCTACCTTAGCTACATTAGTAAAAATTTCTGCAAAAGTTATTATTTTGCTTTCATTTTTTAATACAAGGAGTATTATGATTTATGATAATGTAAATGTATCATTGAATTGCAAACTTTTAATTTTTTAATATGTAGTTTGAACTTTAAAGATAAAGTCTGATTTAAGGTTACACTTAAAAAAATATAATTGAGGCCATCTTGTTTTAAAAAAAAATTATAAATAAACTTAGTAATTTTCATTTTCAATTATTTTAAGGAAACAGATTTACAAGAAGAATATCTTGATTTTATGTTTAAAATTAGTTTGATTATACCTTAGCTAGAATTAAAAAAAATTTGCATTAGTTTTCATTTGTTAATCCAAGGAGTAGTATTGATTTTATAAGCGTAGGGTAAATGATTTTGTAAATTTTCTTTTATAATATGTATTAGTAGTTTGAACTTTTGACTTTTAGTTGAATTGCTTTTGTTAATTAAATTACAAAACTTTTTGACTAAAAGAAAATCTCTTTTTAAGTAAATAATATAACCTATTAAAAATTTAAAAACTGAATTTTTTGAAATATTCAGCTCTTTTTCAAGCCAAGTTGGCTTTCATGAAGCTTTCAAGTTTCAACACTTAAAAAAAGATGCATATATTATCTCAGAAAGTTTGATTGTTACTATTTTCCATACGAGAATTCTTAAGTTTGAACTTTGAACTAATTAGGAGGCAAGTTTCTCTAATTTATATAAGCTACCATTGTTAATAAATATTTAATATCATTTAGTTTTCATCATTTTCCTTTAGTTATTTAAATAACTTCATTCTATCATTATATTTGCCTAATTTAAAATCATAAGAAATTTAAATTTTGAGTATTAAAGTGATTTAATAATAAAATATTTTTGTGCAATATTTTAAATTGGACAATTAGTTATATAAATCTAGATCTTTATTTTATAATTAACAGAATTTACTATAAAAGAGCCGGAGCCAGAGCCGGAGCCAGAGCCGGAGCCAGACTGTAAAAAATTTCTGCTCCGGAGCCGGAGTCGGAGCCAGAAGTTTTTTTACCGGCTCCGAAACCCTGCCCACAACAACATCGACATCGCTACAAATAACCTACAAACATACATAAACAGTAAACAAGACTGGCTCACACACAATAGACTCAAAGTAGCGCCCACAAAATCAACCATCATCTTGCTAACAAACAACACAAAAGAACACCAGATAACTCCACAGATTACACTAAACAACACTAACATTTCACACACTCACATTCAGGACATTAAAAACAAATGTACGTCAAGACTTAACACGCTTAGGGTACTAACAGGCACAAACTTTGGACACCAGCAGGAAACAACATCACTCATATACAAACAATATATTCGCTCAGTTATGGACTATGCTAGCCCATGCTAGGCACCCATTATCTCAAGCACACACATAAACACCTTACAGACAATACAAAACAACGCACTGTGTATCATTACGGGATGTACTCAAACAACGACGACACACCACAAACAGTTGAACACATTATGACAGACTGTACCGCTCTAACACAACATAGAACACAACACAACATCACTAGTGCGCCCGATCAGGGTGGGCTGATCGGTTAACCAACAACAACAAGTGTCCATTACAACGGATAGATTAGCCACATAAATACTGAATAAGTAGGGAGATAATATCCTTCCCTCCCTCACAACATTGGTTACAGAGAATGGCTCTGAATTGACCCAACCCATTTTACAACCATTGTCTGGGGATTATACCAGAATATTAATATACGGACCAGTTTCGCTAATTATTCTTGGGACACTCTTGAGAACAGATAGCGACACCTGGCATATATTTGTTGTGTGTACTACAAACGGTTGTAACATTTTATTAATGAATCTGGGGTTTAGGCGCTGATTGGTTGGTTGACTCATTGCCAAATGTCTTCAGAACATAATTATTTCCATTCATCACTCTGGTTTACATATTACTAAGGAAACATAACTGAATAATTAAATATAAATTCAAGAAGGGGATACACTGTATATTAACAAGGGGGATGTCAATGAAGTGAATAAAAAAGGTCTTGTAAAAACTTTAAAAAAAACCACCTTCGGACGTGATGACAGTGTTCATGGTATTGGCAAGGCCTGAACGAACTGAAGTTTCAATGTATAAAAACAGAGCCGTTGGTAGGCATTATTGCGCCCTGAGAAAATTCCACGACTTGGACCACCCATCCCCTTTGTATTTATTTATTGATTCATTTATTTATTTATTTATTTACATTTAATATTAAACATAGATCTAGATATTATTTTGTGTTTGTTATAACAGAGACAGAGCAAACACCTGATATATATATAAATACATATCTAGGCGGTTTATGAATGAAAAAAAAACCAATGTTTTGATGCTTATTAAATTTTAATAACATTAAACATTACCAGATTGATGAATATCTGTAGATGTCATACGTCACTGCTTAGAATATCTTCCAATTGGTAAATGAGCGACAGCTGAATGGATACTACTGGCATGGCATTGTTTTATCCGGAGCAAATGCTATTTCTAGATCAGCAGCACTGATATAGTAATAAACAGCCACTGAGAGAAATATTATTTAGAAATGAAGAATGCTTTGTATTGAGGCAACATCATAAATGCATATAATTGTTTTGTATTAATAAGTTCCATGTTACAACTTAAGTGTTGAACCACTGCAGCTGTGACTTTTGGCGGTCTTTCACCTCAAAGGATAGTATTACAGAAAATAAAACTATTATAATGATTTATATCAATAAACATAGAGCCATTTAAACGATAATATTTGACAATTTTGCAGAGGTGTTACACACTCATAATTACCATTGTATTTGAGAGATATTTTATACATGAACACAACAAATTTAAAATCTTGTACAGCCACCGTTGTTGTTTATGACTTTCTGCAGTCGATGTAGTACAGAAGCATATTTAATACGCAACCATGCTATCTAAAAAGAGGACATTCACTTATTACCTACTGAAAAGCAGTAACTCACCTGAACTGAAAGCAGAATTCCTGAAAATGTGTCAAGATCTTATTCTGAAGTTTGAGTTTGCAGAGAAAAAGTCGAGACATTTTGGACAAAAGTGGATGGGGAGTATCCTTTGCTTGCTGAAGAGGGAAAGAAAGTGCTGGTACCTTTTGTGACAAGTTATCGTTGTGAGACAGGCTCTTCAGCAATGATGGTCATAAAGAACAAACTGCGAAATCGGCTGCATATTGAAGGCGATTTACGCTGCGCCTTGAGCGAAACTGAACTCAGAATTCAGGCGTTAGTTCAGTAGAAACAGTTACATCCCTCGCACTAGACTAGTAGTTGGTGGTGACGCGTTTTGCTTGCTTCCTATGTAATGTTGTAGCCATTCTTTGACCAATATCATATGTGTTTAACTTATACATAAGGCACTGTATATATAGAAATATACAAGTATTATATTTATAAAATTTGAATAATTTTTCTCATGCTCAGTAAAATGAAGTTTCCTATGCTTTTTGAAGGGGGATAATTTCCATTTGGCGATTAACCAAAAAGAGTAATCACAAAAAAGTTTGGAAACCGCTGGTGTAGCAGCTTAATGATAATTTTCCAAGCTATTTTCGCATTCCAACAATTCCACCTGACTTTTAACATATCACGTGACACCACATGACGTCATCGAAGCAACTACTCTGCAGAATGGATTATCATCACTACAAAATTGCTGAAAGGGGAAACTGTCTCCAACTCAAATTGCAAGAGAACTTGGAATCTCTAGGAACACTGTTTATATATGGTTGAACAGGTGGCAAGAGGAAGGGAATCTACGAGATCACTGCAGAACGGGGAAACCTCGACTGACAACTACTGCGGATGATCGGAGGATCTGCGATGTTGCCAAAGTCCATCCCTTTATCAATGCTGTTGCCATAAGGGAACAATTGCAGCTTGATGTTTCGGCAATGACAGTAAAGCGGCGGCTACATGAAGCTGGGTTACACCATCGGACACCTGCTATCAAGAAGTTAAATTAGCAACATCGAAAAAATAGACTTCGATTTGCTCAGCAACATGTTGACAAAGGACTTAACTTTTGGAGCCGAGTGATATTTACCGACAAAAAGACCTTTTCCTCCACATCCCATGGCCGTCTTCATTGTTGGAGGAGGAATTATATTCGATATACTCAAGAGTACATCTTTGAGGAAGCACGTAGCGGTCATGTCGCCTGTAACATGTGGGGATGGATTCATCTGTATGGCGTAGGGGAGCTCACCAAAATAGAAGGGAGGTTTACTGCAGACCAGTATATAGAACACATATGCTCTGCCATTTCCTGAGCGAATCATTTTTATGCAAGACAGGTCCCCAATTCACACAGCACGGATCGTCACACTGGTTCTCTGAACAAAGAAATATCGACCTTCTGGATTGGCCAAGTAAGGGTTGTGATATGAATCCCATCGAGGATATATGGGCCAATATTGTAAATGTGTGGGTACCAGCGAAGGAACGAACAACGGACCAGCTTTTACAAAATACATTTAGTGAGTGGGAGGTGCTGAGGAGGAATCAACAGCCTCTGTCCTTGTTATAACACAAAATAATATCTAGATTTATGTTCAATATTAAATGTAAATAAATAAATAAATAAATGAAACAATAAATAAATACAAAGGGGATGGGTGGTGCAAATCGTGGAATTTTCTCAGGGCGCAATAATGCCTACCAACGGCTCTGTTTTTATACATTGAAACTTCAGTTCGTTCAGGCCTTGCCAATACCATGAACACTGTCATCACGTCCGAAGGTGTTTTTTTTTAGTTTTTACAAGACCTTTTTTATTCACTTCATTGACATCCCCCTTGTTAATATACAGTGTATCCCCTTCTTGAATTTATATTTAATTATTCATTTATGTTCCTTAGTAATATGTAAACCAGAGTGATGAATGGAAATAATTATGTTCTGAAGACATTTGGCAATGAGTCAACCAACCAATCAGCGCTAAACCCCAGATTCATTCATAAAATGTTACAATCGTTTGTAGTACACACAACAAATATATGCCAGGTGTCGCTAGCTGTTCTCAAGAGTGTCCTAAGAATAATGAGCGCAACTGTACATTACGATTTACAAGTTTTATAAGTAATTTGTCATGAGTAATACGATCAAATGCTTTAGAGTTAGCGATATCCTGGAAACATAAAAAGACATTCGCATCGGGTGTACACATGTCTGGACCATGTTTCTTTTTGAAGCCAAATTGGTTATCATTAGTATACAGATAACATTCGTGTCTATTAACGAGTATATATTCAAACATCTCATTCAAACAATGAGTATATATTCAAACATAATACAAGTACAGGCCAAAGCTATTGGCCAATAGTTATCTTTATTATTGATTTTACAATTCTTATCTTTTATTACTGGCAGTAAAACAACTGATAACATTGTATCTAAGAAAACACCATTTATCAGTAAACCCGTAAAGCACATAGCTAACAAAGGCACTATTCTAACACTACTATATTTAAGATGTCCAGCAGAAACACCATCAATGTCACATAATTTCTTACAATCTAAACATTTTATGGCTGTTTAGTCTCATATACACAAACTTTTATAAACAGCACCACAATTAATATTATCCTCCTGTGCAGAGTTGAATAACACACACTGTAGTGTTCTTTCCATAACTTGGCTATATTCTCAGTCCCTGTTACATTTTCAACGTTAACACTATTATTTATTGCTTTTAACTCTTCCCAAAAGTCTCTATGATTCTTGTTGGCAAAGTTTTTAGCCAGAGTGCCCCTCCTGAACTAATCCACATTATTTTTTATACACCTTAATGCTTATTTGAACCTGGCATTAACCCTCTGTTTTTGTTCTAATACAGGGGCTTTGCCTCAACTACCCTTGTTCACACCACAATAAGAAAGCATCTCAGCCTTGCTCTGCACAAACTGTACCAAACCAGTCATTTACAAGTTTAACCATCCCGTTTATACAAGTTTGTACGTTTAAATCGTTATAATTTTAACATTTTATGATAACAGATCTCGTATAAAACATTTCAGATTCTGTACAAACGATGATAAAGAGAGTTTTAATTTTTCAATCTCAATATATGTATCGAATGTTCCAACCGTTTTTACAGCTGTGTTTAAACAAAGGTATGTTTAGTCAGTTCTAGCACATTAAGCCAGCCTTGTAAATTGGGCCACATACACATCAAAGACTCGACTCATACCAGGCCGTCCACGACATAGTATGTATCGTAACATCGCATCCACTCAATCAACGAAAATAAGCAACATTGTGTCTAGGTAGTAGATGGCTGGTAGACCGACCTCTGCATACAGATTATGTAACAACCCCGTGACCCAGAGACTTCGTAAACTGTAGACTACGCCGTCATGTGATCTTACATAGGTGCTGTGAAGGAGAGTAAGCGAGACCTAACATTTTATTTAATTAAAGTTCATGGTAGTCAACATGAAATTAATTATTTAACAAACCATTCGATGGCTCTGTACACTCACACTTTTAAATTTAGAGCCATAAAAAGACATTTATATATATGTGTGTGTGTGTGTGTGTGTGTGTGTGTCACAAGGGACAGGGGGGTTACAGGGGACCATTCTGAGTTGTATCATATATATATATATATATCTCTTGGTTAAACTTGGTTTTGCTTCCGCCCGAATTGCTCATTCTGACGAAAGTCAAGCTTGTCACTCCACGTGGAATCTGAACCACGCCCCACCAGCAGCCCAACGTCTTAACCACTAGGCTACCCAGGGTGCCCATTTATCTACCAACCACTTTCTTTATTGTGTGAAAAGATGAACAGCTGGGTTTTGCTGCGCGCAGCCTGCCTTCACCGGGTCTCGATCCCGGGGCCGATGAATTCGTTGTCAGCGACGCTAACCACTACACCACGAGGCGCGAGGCGTGTTTAAATGCTTTTTTATGGACATCTAATAATTTTGGCTTTAAATCTCTCTCTCATCTGATCTGTGTATCTATGTATTGAAGGAAATTATATTTAAACTATGATCCAATTATGATCCAACTATTTATAGTTGTTTCTTGGATACAAGCAAAATGCATGATAGACTGAACCACAATATTGTATTTAAAAATTTAAGGACAGGAAATATCCTATGTACATATTAAGTTAATTGAAATTTTGGTGGTTCCACCAATCTTTTACGGTTAAGTAGGGTAATGTACTGCTTGAGTGTTTTGGTTCCCCCTTGGGAGTGATAGAGGTTCCTTGGTCTCTGACCCTTGTTGCTTAATGTATATATTGATGGGTTAATTGCTTCACTTAATGAGAGAAAAGCTGGATGTTGTAGAGATAACATGAGGATAAATAACTATGATATGATATATTTTTAATAAGTCTTCCGTTAAATATCTGGCTTGTTTTCTAAAGTCTACGAGTTATATTCATAGAACCATAGTATTTTTTTAACTTTAGAAAACAAAGGTCATGTAATTGCGTCCTAAAAACTCTAATCCGACAGCTGATGCTAATATAAAACTGAGAGGCGAACCGATAGAAGAAGTACAAACATTTATTATGGGTAGGAGATCTGAGTGAATTATAAAAAAAGTTCAGACAAAACCCCCAATTTATTTTACAACGGATCTTTCAGCCCCCCTACATAAATTACCCCCGAATGATCAGCTTCACAAATGTTTGCTAGCCATAGTGTCTCGAGTTTTCCGGAGGTAACAATACGTGCTCGACACAGTTTAATGCAAAGAATTAAAAATCACCCAACCCAATTATCCAAGCGATTCATCAAGCCCACCATATCCCTTCTAAGCAAGGAATTCATGTTATGAAAAGTTTGTCTGTACCTCCACTTAACTTCGTCATTGCTATTTTTCATTAAATGTATTTCTATTGTTAGTACTTGAATATAATATACAGTATACAGTATAAAGTATACAGTGAATTCGCGGTAATAATTTATTAAATGAAAGCCGGTGGTATATAGCGTGTACAAAGAAAAACTACATCAATTAAAACATAATTTGAAAATAACTCCAACGGAAAATCAGCCGCTGAGATTTTTAAGTTAGGCCTATACAGAGCCATAAAACGGGATGGTCAAGTTTTCGAGACGAAATTTGAGAAGTGAGAAGAAAAGAGGTAAACTAAAGGAAAGAATAAAGAATAAAGGAAAGAATAAGGGAATAAAGGAATAAAGGAATAAAGAAAGAATAAAAATAATACAGAATAAAGAAAGCAGAAAGGAAAGAATAAAGGAAAGAATGGCAAAAAATACAAAGTGTGTAAACTGCGATAAATTCATAAAGCTGAATAGAGCTAGATTATGTTTAATGGAATGCGCTGCGTATCAGCTTTGCGATTGCAAAAGTGAAGCGGACCAGGCCACGGGCTTAAAATGCATTCTGTGTAATACCTTTAAACACTACGAATGTATAAACTTAAAGAGAAAAGAAAGAAAATGATAAATAGAATAAATAACAAAATCATAGGCATTTACGGCTTCCTGTGCATCACATGTATGGAAAAAAATAAGAATATCGTACAAAGAGCAATGAAAATGGGCAATACATGTTTACCGACAGATGACAAAGAAACACTAGGAAACACTGACACAAACAAACACGAGGCGCAGGAAAACGCAATACAGGAAAGCACGCTACAGCAGGAACACGAGGCGCAGGACAACACAATAGAGGAAAGCACGCTACAGCACGCTACGCTACAGGGAGATGAAAAAGTAGCCTCAGGGAATCAGAGAATGAAATATCCCCCGCCAAAGAGAGAGATAACAGGAACACAAAAGAGAAAGAGAGGGATACCAGGAATACAAAGGAGAAAGAGGAAGATGCCAAGAACACTAATGAAAACTCGTCGAAGACAAAAACACCACTGAGTAGGGAAGAAGTGGTGGCGGAACAGAAAAAAGCAATTGACTCACATAGGGCTCGTAAGGAGATTAAACGACGGGCCATATGTGAATAGTATAAAACAGGTTCGTGCATATATGGAGCAAACTGCAGGTAGAGTCACCCAGAAAAATGCTTCGATATGATGAGGAATGGAAAATGCAGATACGGACAAAACTGCCACTTTTTCCACCCTCCTATGTGCAGACAGTCACTGACAGAGAGAAAATGCCTGAATATAGAGTGCTCATATTTTCACATAAAGGGTACCCCCCTATCCGTATTAGAAGTAACAACAGGAGCAAGAAAACAAATTTTTTAGAGGAAATGAGAACGATAAAAGCAAAGCTTGCCCTGCTAACAAGAAAGGACAGGACTCTGCAGTATATTCCCCACACCATTACATACATCACCCTTCTATCCAATACCACCCACCGATAATACAACCACAGTGGTATCAAGTGCCACAACCCAATTCTCCCAAATGCAGCCGCCAAACCAATAACACCAAACAGGAACCGACATCGACCTGGAAACGACCACTATATAGGAAAACTGAACACGGAAATTAGAAACCCAATAAATGTTTTATACAAAAATATTCAAGGCCTCTACACGGACCATGCAGGCTGCAAATTACAATACTTACAGAATTTAGCTACCGAATCCAGCATAGATGTTATATGTCTAACGGAAATACTTGCATACTGTAAATGCGAAAAAGGCTGTGAAAACTGTATCGAGGATACTGAATTAGCATTGCTGGACTACAACATACACTGAGCAGATAGAGTGGCTAAACGAGGGGGACGGTGTTGCATCTATGTGAAAAACACATATACATGTGAAGTGAAGGTAAACAAATCAAACAACACAGGTGAAGTTATTATATTAGAAGTAAAAGAACTGAACCTAACCATTATGAACATCTACAGACCACCAAACACCACAAAAAGTGAATTCCAATTTGCTACAAATGAAATAGAAAACATTAAAATTATTTGAAACTCCAGCAACAAATATTCTAATTTTCGGAGATTTTAATTTCCCATTCATAACATGGAAGAAAAATGACGAAGTTATATATGTCGAGAAGTTTCTTGGCAGCATTACTAAAGATGATAGAACCCAAGCAACAATGATATTAGATATTATGGAACATTACGCCCTTACCCAGGAAATCTGTGAAGCCACGAGAAAAGGAAACGTTTTGGATTTAGTCTTGAAAAATAACAACGAGATAATAAAAAAAAAAGTAACGTGCACAAAGTTCTCCGACCATAACCTCATCAATATACGAGTACAATTGAAGTTAGCACCCAGAGGTCTGAAAACGCATTCTAGAGAGGCAGATGGAATATTTGAAGGCTTAAACATAAATTCAAAGAAAGTAAATTGGGAAAACGTAAATAAAGATTTAAAGGTGGTAAATTGGGAATTGCTACTTCACGAGAAGACACCACAAGAAATACTATGTATAATAGAGACTGAAACCAAACCTATAATACTGAAACATATTCCAGAGAGACAGGAAAGAAAACGTAGCAAGCTCGAGAGGAAAATCAGGACACTATTCAGGCAACGAAGACAAACCGTAAAACATCTCCACAGATGCAGAACTGATGCAAAGAGACTCAAACTAGAGAGGAAACTTGGCGAAATAGAAATGGACCTAAAGCAAACATTCATACATAAGACAAACGAGGAGGAAAACAAGGTAGCAAAAAACATAAAAAATAACCCAAAATACTTCTAGACGTTTGCGAAAAGGAAAATGCAGTGTAAGGAGAGTATTGGTCCGTTGATAGACGGGGAGGCCGAATACACAAACCTATTAATGGACTTCGAATTCACGGAAGGAGATGTAATTACGGCCTTATCATAGATGCGAGAAAATTCAGCGCCAGAACCAGACACATGGAATGCCACGTTTCTGAAGAAATGCAAAGAGAGTATTGCCAAACTGCTATACTTACTATGGACGAAATCACTCGACACAGGACAAATCCCACTCCCCTTAAAGGACGCGAACATTGCCGCCCCCTATTATTTAAAGGTGGTAACAGAGCAATGCTCAAGAATTATATTATCGGCCAGTGGCTCTCACCTCACACCTTATAAAGTGTTTTGAACGTATACTTAGAGGCAAAACTACCTACTACCTACAAGAAAAAGATTTATACAACCCAAATGAACATGGTTTCAGGGCTGAAAGATCATGCCTATCACAGCTACTAGACCACCAGGATAAAATATTGAAACATTGTGTCGAGGATAAAACATAGATGTAATATACAGGGCTATTCAAAATGATTCATCCGATTTCAACTGAGAATACTTCACAGTCAGTGTGAAAATGGCGTCCGCACAGCAGAAGGCGTTTTGTGTGTTGCAGTTTTCGAGCTGTAAATCGGTCGCCGGATCTTACACCGTGCGACTTCTTCCTTTGGGGGTACGTTAAGGATACTGTGTACGTGCCACCGTTGCCCACATCTTTGGATGAGCTCCGAACTCGCATTGTTACTGCCGTAGAGTCAGTGACAACGGACATGCTGGAGCGAGTATGGGAGGAATTCGACTATCGTGTCGACGTTGCTCGTGTAACTAGGGGAAGTCACATAGAGCATTTATGAGGTGAGACAAAATTTGGACAGTTCTTCTTTTGGTTGATGTATCACAAATCACTCTGTATTTGTAACATTAAAAAATATTCTCATTTGAAATCCGATGAATCATTTTAAATAGCCCTGTATATGTACGGACTTAGCTAAAGCCTTCGATAAATGTGACCATGGAATCATAGCACACAAACTTAAGAATACAGGAATTACTGGAAAGCTAGGAAGGTGGATATTTAATTTCTTGGCGCAAAGAACACAAAGAGTTGTGGTAAACGGAGTTAAATCGGAAGTATTAAGGACAGTATTGTATCATGCTTCGCAGATGACACAAAAATATGTAAGGAAATATTGAACGAAGATGACATAAGAAAATTACAAAACGACATTGAAACATTACTCCAGTGGGCAGAAGACAACAATATGAAGTTCAATGAAGAAAAATTCCAACTTCTAAGATATGGTAATGACAAGAAGCGACAGAAAAAGGGGTACAAAACTCTGCAAGCCAAACAGATAACACCAAATCCACAAGTCAGGGATCTTGGAGTAATAATGTCGTCGGATACAGAATTCGGAGACCACTATAACATCAAAATTACAACGGCTAGAAAAATAATGGAAATCATCTGGAGGAGCTTCCACAGCAGAAAAACAAACATTATGCTCAAATTATTGAAGAGTCTAGTCCTACCAATAATTGAGTATTGCTCAGTACTCACAAGCCCATACAGAAAACGAGACATTGCGAACACTGAAGCTATACAAAGGACTTTTACGTCTAAGATAGAGGAAACGGAAGGTGAAGACTACTGGTCTCGATTACAATCCCTGGAACTCTACTCTCTCGAAAGAAGGCGCGGGCGGTACACAATAATATACATATGGAAAATATTTGAGGGCTCTGTCCCTAACCTTAGAAATGAAATAAAAACAAAGTGGAATGAGAGAAGAGGCAGATTTTGTACGGCTCCAGCTGCGGTGGGACAAAGGGCATGAAAATGAGGATGGAAAATACCCTCAGAATACGAGGCCCAAAGCTTTTCAATGTCCTACCAAAAGAAGTGAGGAATCTCCAGCACACCGACCTGAATAACTTCAAGAACCAGCTGGATAGATTCCTGTGCAAAGTCCTTGACCAGTCATGTGTAGCTGGCTACGAGGGCAGGAGGAGATCAGAGAGCAATTCCCTCCTTCACCAAATCCCGCAAATGCGGCGAGATGCTGCAGAGGGGTCGACCACAGGTCGATCCTGAACCGTCGTTCAAACTCACCTAAAGTAACCTAAAGTAAGTAATGTATATATGTATATATATATATATGAAATGAAACTGAAAATGAAAATGAAAAGGTTTATTGGCAGACTATAGTCCATATACAAATATTATTAATACATTGACAGTTCATATACTAAGGATAGAAATATATACAATTGATTAGAAATAATACTGCACTGTCGAAGTTAAGTGGAGCTACAGACAGACGTTTTCGTACCAAGAAGTCCATAGCTTAGAGCAGTGCTGTCCAACTTCTATAAAGCGCGGCCAAGATGTTGCCTATAATCATACACTGTTGGTTAGTACGACTTAGGAACCCCCTGAATGTTGTTCTCCCTACTAGAAATGACAAAATAGGGAAGAAAATTGAGAAATGAAATTTGACAAACGTCCATTCCGCGGGCCGCAAGTTGGACAGCGCTGGCTTAGAGGATAAATGGCAGGACTCATGGATAGCTTGGATGATCGGGTTGGTTGATTTTTTTATTCTTTGCATTAGACTGTGTTGAGCACGTCTTGTTACCTCCGGGAAGCTCGGGACATTGCGGGTAGCAAACATTTGCGAAGCTGAGCATCTCGGGGGTAATTTATGTAAGAGTCTAAAAGACCTGTTGTACAGCAAATTTACGGTTCTGCCAGAACCTTTTTTATAATTCACCCAGAGTTGCTGTCCGTATATATTACTGCAGAAAGTACGAAACAGTGTTGTGTCTTTAGCTTCACTTGTACAGAATCGAAAGTTCCTTATGGTCATACTCACTTTAGCACACAGGCTTCGAGATTGTTTTCTTATATCCGAGTCATCACTCAAGGAGCTGGTTATAGTTTGACCCAAATACTTAAACTCTTGTACTTCCTCAATTACTTCACCATTCATTTTAAACCTTATATCAGCTGGCTGATTACAGCTTTTATTATGAACTTGCATAACCTTATTTTTTGTAACATTAAAAAGAATATCATGTTTCTGTGAATACACTTCGCAGACGTTTAGTAGCGATCCAGACCTTTAACAGAGGGACTTATTAACACCATATCATCGGTATAAACTAAGTTATTTATCCTTGTGTTACCTATACAACATCCCACTGTTGCCTTATTAAGTGAAGCAATTAATCCGTCAATATACACATGAAACAGCATAGGGGAGAGCAAGAAGCCTTGTCTCACCCCGCAAGAGGAGCCAAAACACTCGGATAGTATCATACATTGCCCCACCTAACAGTGAAAGATTGGTGGGAATACCAAAATTTCAATAAATTTAATATGTACATGGGAACCTTCCTGTCTTCTAGTTTTGCAAATAAAATATTGTGGTTCACCCTATCATATGCCTTACTTATATCAAGGAAACAGCTATAAATAGTTGAATTACTGTCAATGTATTTAGATATTGTTTCTTTAAGTACATAGATAAACAGGTCAGTTGAGTGGGAACTTTTAAAGCCAAACTGATTAGGAGATGTCCATAGGAAATCATTTAATCGGAGTAACAAGAGTTTTTCTAGTAGTTTCGAGAAGCAGGAAGCGACAGCAATAGGCCTGTAATTATTGCTGGACAGAATGTCTCCGTACTTATTTTTGACCAGGGGCAAGATATATACCCTCATGAACTCTGCAGGGATATAGCTATGAGCAAGCATGGCTGATAGGAGCAATGATATATGCAGACATACTACGTCATTTGCATATTTTAAGTGGTCATTCGATAAGTCATCTACCCCTGACGCAGAACCAGTCTTTAACTCTTTAATTAACCTCTTTACTTCAGAAAATGATATCAAAGTATTTTCCCTTGTCCCTCCCACAATCGTTTCGCTGCAATCTATCTTAAGATTATCCCTACTCACACTGTTAAGAATGTTAGAGTAGTGGTTTTTCCACAGCTTTGCAATTTCATCCTCCCCCGACACCCCATCGATAGTCGGAGGGAGGACATTTTTGACACCCGTTTGATTCTTAACAAATTTCCAAAATATATATACATTACACACACACACACACACACATATATATATATATATATATATATATATATATATATATATATATATATATATATATATATATATACATTATAACTGCAAAAACGCAAAATAATTAACGTAAAGAACGACGCTTTGTAGAGGAGAATTACCCGCGCAAGATGAGAGCGAAAGAACGAAACAAATGAAAAAATGAGGTAACCACCCGGGAATCGATCCCGGGATCTTCCGATTGCCGGTCAGATGTGATAACCATTACACCACGGGCCTCACTCAAACAAATGTCGTAATTCCTCTACATACGCGCAGAAACCAATGCCCCAAAGGGGCACCTCCCGCATGCCGTAACATTATATACATTATAACTGCAAACACGCAGTATAATTAACGTAAAGAACGACGCTTTGTATAGGAGAATTATCCGCGCAAGATGAGAGCGGATAATTCTCCTATACAAAGCGTCGTTCTTTACGTTATATATATATATAACCTTATGAACCTTATGTTGTTTCGTGTGTTGGTCTCTCTTCACACGGAGGTCAAGCTGGTGGCCCCGCCTCTAGGTCTGGCCTGGTGGAGAGGCGAGTTACTTTCTTGCGCTCTCCACCGTGCATAGCCAGGCATGCCCGGCTCATCTGGTACTGTCCTGAGCCAGGCATCCAGTCTTTTCTTGAAGACTTCAACTTTGACCCCCGTTACGTTTCTGAGGTCCTTAGGAAGCTGGTTGAAAAGTCTTGGCCCCCTGACAACCAAGCTATTTTCCTTCAGGGTTGAGGAGGTCCCTTGTCGTGCTTTTAATTTGGGAACACTACACATTCTGCCTTTCCTATTTTCCAGTGTTGTTTGAATGGTAATTGGGTTTAGTTTTAGGTTTGGTACCAGTTTTCGATCATTTTCCATATGTAGATTATGATGTACCTCTCTCTTCTTCTTTCCAGTGAGTACAGATTTAGTTTACGTAGTCTTTCCCAGTAGTTGAGTTCTTTGCAGCCATCAATCTTGGCTGTGAAATGCCTTTGCGTTTCTTCTAGTTTATTAGTTTCTTCCTTTTTATATGGGGACGTCAAAACTGAGCAGTATTCAAGTTTTGGTATAATCTGTGTTTTAGCAGGGGAATCATTACTGTCCTGTCCCTTCTCTTGAACGTTCTTAGAACCTGTCCGGCGACTCTTTTTGCTTTATTTATCGCTATCTGATTTTGTGTTTCGAATTTCGCATCATCTGTCATTATTATCCCGAGATCAATCGCTTTCATGCTTCTCTGAATTTCCTGTCTATCTGGAGCATAATATGCAGTCTGTTTAAGTTCTTCTTTTCTACCATATCTCAAGAGCTGAAATTTCTCGGCGTTGAATGACATGTTGTTGTCTTCTGACCATTTGTATATTTTGTTCGTGTCCCTCTGCAAGGCCTCCACGTCATGTACATCGCTGATTTTTCTGCTGATCTTTGTATCGTCTGCAAAGGATGTTACTATACTATTGCTGTTTACTCCGCTGTCTATGTCTGTTAGCATGATAATGAACAGGAGTGGGGCCAGTACTGTCCCTTGTGGTACTGAGCTGCGTACTTCCGATTCTGATGATGATATACCTTGAATTTTGACGACCTGCAGACGATCATTAAGGAAGTTGTAGATCCATTTTCCCACTTTGCCTGTTATTCCCATGTCTTTAATTTTATGTGGTATTATACCATGGTCACATTTATCGAAAGCTTTAGCAAAATCTGTGTATATAACATCGTAGTTGTCATTGCCTTCCAATGCATCTAGGATATTGTTGTAGTGCTCTATTAGTTGTGATAGGCATGATCTACCTGATCGGAATCCATGCTGATTTTCGTTGAATCTTTCCCGTGTCTCCAGGAAATCATAAATTTTCTCTCTAACTATTCTTTCAAATAGTTTGGTGAGGTGGGACGTCAATGACACTGGTCTATAGTTCTTTGCTTGAGATCTGTCCCCTCCTTTATATATAGGGACAATGTTTGCTCTTTTCAAGATGCTCGGTATTTCCCCAGTGTCTAGGGATCTTCTCCATATCCAGTATAAAGGTGTAGCTATTTCATTTTTACAGTTTTTAATCAATAATGCGTTCCAATTGTCCGGACCTGCAGCTGAATGTGGTTTCATTTGTTCTATAGCTCTCGCTACATCTTCTGGTGTAAACTCAAAGTCTCTTATATACTCTCCTTGCAATTCCTCTTCAAAGAATGCATTTATGTCAGGTATCGCTTTGTCACTTTTTGGGGTACTGAAAACTGATTCATATTGAACTCTCAATGTATATATATATATATATATATATATATATATATATATATATAATATATATATATATATAATATATATATATTAGTGATGTAGCGGTTGTCATTTTTCATAGCTCTGCGGTTGCGATTGCGGAGCTTACAAATTGAGCTCCGCGCGGTTGCAGTTATGTACCCTATAATAACATAATATTACCTAAAAATAAACAACACAATAAAATATCAGGTTTAAACCACACTTTTCAGTCTACAATATAATGACTATAATCTAAACTGTAAAAAGTGTTTCCAGGATGCGGGACGAGGACCCAACCCATTTTGCATCCCACCAACCACTTTCCCCAACCACCGCCCATTTTTGGTGTATATATATATATATATATATATATATATATACACACACACACTATTTAATCCTTATATTTAAATTGAATTGCTGGGAGACTGTATTTCAAAAATGAAACTTTTTCAGCTTTGTCCCCCTTCAGCCTATTCCTTTTTTCATCGTAGATGATCCCTGCTGCACTAAATAATTGTTCACTGGGAACACTTGAGGGAGGACATCCAAGGTATGTCCGAGCCAGTTTGCTTAAATTTTTGTATTTCTTTTGATTTGACCTCCACCAAGCCAAAGTATCATTTTCTTGTCCAATCCTTTTCTCTTTGTGATATTTCTCGATAATTTTTTGTGAGTCTCTGCTTGACTCAGTTTCGGTCTCCTCATCACTACTGGAAGCCAGTAGAGCACTCATTGAGTCCATTATTGTTATTGATTTACTCGTAGAAGCTGATGCCTGGCCTAAATCAATCAGTGGTTTCTTTGCCGGTGGCTCACTGGCTGTCTCCGAGTCCGATGATGTTTGAGTCTTGTTCATTTCATTACAAAGATATCTCAATTTTTCCTGAACAACTTTTGTGACATGTGAAGCGGAAAAAAATTTTGCTTTGTACCTTGGATCCAAATAAGTAGCCAAAAAATACGTCATTTGCTTCTAGGCTATAAAATCTCCTTGCTAGCTCTGTGCGCATTATCTCCTTCATTGTTTTGATTCCACGATCAGCTTCAGAATCACCACTTCGAGGTTGCAGCATATTTTTCAAGGAAACGGCGAGGGGAATAACCTCAGATATGGAAGAGGTAGAACTACTCATTTTTTTTGTGATATCATCGAATGGTTCCAGCACAGCCACACAGTTTGACAAGAGAGTGAAGTCGACATTAGTGAGTTGTTGCATTTTGGAGTTAGCAGCGCTATATAGACTCAGTGGTTCCTTCAACTTCAGTGTTCTCTGCATCATGTGATAAGTGCTGTTCCACCGTGTGGTGACATCATGAATAACTGTAAGTTCAGGTTGATCTAAGCGTTTCTGAATTTTTTTTAACTCATGGACCGAAGTTTAGCTAACAAGTCACTGAGAGAATTTTGTGAGGATAATTCACTTTTGATTACAAGTTGCAGGTTATGAACAGTGCAATCGATATTATGGACGCCAGTGAGAAACAAAGGTTTTATCATGTTTGCTCCTGAGTCACGCATTACAAAACGGATGGATGAATGGGCAATATCCCACTTCTGAAGCATCTGCTGAAATTTTTATGACAAGTATCCTCCAGTGTGGCAATCTTCAAGTGGCATTACGCTGAGCACCAAATTGGTTCTCTTGAAGTCTTGATTCACTGCATACTTTCGAATCTTTTAGAGGCTCGAGAATTTTGAACACTTTCTTTGAAACAAAGTCATATATATCGTTGCACACAAGATCAGTGTAAAACTGACGCTGTTTCATTTTATACTGTGGAGCTGTTTCAACCATGAGTCTCATGAAACCTAAGTCCTCAACGTGGCTGAATGGCAAGTCATCCATTATTATCATTTCGGCTATGCGATAGTCCAGTGATTTTGATTTGGAATGATTTGCATCCCAAACTTTTACTTTTTCGAAGCAACTTTCAATCGTCTGATTCTTTTCTTTCACTGCATACTTCATTTCCTGTAGGGGTGTAACAGACACTTTTGATTCGTTTTTCTTCTTTGACTGTTCATTAGCTTCATTTTCACTAGATATCACTTCATTATATTCCTTCTTGTGCATTGAACGCAAATGGTTTTTTCAAGTTAGTGGTACTCCTTCCCTTTCGTAAATAGTTCTTATTACATATGGCACACTTCCCTACATCGTTTAACACTCTCGAGAAGTACTTCCACACGGCAATCGTAGATCGCTCCATGATGGTTGCAGCACAGTCTAACACTTTACTAATGGGTTGAAGCATGTAACGTTACAAAGGTAGCGACGGAGCGCTAGCGCAACACAACCACCCTCACTCGTATCTGAACAGATACTTAAGCTGGTGCTTTAGTTTAGTTTGTAACTTGGTAGTGAAGGTTGCCAAATTTCTAATAAAAAAAATTGAGTGTTTTTATTTTTTTTTATCAACAGTAATTATACATCATCATTGCTTTATTAAATATAATTAAAATAATGTTTTTCTAGCCACCTAGCGTTGCTAAATGTAAGTTATTACATAATGCATCTATCCATCCAGTTCAAGTAGCAATTCTAGACATCGCAATTAGGGCGTAGCAAACTTTTACATTTTTTGCACCCTTGAGTGAAGGCATGAGGCATGACAGAAACAGCATTTGGCGACGTTTATAGAATTTATAGTCATTACACTAGCATTTATAGCATTTGATTGCCCTAGTAAGAAGATATCCTCAAACAACCGCAATAACCGCAGTGATAAATGCGGTTGCGGAGCTGAGAATATGTGCGGTTTCTCCGCAATTGCAGTTGCGATTGCGGATGCTGACAACCGCTACATCACTAATATATATATATATATATATATATATCATTGGCGTGCAGTGAGGGTAAGCGGGGCATGCGCCGCCGACCCAGATAAAAGTCAAATTACAAAAAGTCAGTATATTACTACAATAATTGAAAACTAATATATGTAAAGTTATGATGCTTGGATAATTTATATATAATATACACCGCTTACCCTGTGGACACACCCACCACACGCCACATATATATATATATATTATGACTAAAAATTATGATGGTGGGAGATCTTAGTAAATATATAAATAAACCATTGTGGGAGTCGTTGCCGCGTTTGAAATTGATAATGGAGGGCATCACCTTATATATATATATATATATATATATATATATATATATATATATAATATATATATATATATCAGAAGAAGATTGATGTTTGAGAGCGTTGTTCCCTGCATAAACAAACAAACCTCCGATCCACCTTTAAGGAGCTGGACCGTAAACGCACTCAAAACGATATCGTGCGACTGGAAAGGGGTGTGGGCATGGATAAGACGCGCCGGGTTGGCGCGTGGATTCAACGTGGGCGTGTGAGCGTGCGGGCGCGGTCGTGCGTGGGACGTGTGTGGCGGGTGCGCGTGGGTGGGCTACGGCATACCCCAGAGGTTACGCCACCCTTAAATATAGCTCATAAACGTTCATGAAGTCTCCCCTTAACCTATTCTTCCTTCACCTCCTTCAAATACCGACGTGAGGACCACGTGACGTGAGACGTGATCGTGCAAATATTTTCCGTAAATGCACCTCATAAACGAACATGAGGTCCGCTTGACGTTCTCGTACCAAAATTGCCCATCTACTCAAATGCATCTACATATATTACTGAAACGTGCCAAATGATCACTCTGGAGATTTTCTACCATTTCAGGTGGCAAACATCCTGGAAGGTACTCTAGATTTTGAGAGCTCCGATGATGAGGACTTTGCTCCAGACAGCCAGCCATCCTTGGATGATGATGATGACGACAAGGACCTTGCATTAAAATAAGGACTTTTTAAATACGAGGAGCGGTACGAAAGTAATGCCTCTTATTTTATTTTTCATTAAAAATATAATTCGAATTACACTGAAAATTACAGGGAATATGCATACATACTTGGCAAATATAAAGTAGGTATAATATATATAATATATATATACATATATATATATATGATGAATTTCACAATTAAATCCGTGAAATGAATAAATGATGCAAACCCACAAGGAAAAAGAAAAACGATTCCAAGCCCTTTCGTGTATTCAGAGCTACACCTCGTCAGGGAATGACGTCATTCCCTGACGAGTTGTAGCTCTAAATACACGAAAGGCCTTGAAATCGTTTTTCTTTTTCCTTGTGGTTTGCATCATATATATATATATATATATATGTTCTGAATGTAGTGGGACTAGGCTTGCTTTAAACCCTAGATCCATGTCCCAAAGCTGGATCCTGTCTGCTTTGCAGATAGCTGGTGAGGGAAGCTATATTTATGGGACCTCTTTGCGAGAGACCCGTTGCCCACGTCGGGCTAGCATCATGAAAAAGAAAAACTATTGTGTTTGTCATTTACCATTACTTATTCGGACTATAGTGGATTTAATTTTCCCAGAAGAGTTCCTTGTTCCATGCACGGTCTGTGTTTAACATATAAGTTTCTCAGGGGACCATTCTGAGTTTGTGTATATATATATATATAAAGTGAAAAATAAGAGGCATTACTTTTGTACCGACCCTCGTATATATTAGTAAATACTATTAATCCAAAATTCAGCAATATTCTGGCAATAGTATCTGTTATTAATTGAGGTAGAACGTTCATTTTTGGCAAAATTAGAGTTCTAAGTATGCTAATGAAGATGTTGATGAGTTTTTGGAATAGATTTTCATATTTTATATTTTATATATATTTTTTTTTATTTTTTGATTTTCTTATTATGCCGAACTTTGGGTGAACTTTTGGCTGGCGATAGAGGTGAAAAAAGTAGTTCGCTTCATAAGGTTTTCAACCATACTTCTAGTGTCGTAAGGTCATTATAACCCAAACCATGCGATAGAGGAAGGGTGAAAATAATGATATCCATCAAAAACACATTTTCGCCTGTGGTGGCGCTTAGGTACCTTAAGACGCGCGACCCCTCAATTGTATTGATAGTGTTTTGAAAGTATTGTGTATTAACCTAAGTACTTTCCATGCAGATTGCTAAATGTTATTTACAAGTATATATATATATGGATTTCTAAACAATTGACATGCTTCAAATTGACCGTATTCAATTACGCAAAGTATTAATTTCTTTTGTAACCTATTTCATCAAAATAATCCCAATAAAAATAAAGTTATGGTAAAGTTTAGCGCCTTTCACCAAATTCCCTCAAAAAATAATTCACTAATATCTAACTAAAGTGAAGGATTATAGGCTTACGTTAAAGCTAAGAATGTTTTCTATGGATAAAGAGTATAGTAGGATTACATTCGAGAATGATAATCATGATATATGTAAAAAATAGAAACATACCCTTGAACGACGTAATTTGAAAAACGCCTTGGAGTACCATTGAATATCATACCGTTATGCGTAGTGCATTTCAGGTTTTTCATTGTTAACATTTTTTATTATTAGGGCATTCGAAGGAATTAAAAAATACCAATAATGAAGAAGCTCAGTGGAGGGGGTGCACGGTAACCCAACCTAGCTCACCGCCTAATATTTTACTGTAATTAATTGGAAAAAAGTATCTGGTTCTTCTACTGCATCGACCATTATGAGTTAATAGTTAATTCATCCAGTCACGTAGCCAAGGGAGGACATGGGAGGAAAACGTTCGATTTATTTTAAATTTTCTGTATAATGAAATTATTATTTCTTTACAGTATGTTACTTGAATAAAATTTGGACTGTGTTTTTTAATTTCTTTAAATGTGTTTCATTTCAATTTAAATTACACTAACGTTTATTCATGTTCCTTCTCTATGTACGCCTCCATAATGACGTAATAATGACGTAACATTGCTTACTCACTGCCTACCTTTTACTTATATTTTTTATGAGGGAAGAAGGAGCCAAGGGCGAATGCCTGCAAAAACGCCCCCCCGCCCCCCCCCCAGAGAGGAAGAAGAGAGCCAAATTCAAGGTCCAAGGTTTTCGAGATGTTCGGACACTCTGCGTTTGAAAGATTGGAGATGATAGACAGGGGGAAAGATGGAGTGAGGAAGATTGTTCCAGCGTTGACTGGTTGAGTAGCTGAAAGATTGAAAATGCCGATTAGCCTTTGCGTTAGAGAGTTGCGCAGAAAAGGAATGAGACTCGAGACTGTGTCAAAAGTCTGGTATTGCGTGTTCTCCTTAAAGGAGGAGGCACGCAGTTAGAGAGTTCGGAAAAGCAGTGTCCGTTATAATAGCGATAGTAAAGAGAGAGTGAGGCAACACCTCGGCGAAGAGAGAGGGATTGAAGACAATCAGTATGAGGCGGGGAATTGATGAGACGAAAAGCCTTTGATTCCACCCGGTCAAGTAGCTTTGATTGACATTATTTTCCAAAAATACCGTTGAACATATTTGTTCAAAATTTGACCACGTCTGATTTTGTAAATGTATATCTATGAGAATATTCTTCAGAGAAAAGGATGAATATCTGATGGTTATCGTAGTTTTATTTTTCGAAGAAAAACAGAACTCGTGACATTACCTTATACTGAACGACCTATTGGTGATCTTGTCGATGTCGCGTAAAACTAGAACTTAATTTTGAATATGTCTACATTCTTTATAGTCCATATAATCAAAACTTGAAGGCATCATATAAAGACGTATAAAGGAAATGAGAAAGAATTTCTAAAAATGCAATAATGATTAATGATTATAAGTTGACGTAAAAACTCGTGATCATTGATGTAAACGGATTCGAATTTCGTATCGAATTTAGTATTTTTTATAATTTACAGTGGAGGTAGTTTATCTATTTTTGTTTAAATAAGTTGGAAGAGAACATTTGCAGATTCAAGAAGATATTAATAAATTACTCGAGTGGGCGGAAATTTGGCAAATGAACTTTAATATAGATAAATGTGAAACGTTGCATATCGGTAGAAAGAATATTAAAGAAGAGTATTTTATACGCGATAAGACACTAACGAGTGTTATGGAAGAGAAAAATTTAGGTATTATTGTTGCCGACACTCTTAAACCGAGTAAGCAATGTATCGAAGCGGTCAGAAAAGCAAATACAGGGTGGGCCGTAAGTTTCCATACATAGGAAAAATAAACATTTTGTTATGGACAACCATTTTTATTTATATAATATGCTCTACATGGTTGCCATTGTTTTGAAAACACATTTCAATACGTGTTCCCCACTGTTGATGAACACGCATTAGCACAGTTGACGTTATGCTTGTAATGGCGTTGGTGATACGTTCCTTTAGATGATTTATGTCTCGTATCTTTTCCTGATACACCATGGCCTTCAAGTGCCCCCAAAGATAGAAATCAAGGGGGGTGAGATCTGGGGATCTGGGAGGCCACTCCACAGGACCACGCCGACCAATCCAAGCATCCGGAAACTGCTGCTGATCCAAATACCGACGCACGTGAAGACCATAATGAGGTGGAGCTCCATCTTGCTGGAAGTAAACTGGGAAGTTACCTTCCTCGTTTAGCAGATGGGAAAATCTCTTCTTGCAACATGTTGAGATACCTTTCGGCATTAAGATTTCCACTGACAAAAATTGGTCCGATAATTCTGTCACCCCGTATCCCGGCCCACACCATCACTTTACCGGCACCTTGCATCTTCGTCGGACTCAGCCAGTTAGGGTTAGCATTACTCCAATAACGTATGTTTTGCCGATTAACCTCTCCATTGACGTAAAAATTTGCTTCATCAGTAAACAAGATCTTACGTCAAACGCATATTCTTAGGGTGTCTGAAACATAAAAACAAACGTTTAATTTTTCCTATGTATGGAAACTTACGGCCCACCCTGTAGAATCTTAGGATTTATTGGTCGGTCATTTGAATTTAAGTTGGAGAAAACAATGCTAACATTATATAATTCCTTAGTACGACCCTACCTGCAATACTTCGTTTACTTCTTCTGGTCCCCATATTTACGACGGGACATAGACAGAATGGAGAGAGTGCAGCGATGGGCTACTAAGATGATTCCTGGACTTAGGAACAAATCCTACGCTGCCCGTTTAAAAACGTTAAATTTATTCTTACTCGTAAAATGGCGAATTGAAGGAGATTTAATCCAGATGTTTAAAATGATGGATCTTTTCCGTTTGACTGCCGCCATTGAAACATAATTAAACTTTTTGTATTTTGTATTTTAACTGAAATGTCTTGATGATACAAAATAAGTTACTTTATAAAAAAGCTTTTCTTAATTTCCCCTTCAAATTTTGTTTCTTATAAACAATTTTAATTACTTTCACGATCCATGCTTAATTTTTAAGTTTTAATCGTGTACTCAGAAAAATAAGGGGATCACCTGAAGATCAGGGCCTCCAGCCTTCTTTAGTTAGCTTTATAAGGCTAACTAACAAAAATATCACGACCTAACCTAACCAATCGTCAAGGTCGTACAGTTGACCTAACGATTGGTTAGGTTAGGTCGTGATATTTTCGTTAGTTAGCCTTATAAGGCTAAGTAAAGAAGGCTGGGGGCACTCACCTCTTATGTTTCAATGGCGGCAGTCAAACGGAAAAGATCCAAAATGATTAAAGGTTTTGATAATGTCGACGCCGAAAAATATTTCACCTTCAGAAATGCAAATAGAACACGCGGTAATGTTCTGAAATTAGTCGGTAAACTTTTTAATTCTAATGAAGCTAAACATTTCTTCTTCAATCCTATAGTTAACTTATAGAATGGATTACCAGCCAGCGTAGTTCAAAGTAATTCGGTCGGATCCTTTAAAAAGAAACTAGATGCTTTGCCTTAAAAATTTTACTTGTCTTTAAATATTCTTCCAATTTTTAACGTTCCTCCTTAAACAGACAGCCTCGTAGGGACCAGCCGGTCTGTTGCTGTTTGGTGTCCTTTGTATTTCCTTTGTATCTACTCTATCTATTTCATTTCGAACCTTTCTTTTCCTTTCAGATATTTTCAATATACTGCATAAATTTTTATTAATTAATTAATTAATTGATTAGCTTTAATTACAAAATTTAGTATTATTATAATTATTTTCATAAAAACTTTGGTTTTTCTGTACGTTCGATTTATTTTAAATTTTCTGTATAATGAAATTATTATTTCTTTACAGTATGTTACTTGAATAAAATTTGGACTGTATTTTTTAATTTCTTTAAATGTGTTTCATTTCAATTTAAATTACACTAACGTTTATTCATGTCCTTCTCTATGTACGCCTTCATATTCTTTTCCTACTACTAATGCAAAAAAAAAACTTTGCTTTAACGTTGCTTGTTCTAATGATATCCGCAACAGAAAGGAAACTTTCAGAAGGTACCATCGCCATCCAATCCTGACTCTCATTCTACTTATACAATATTTCTGCACAGAATCACAAAATCTGTCCTTCGACTCGCCAAAAATTCCTTCCTCAGACAAAAGTGTGAAATCTATTTAATTCCAATTCTTTTTGCTATTTTTGTCACCTAACCAAAAACCTCTCCACAAACTTTATTTTTTCTTTCCTTCCTCTTCTCCATTCTGACGGCTCAGTTGCCGTCTCTTCTCCTGATAAATCTGAACTCTTCGCTCAAATTTTCGCCTACAGCTCAACCCTGGACAATTCCGATGCTGTTCCTTTATCTCTTCCCACTTCTATGACTTAATTATGTCTGAAGTTAGGATCTCGCCCAACGTATTTTTTTTTGTTCTGTCTGGGATCAACTCTAGGAAGGCATACGGTCACGAAGATTAGGAACTCTATAAATTTATTATACACAAATACACAAGGCCTGTATACTACCCATGCAGACTGCAAATTACAATACTTGAAAAATTTAGTTCTGGAAACCAACGTAGATATCATGTGCCTAACGGAAACACACTCACATAAATGCGAAAAAGGCTGTGAAAACTCATCGAGGGTACTGAAATAGCAATACTGGACTACAACATATACAGAGCAGAGAGAGTTGCTAGACGATGAGGAGGGTGTTGCAGCTACGTGAAAAACATACATTTGAGATGAAGGTAAGCATATCAAATAGCACAATCAAAATTATTATTTTAAAAGTAAAAGAACTGAACCTAACCATTATAAACGCCTACAGACCCCCAAACACCACAAAAAGTGAATTCCAATTCGCTACAAATGAAATAGAAAACATATTAAAATACTTGAAACTCCAGCACCAAACATTTGAATTTGTGGGGATTTTAATTTTCCACTCATAACGTGGAAGAAAAATTACAAAGTTATATAAGCACACCGGATAAAAAATTAGTCACCCCTCTCAGAATGTACCTAATAACGTGTGACGGCGCCTCTGGCCTTGATAACCGCACGAATCCGGCGAGTTTAGTATGCGGAGGTACGCCTGCTGGTTCAAATTCATCGTCACTGGAACGAGAGGGCCCATTTCGTGGTACGAAAAACATCCCCAGAACATCACGGAACCACCTCCAGCCTGAACAACACCTTCGACGCATTCAGGATTAAAGGCTTCATTGGACCTGCGATGTACTCGTCGCCTCCCATCATTGGAGAACAAACAAAAAACGGGACTCATCGGACCAAATTACACGTTTCCAATCTGCCGCAGTCCAGTTTTTGTGCCTCTGAGCCCATTTAAACGTGCAAATTTGTGACTTGCTGTTAACAGCGGCCTCTTCCGTGGTACCCTGCTCCAGATGTCCATCGCATGCAGTTCTCGTCGCAATGTCCGTTCGGAAATTGGTCGCTGGAGAACCTCATTGGTTTCTTGGAGCAATTGTTCTCTGGTTTGAAAACGATTTGCAGTTACTAGACGAGAAACATGGCGGCGGTCCCTATTGTCGAGAATTGTTTTCCGGCCACAGTTACGCCGTCGATTTTCAGTTGATTGCGAACTACACCACTCTTTGACAGTACGCGTTGACACACCAACAAATTGGGCTACTTCAGACATTTTGTGTCCGTGGGCTCTGCCAAACATGATGGCTCCTTTTTGCCACTGAGTAACGTCTGCCTCACGACCCATTTTGCAGACTATATCCAACACACTTTGTTCTTCACCACCTCACGAAACAGATCTGATCCTGTGTGCTACGTCACCGCTACTTGTCACTTACCAATGCTACATCAGCGCCCTCTGTGTGACCTTGAACTTCCTACTATCGGTGCTATTAGGGGTGACTAATTTTTTGTCCGGTGTGCTTATTATGGAACATAATATACGAGGGGCGGTCAGAAAATAAGTTTACACGGCGTATAATTTCGTAACTAAAGGACCTACATTGATTATGTTTGCATCAGGTGAATTCGTTAATCATTGTTGGCAACACTGCACGTCGATTTGGCTGCCATCTACCGTACATTAGTTAATATTATGAGTCAGTTGAACATGGCGGCTCGACTGGAACAGTGCCCTGTCATTTCTGCAACAATATTCAGAGTCTGCCAGTGGTCAAGAATTTCTCGAGCGCATTATCACAGGAGACGAGAAATGGGTTCATCACAGTACTCAAGAAACAAAACGTGCCAGTATGGAATGGAAACACCCTGGGTCCCTGCAACCAAAGAAGTTCAAGATTGTGAGGTCTGCTGGCAAAGTGATGGTTACCATGTTTTGGGACCACAAAGGCGTTTTGCTCGCAGACTTCATGCGACTGTTCCGTAGGGGAGGGCACTGTTCTAGTCGAACCGCCATGTTCAACTGACTCATATAACCACTGTACGGTAGATGGCAGCCGAATCGATGTGCAGTGTTGCCAACAATGATTAACGAATTCACCCGATACAAACATAATCAATGTAGGTCCTTTAGTTACGAAATTATACGCCGTGTAAACTTATTTTCTGACCGCCCCTCGTATTTACCCAGGAAATCTCTGAAGCCGCTAGAAAAGAACGCTTTGGGTTTAATTTTGACAAATAACAATGAGATATTAATAAATAAAAAGGTAACGCCCACAAAATTCTCCGATCATAACCTAATCGATATGCAATTTAAGTTAGCAACTAGAGGTCCCAAAACGCATTCCAAAGAGTCAGAAGGAATATTTGAAGGTTTAGATATAAAGTCAAAGAAAGTAGATTGAGAAAGTGTAAATGAAGATTTAAAGAAAGTAAATTGGGAATTGTTACTTCACGAGAAGACTCCAGAAGAAATACTGTGTATAATGCTGAAACGTGTTCCGAAGAGACAAAAAAGAACACGTAGCATCATTGAGAGAAAAATAGTGTCCTGAGGACACTATTTAAACAACGGAAACAAACAGTAAAAAATCCCACAAATGCAGAACTGAAGTAAGGAGACCCAAACTAGGAAAAAACTATGCAAAGTAGAAGTGGATCTAAACAAACATTCATCCACAAGACAACCGAGGAGAAAAACATGGTAGCAGAAACATAAAATTAACCCAAAATACTTCTACAGGTTTGCGAAAAAAATGCAATGTAAAGTGAGTATTAGTCCGTTGATAGATGGGGCGACTGAAAGATCACACAAAGAGATGCAAAGAAATATCAAACGAAGGTGACATAGAAAAATTACAAAATGACATTGAAACAGTATTCAAGTGGACAGAAGACAACACTATGAAGTTCAGCGAAGAAAAACTCCACCTCCAAAGATATAGTAATAACAAGGTGCTACAGAATTAAGGGTACAAAACCCTGCACGCCAAACAGATAACCAGGGCCGTATCCAGAGTATGAAAACGGGGGCTTACAGTGCTGGACAAAATGCGCACGGCAAAACTGTGCGCCTTGCTAGGAGTGTCCGGGTGCATGCCCTCCCGAAATTTTTTAATCTTATTGCCCAAAAGAGTTCTTTTTAATTATTGAGTCATCCAACACGCTGGCCATGGTCATTCGTTTTGGGTGGCGTCTTGCAAACATGGTGATAATGGTCTTCACATCAATGGCGATGTCACGGTGGATGTGCATTAGAGCCAAACCAATCAGTCATTCCGTGGCCATGCTGCGGCGAAGATAACTCTTCAGGCGCTTCAGTCTACTGAATGCTCGCTCAGCAGTGCCGCTGGTGACTGGTAGGCTGCAAAGGATGCGGAGCAGCATCTTGATGTTGAGATACATGGCCGTATGGGGTAAGGTATTTGTGATGCATAGCATTAGGCTAGGCTAGTAACCATATCTAGCTGACTTATTGTATTTCAATGAAAGAAGACACGTGTGCAAGACAACATGTAAACCTGACAGCTACCTACCTCTATTGCTGTAGTATGATAAATTTGCCAAATCTTTTGATGTATAATGTATGTAGCTCCTCAGATCACCTTCACCCAAATGACCTACTCACCTCTGCTGCTTCTCATTGTTGCGATAGCATTTACTGGGTAGCAAAACAGTATTGTTGGACGGGAGTGAATAAACATTTAGACAAATAATTATAAACAACTCTCCTGGTAAATATTTAGACCGACTCCAGACGACTACTCATTCTGTATTAAGCTCAGGACAGGGGGGGCCTTTTCTGTCACTATAAGACTGATATGACATTACATGACTATGAAGTGTAAGGAGGTTACAGACACCCAATAACCCCCCCCCCCCTGGATACGGCCCTGATAACACCAAACCCACAAGTCAGGGCTCTTGGAGTAATAATGTCGTCGGATACAGAATTCAGAGAGCACTATAACATTAAAATTACAAAAGCTAGAAAAATAATGGGAATTATCTGAAGGAGCTTCTACATCAGAAAAGCAAACATCATGCTAAAATTATGGGAGAGGCTAGTCCTACCAATAATTAGGTATTGCTCAGTACTCACAAGCCCATGCAGAAAACGAGATATTGCGAACATAGAAGCCATACAAAGGACTGGCACCTTCAGACTTCGATTTGTTTGGGCCACTGAAGGATGCTATTCGTGGAAGAAAGTTTCAGAGTGACGATGAGGTTGTTGAAGAAGTTAAGAGGTGGCTCCAGCGGAACCCAGCGGAACCCAGCGGACTTTTACCAGCAAGGAATAAAGGCCCTTGTTTCGAGGTGTTTGAAAGCCGTGGAAAAGGATGGAGACCATGTGGAACAATAAAAACTTGTAAAAAAGGTATGTAACTACTTGTGTACAAAATTTCTGGAACTTACAAGGAAACCTGGAAAGAAAAAAAAAGGTGGGGCAAAATATAATGAGTGGCCCTCGTACATATGAAAAATACTCGAGGGTTTTGCCCCTAACCTTAGAAATGAAATAGAAACAAAGTGGAATGAGAGAATAGGCAGATTTTGTACTGTCCCAGCTGCGGAGGGGGCCATGAAAACGTGGATGGAACATGCCCTCGGAATACGAGGCCCAAAACTTTTTAATGTCCTGCCCAAAGAACTGAGGAACCTCCAGCACACCAACCTGAATAATTTCAAGAACCAGCTGGACAGGTTCTTTTGCAAAGTCCCTGACCAGCCATGCGTGGCTGGCTAAGAGGGCAGGAGGAGATCGGTAAGCAATTCCCTCCTCCGCCAAATCCCCAAAATGAGGCGGGATGATGCAGAGGAGTCGACCGCAGGTCGATCCTGAACCGTCGTTCAAGCCCTCATAAAGTAAGTAAAGTAAGTATATATATATATACACACATGTGTGTATATATATATATATATAATCATTATCTTTTTTAATATTAGGTCAATAGCAAGTGGTCAAAATTAGGTCAATCTTAGTTTAAAGCTTGAAGTTCCATCTTTCGAGTGTCATACACGACATTTCACCAGATTTTAATATATATACAGTATATCTCTCTCTCCTTTTACTCGTACTTTGTTAACAACTTTTTAATGTTATGTCGAAAGACAATAATACTTAATTTAATCATTAACATTAATTAATACCATTTTAATATTTAACAAAAATCTTTGAATTTTAAACGGTCAAATAATTACTTGAATTCAATATTTATAATGCTAAATTAAGTATTTGAATCTCAAACGTTTATTAGCAATTACTTTAATATCGTCACTGAATCAATAAAGAGTCTTTAAGATTAAATAATTTATATTCAATGTTAAATTCTCATAAAATTACTAAAAAGAGGTAAATTTGTACAAGAAATTTTTTCTTTTTTCAGCGCCACCGAATTAAATGTAGTAATTTTAGCTACTTTTAATGGGACGAAACTTATTTGACGCCAGTTTTAGTTAAAATAATTCAATAATTTTAGAATGAAGAGGAATTTATTTAATTTTTTAGGATTTAAAACGAGACAGTCGGTTTTTTGCCCGGACCGGTTTAGTCTGTAACCTAAAGCCTTCCATTTGGATTAGAGCCGTGTTCCAAACAAAATGAGGCACATTTTTACTCTTCGATTTACATCGTTTTCCGCTATTCATTTTTGTATAAATAAACCACTCTTAGATGCGTATCGTTCGCACTTTTAGTCCTGATTACGAAGGACGTCGATCAACTTGTCAAATCTGATTACGCTTGACCGGCCATTTTGCCAAACTTAATTTTCGGTTAAGGTACTATACAATTACTCGATCATTTCAACTAAGTTTTATGTAACTCTCAATGTTTTAAATTTTAACTTAAAATTATTGTGGAACTTTATACGAGTAAATTCAATTCAATTATTTTCAATTGGATTAAGTTCAGTTACAATTAACGAAATAAAATATTAAACTTATTTATTTTGTAGTCGTTTAAAAATATTTGAAATTAAATTGGTTAAAATTATAAAATCTAAATACAAAGACAAAAATGACGACTCGTTCATTATTGACGAATATTATTTTTCTTATTTGTATACTGTAAGGTCAAGACGTCGATAGCGGGCGTTCGGTTCCCCAAAAAACAATGTGGTCTCTCGCAAGAGTCTTCACAAACTAGATCAACACTGACAAAAGATAACAATATATATATATATATTAGAAACCAACTCTCTACTTCACCAGGCCAGCTCAAGAGGATGGGCAACAAGTTGACCTTCGTGAAATGAGGCATTATCGTACGGAACATTTGAAAGGTTGAGGGGTATATACAATAATACCCCGATTTACGCGGTAGATGCATTTCTGAACCTTCCGCGTAAGATGAATTCCACGTAAACTGGGGAACTAAACATATAATTCAATGTGCTAAGTACGGGCCCCCCGAACCCCAAGACACCCCAAAAATTAAATAAAATGAAAAATAATAATAATAATAATAATAATAATAATAATCTGTCCAAAAAACTAACAATTAAATAAATAAATGAATGCATAAACTCATCTGTAAAAAAAAGTGAAAATTAGTAATAAGATGTAATAAATAAATAAAAAATAACCCTCACCATTAGGGTCTCTTGGAGTTGGCTTCTTAACCACCACTGCCTTTTTATTTATTTCTAGAAAAAATTTAATATATTTTGGATGCGTCAAGCCGAAACCGCGCAAATGGGGAGTGCGAAAATCGGGGGAGGGGAAGGGGTTACTGAATATATATATATATATAATATATATATATATATATATATATATATATATATATATATATATATATATATATTAAGGTTAATAGTATAGTAAAATAAGTTTTAAATACTGCAACAGCAGAAAACTGGAAAAATACATATATTTCTCTCTCTCTCTCTCCCCTCTCTCTCTCACACACACACACACACACACACACACATACACACACACACACACACACACATATATATATATATATATATATATATATATTATATTATATATATATATATATACACACAGGGTGTTTCATAACATGTGGGACGCACTTTCAGGATGGATTCAGGACTTGAAAACAATGATAAAAGTTTATATAAAGTATAAACATATGCCCGAAATAGCTTTGTTTCCGAGTTACAGCTCGTTTTGTGTTCCAGCAATTCTTTCCGCAAACTGTTTACGAACCCTGCTTGCCGACAATGTTTGTGAGTGTGTACGAGACTTATTTCATGTATGGCCTTGCCGATTGTAATGTTTCGTACACTCTATAACATGTTTCAATAACGTTGAGTGTAGAGCCATCAGTCAGTCAGAGGTGCATCGCGGTGTTTCACTGTTCGTATTCGTAACTTCTTACCGTGAATAAGTGCAGTCCAGTAAAAAAAAAAAAACTTTAAAAGTTTTTGTGCTATTCAGTGATAGTATGCATTTGAAGTGAGAATGGAGGCTTATTCAAACAGAGAAATGGCAGACATGCATCTCATGTATGGACTTGGCGAGTGTAATGCGGCCGCAGCAAGACGTCCATATGCGGAAAGGTTTCCGAATCGCCGTGTGCCAGATAAGTAAACCTTTCAGAGAATAGACGAGCGTCTTGGTGATACAGGATCATTCAACAAGCGCGTTTCAGATGGTGGTAGACCAATCAGCGCCAGAACTGTTGAGTTGGAGGAGCGGGTCCTGAATCGCGTGGAGGAACATCCTGGTGTTAGCACCCGAAGGATATTAGCAGCAGAGGGTGTAAGGTACACAACTGTGTGGAGAATTTTACGAGAGCAACAGCTTTACCCATATCACATTCAGAGAGTACAAGGCCTTACTGAAGCTGATTTCCCACCACGAGAGGCTTTGTGTACTTGGTTCCTTCAACAGTGTGAACGCGATCCTCTTCTTCTATCCCCCGTGTTGTTTTCTGATGAGGCTGCCTTCACAAGAAATGGCGTGATCAATTTTCACAACACTCATCACTGGGCCGAAGAGAATCCGCATGCCATCATCCAGTCAAGGCACCAACAACAATTTAGTATCAATGTATGGGCAGGACTTATTGCCGACAACTTATTCGGTTCTTTTTATTTTGCCTGGAAGATTAACAGGATCCCAATTTTTTAAGGAAAGATTTAAGCGATTTACTAGATGAAGTTCCTCTTGATGTCTGACGTCTTATGTGGTTTATGCATGACGGCGCTCCGCCTCATTTTAGTCGCGTAGGCAGAGACTATTTGGATGACCATTTCCCTGATAAATGGATAGGCCGTGGAGGACCCATTGCGTGGCCTGCTCGCTCCCCGGACCTGAATCCACTCGATTTTTACCTGTGAGGTCATCTGAAATCCATCGTTTACGTGACACCCATTGACAACGTTGAAATACTTCGCCAACGAGTAGAACAAGGATGCGAGAAAATTCGAGCAATACCTGAAATGTTTGAACGCGTCAGGCAGTCTATGACGAGGCGTGTTCAGGCATATATTCAAGCGCAAGTGCGGTCATTTTGAGCACTTCCTTTAAAGGTAAGGCGCATACTTGCTGGAACATATAACGGGCTGTAACTCGGAAACAGAGCGATTTCGGGCATATGTTTATACAAGCTTTTTTTCATTGTTTTCAGGTCCTGAATCCATCCTGAAAGTGCGTCCCACATGTTATGAAACACCCTGTATATATATATATATATATATATATATTGAAGTAAACCGCCGATGAGCTACTGAACAAATGTAGACCCGGATATTGAAAGTTGGGTACCCTTGCTGTAAGGCTTGCGAGCCGAGGAAGGACATGGCCAAATAACCAAGACGACACTATATATATATATATATTATATTATATATAATATATATATTATATATATATTGATGTAGTGCCCAACCCGTATATTTATTTATGGTACTGGACACCCTTTTAATTACGTTAATCCACTTCACGGGCACCCTTTAAGTTGGGCGTACCCGGTGATTTATTTCTAATTATTTCTTATTTTCGTCCAGGATGACTCGGCCTATCCAAACGAATGGCCTTTTAAATTGATAGGCTAGGTTCCTTCGGCTTTCCAAAAGCCTACTTCCTCAGCTAACAAGAGAGGCCTATTACAAGGTATCTAGAACAACACACGCCCTCTTATAAATTTTATTAAATGTTACTCGACACAGTACATGCATTTAATAATTTATTCTGAAGTAAATCTATTCATTTCCATACAATACAATCCAATCTTAACTTCAAAGACAAAGGTCACAGTTATATGAATTTAAATCGTTAAATTTACCAATTTTCCGTAAAATACAATTCAATTATAAATCCAAAGAAAAAAGTTAACAATTATCTGAATTTCAATAATTTATATATCGAGGGCTTTATATTTTAGTGCAACAAAAAAATAAAAAAGAAATGAAGTGGTCGGAATTGACCAGGATATTTGAAGAATTATTCTACTTACTACTGCAGATGACAAAATTGCTCTCAATTGTGCTGCGTACGGACCGTAGATTTACGGCCCACCCAAAATTTCCAACACGACAATCTACAAATTAACGGAAAGTTCACAGAACTTTTGGTCCCTTGGTTAACATTAATTAAGATACAATCAAGTTCCGGTTAAGGTCGCTAACAATACACTTCTTACGCACAAGTTTCCGCGTGAACGACATGCACAAATTTTTCTTACACCCTACATGGGTCTACATGGGGTTTGTTTAGCCACAGTTAACTTCAAGGAGGACGACTACAACTAACTTACAATTTTCGAATTTACTTTACAATTTTGAAGGACCCCGCCTTCCAATGTTCTGAAAGCCTATCAAACCCTTTGTTTTTCCTAAGACCGTCCCCCCAGAAGGCTATTACCCATACAAGAGGGAAAGAAGGCGTCTTTACTACGTTTCCCAGGATCCTGGGCCCCCTGATTGGAGCGGACCTGATTTCCGAGTATAGACCCCTCCTTCTTCCCAAAAAATACATTTAAATATAGTTAACAGATTCGAAGTCCCAAGTTTATGACCCCCTCGTGGTTCAACTTTAGCAGCGTCTTCGAATCTGCCTTACAAAAGTCGCACCCTCCCGCGAAACGAATCCAAAAATTTTCGACCCAGCGAAAGAGGAACCCAACCATTTGCATATACCTCCAAATCCGTTGGATTGCCCTTCTCGTTGGGGTCGGGTCTCGGTGATAAACCTCTGTCCCCACGTGGTTTGGCTTTATTACTTCTCTGAGAATCCGAATTAAGATAGAACAAACTTTAAACAATCTGAAACACTTCGGATTTATTCGTTCATGAATGTTTAAAAGCCAAACCACACTGCGTTCAGAGATGTACACCACGAAATCTTAAAACTAAAATTCCTTCACTTATTTTATAAAAGATTTCTGCATGCAAACTTCATGGTTACGACATCCCTCCCCTCCTTTAATTTTGCACTCCGATGCAAACTTTCTTAACTAGGGTCGGGTATTATCACTTTACTCACAAAAATTTTCCATTTACTTGTCCCCTTTATTGGGACACTATCACTGGTAGATTTTATTTGTCCCCTTTATTGGGACACCAACACTGACACATTTAGTTTTAGTCATCCTCGGGTTCCTCGTAGTGTACTCGAGGTCGGGGCCTAAGAGCATACAGACGCTCAAACGGTGGCCCTGGGAAAGCAGCCTGTCTGCTTTCTCCGGGGACCCTATTCCCATAAGGTCCCCGCGAGGAGGTAGTTCGGAAGCACCTGGCGGCTCCTGCTCGCCACTCGGTCCTGCCAGGGGGCGGAGGGCCTCCGGTTCACCTCCCGGTCGATGTTTCTCCGTCCTGGGCGAAGCTCTCCGTGAGGAAGTAGTTCGGAAGCGCCCGGCGGTCCTCGTTCCGCCGCTCGGTCCTGCCAGGGGGCGGGAGGCGCCTTCCGGTTCACTTCCCCTTTGATGTTTCTCCGGTGTCGAGGGCGAAGCTCCCGAGAGGAGGGGCGGTGGCCCTTCCCCCATCTCATCCCCTGCGTCGTCCGCCCCGCCTTGTCGCTCAACGTCCCATGGGGCATCGATGCTGCGGCGGATGCGGTCTCGATGGATCACTATCTGATGTCCAGTGATCATGTGACGCAGGAGATAAGTGACTGGAGTCTTCTGTTCGATGATGATGTAGGACCCTCGTACCGGGGCTCCAACTTGCCTCTGCCCGGTCGCGGGTAATCAATGTACACCAAGCCATGGGGCGCCTTCTCTTCGAACGGCTTCAATTCCTTGATTCCGTTAGCCTTCTCGTATCTCCGCATGAACTCTTCCACTCGGCGGTAGATTTCGCTCAGACTCCTCTTTCGGTCTTCGGCGTATTCCTCTGGGTTGTACGGGCTCCGCACGCCTCCTGTGGCATGCGAAATAGCTTTGAAGGTACGTTGGGGCTCGCCCGTACATCAAGAAGAATGGAGAATACCCCGTGGCTCGATGCACTCTGATGTTCAAGGACAATTCCACGGTCTCTCTCCCGTTTCTTTACAAAGTATGCAGAGTTTGATGCATAACTCTTTATTCCGACGTTCGACCTCCCCGTTGCTTTGGGGCTGGTATGCGGCGGTCCTTGGTGTCGTACTTCCCAAACCCTGAAGAGCTCCTGCAAGGTAGAGTTCCAGAACTCCTTGCCTTGGTCGGATACTACTGCTGAAGGGGCACCCAGTTTGCACCGTATCAAACGATGGCACTTGTCCGCCACCTCCCGGGCCGTCTTGTCCTTTATTGCTGCCAGTATGGTGAATTTGCTGAAACTATCCACACGTGAGGATATAATGGCTGCCTTCCACGGTCGGAGGAAGGGGACCAACTAAGTCCACGTGCAGAAGTTCCCAAGGACTGTGGCCTCGCACACAAGGCATTGTTTCCACAGTCACTTTCCGCGTCCATTTGTTCCGCGCGCACGTGTCGCACGCTTGGACTACCTGCTGTACCTGTTGAACCATACCTGGCCAAAATAAAGGTCCCGTAGGATTTCTGTAGTTCCGGCAGCTCCCGGATGAATGCTCCCGACGTCAGTGTGGGCTTTCCAAATGAGCTGCTCTCTCAACTTTTTAGGAACTACGATGACCTCTCTTCCGTTCGCATCGATGTAAACCAGCAGGTTCCTCACTAGTTTGACTCTCGACGGCTGGATGGGCTTGGTTACGGACCAGCTGAAAGCCTTTCCTTCTTCGATGGCTGCTCGAATTGCCGCTATTTCAACGTCCTTCTACTGTTGTTTGCCGATTACCTTGCGATCAATGATCGCTTTGTTCGGATATTGCGTTCACAAACTCCTTCGTCACTCCAGGCGGGCGGGACAACCAATCGGCCACTCTGTTGAGTTTGCCTTTCACGTACTCGATGAGAACGTCGCAGTCTTGCAATGTCATAACCGAACGCTCTAGTCTTCCATTTGGGCTCTCGGTGTCCTTCCCTCAGAAGCCACTTCAACGGCTTATGGTCAGAACGGACGATGACTCTCTGCCCAAATATAACATTGCTTCAATTCCTTTCTGTTGGTTGGCCTCTTCCTCTTCTTTGGATTGTTGGGGCTTCACCCCGTTCCTGGTGACCACATGGCCTAATTACCCCACCTGGGACTGTAATAACTGACATTTTTCCAACTTTACCTTTAAGTTGGGTGCGTAGGCTATCCAAGGCTCGTTGTACCCTCTCGTCATGTCCTTCTAAAACCTTCCAAGGACAATGAGGTCATCTAAGTAAATCTGTACTTCCTTGTCCAGTTGCTTCGGCAAAATAAAATTCATTACTCTTTGGAACACTGGTGGACTATTGGACAATCCAAACGGGACCACCCTGAACTCGAAATGACCGCTTCCCGTGGGGAAGGCAGTTTTCGAGATGCTATCGTCGTGAATGGCCAACTGCCAATTCCCGAGCGTAAATCCCTGCTCGAGAAGTAATGAGTCCCGTGCAACTTGGCCAAGGTTTCCTCAATGATGGGTACTTAATATTTGTCCTTGCTGCCATTGACGTCCCAAGGTCTATAGTCTACACAAAGCCTCAGGGCCCTACGCTTCTTTTCTTCAATCGCTTCCCCTTTGGACTCCTGTGGTCACTCTTCGTTCCTAGTGATCACGTGGTCCTGGTACTCTACCGGTGACGGTAGTAGTTAATCTTTTCTTTCCCTCGTCGGTCTTCTTCCCTTTGAGAGCGACGGACATCGGTGAACATGCGTCTTGAGGTGTTTTCAATCTCTTCTTAGTCACTTGTGGAAATTTGACTCTTTCTCACCGTGACACTTGTTCCATTTTTTCGTTTCGGGCGAGGAATCAAACGGCTGTTCCGACTAACCTCCCCGTTCTCGTTGCCTCAACCACCATGCCGATGTCATCTTATCTTCAAGGTAATACTCTTTAGTCGTCACTTTATTTCTCAAGTAACTTTACCGCCTCCTTGGAAAGTGTTAACTTCCCGTTGAGATTTCCGCTCTGTGATACTTGCAAACCACGCTGAGCCTCACTGCACATTCATTGCAGCGTAGAGTAACGTCCAGGGGAAACCATACCCCAAATTTTCTTCTTCGTCTATTCCCTTTTCCTTTAACTTCCCTTTGGGGATTCTGCTCGACAACTTTCCAAGTATCCTCGAGCCTCACCGCATATCCCATGCAGTGGAGAATAGACGTCCAGGGGAACTCATATCCCCAATTTTCCACTGTCTATTCCCATATCATTTAACTTCCCTTTGGAATTCTGCTCGACAACTTCTCCAAGTATCCTCGAGCCTCACTGCATATCCTATGCAGCGGAGAATAGACGTCCAGGGGAACCCATATTCCCCATTTTTCACGATTACCAATGGAAACGACCAGGTGGAACGGCTATGCTGTATCACTCCTTGATCCAGCATTTCTGCTATTTGTCGCTTTACCTCCTCCTCGTGTGTAATAGGTACCCTGTAGGGTCGCCTAAAGATGGGAGGATGGTCCTGGGTTTCCAACTTCATTGGCATCAGGTTATTATAACCCAATGGCTCGCCACCCAGTAAGAAGACATCTGAATAATCCCTTAGCCACTCTTCGACGATTTTCCTTTCTTTGTCGGAAAAGGATTTCCAACCAAGGACATGGGACTTGAGGCTTGTCACTCGTTCTTCGAAGTCCTTCTTCAATGCTTGACTTCCTTTCACCGTGACATTCGTTCCAATTTGGGGTGAGCGTCGACTACCCTCCCAATTAGCTCTGCCTCCGTCACTATGCCCACGACGTCTCTTTTTCGCCAAGGTATTCTTCGTCATCCTGATTGATCATCAGTAACCTCATCTTCCTCTGTGGGATCCTGCTCGGTAACATTTTTTAAGTTTCCCCGAGCTTCACTGCACATTCATTGCAGCGGAGTAGACGTCCCAGGGGAATACGTCCCCGGGTCTCTGACTTCCCTCGTCAGAATCACGGCGGCCACCTTTAGTGTTTCGTGCGGGATTGCCTCTACCAGAGTCACCCTCGCACTTTACTGTCTACTCCCTTTACTTGGATGGTTACTGTTTCATTCAGTGACTGTCCTCTTCCGGTGGTCTACCTGGGCTTCGTACCTTTGTTTCGTCTTCATATCCTCCGAAACAATACGCCTATAGTCAAGTCTTGCTGAGCCTCTGGAATTATACAAACACAAAAGAATTCTTCAACCCCCCTTCCCATAGTCAAACTTACTTCTACTCCCTTACATGAATGGGCGGGGCGGTGCAACTGTGTACTGAGAAGTTGGCCACTGTCCAATGAAGGCTCCCGATGTTCTTGTGCATAGCTTATGTCAATGTGACGGAAGCTCCACCATCGCTCAGCGCGGTGGAAGCTTGATGAACGACGAATACGGGTAGGGTGATCAGTCCTAGCCGACGGACTCGCCGCTACTTCCTCTGAAGCTATTCGGGAGGCTTCTCCTTCCAGTCCTGTCTTCATTTGACTTGGTTTGTTTTCTCTTCTGGTTTCTGATGGGGTTGTAGTCACTTACTTGAGTTGTTTTATTCCTCCTGTGACCAGCGTCACAGTTCTTCCTTCTGGGCTCTCCTCTCTTGCTGGACTTGTCTCCGTCGTTCACCTCCACATCCTTGATGTTGTCCTCCTTTGTGGCTGTTCTTTCTTCTGGATGTTGTGAGTTGTAGTCCCAGGATGTGGGAGGATTTTGCAGTTTCGGCAGTCTTCGGCTTCTGTCATGTGGCGTTTCTTCTCTTAGGACCTCTTCATCTCTCAGCCCTAAGCTTGGGTTGTTTACCGAAAACTGGGTTGATTCCATCCAATAGTCCCGAAAGGATGTTCCTTTGATGCAATTACAAGCATACTCCGGCATAACGGTCTTCAACGCGTCCTTAGGTATGCCCACTTTATATGTCTCCTTGTGGGATTAGCCTGAACAAGGTATTACCTGCACTTAATGTTCCTGTGGCAATTGGGTTGACTGTCTCACCTTGTTCCTTCCTGCCGGCGTTTGGGCTGGTTCCTGGGTTCTCTTGTGCCCGTTCGCCCATAAACTTCGCGAACTTCCTTCCATGGTGTGTCCAAAAGTCGTTTGCTCAGGACCCCTTACTGCCTGTTCACGTTGCAAAGGTAAGCTAGTACTCCTTAATACCTGTACGACGGTTTTTATATTCTTCTGCCGGTCTTCGTCGGTGCGGTGTTTCTCGTCTCTTGTGGTGTGTGCACTTCTGCAAGGATTCTTTGGGATGTCTTCTGGGTTCTCTGGTCTCCACCCAATCCTTTCCTGCCTCGAAAGTTCTTCTTCTGTAACGGGAGGAACTAGAGAGATTCTTCGGGGACGAACCCCCGACCTTCGGTTGTCCCAATACTCCAGCTGCGGAGTAATCATTACAAGGTCTTTCAGTTTCGACCTTCTTCGATTTATTTCTTCTCCTAATTCCTTGCATTCCTTTACTAACCGAATAATGTTGGCCAAATTTATCCTTTTTAAATTTTCCAAACTTTCTGTACTTATTTCGTTTAAGTTCGTTGGTTCGGTATCACTCATGTCACTTGTGCTTTCTTCATTCGTTATTTCCACGCTCTTTACCGACATCGAGAAGTTTCTTTGTTTATTTATCTTTATTTTAAAACCGTTTCCACTGTTAGCGACACTTTTTACTGTTCTCAATTATTTTACCGAATTACTGTTGCAAATACTTTCTACGTTCGTGCTTTACTGTCACGAAAATTTATTTTAACAACAAGTTACACTCTTGCGATAAATACCTTGCAATAGGATCCCACTTCTGACACCATTTGATGTAGTGCCCAACCCGTATATTTATTTATGGTACTGGACACCCTTTTAATTACGTTAATCCACTTCACGGGCACCCTTTAAGTTGGGCGTACCCGGTGATTTTATTTCTAATTATTTCTTATTTTCGTCCAGGATGACTCGGCCTATCCAAACGAATGGCCTTTTAAATTGATAGGCTAGGTTCCTTCGGCTTTCCAAAAGCCTACTTCCTCAGCTAACAAGAGAGGCCTATTACAAGGTATCTAGAACAACACACGCCCTCTTATAAATTTTATTAAATGTTACTCGACACAGTACATGCATTTAATAATTTATTCTGAAGTAAATCTATTCATTTCCATACAATACAATCCAATCTTAACTTCAAAGACAAAGGTCACAGTTATATGAATTTAAATCGTTAAATTTACCAATTTTCCGTAAAATACAATTCAATTATAAATCCAAAGAAAAAAGTTAACAGTTATCTGAATTTCAATAATTTATATATCGAGGGGCTTTATATTTTAGTGCAACAAAAATAAATAACAAGAAATGAAGTGGTCGGAATTGACCAGGATATTTGAAGAATTATTCTACTTACTACTGCAGATGACAAATTGCTCTCAATTGTGCTGCGTACGGACCGTAGATTTACGGCCCACCCAAAATTTCCAACACGACAATCTACAAATTAACGGAAAGTTCACAGAACTTTTGGTCCGTTGGTTAACATTAATTAAGATACAATCAAGTTCCGGTTAAGGTCGCTAACAATACACTCCTTACGCACAAGTTTCCGCGTGAACGACATGCACAAATTTTTCTTACACCCTACATGGGTGTCTACATGGGGTTTGTTTAGCCACAGTTAACTTCAAGGAGGACGACTATCAACTAACTTAACAATTTTCGAATTTACTTTACAATTTTGAAGGACCCCGCCTTCCAATGTTCTGAAAGCCTATCAAACCCTTTGTTTTTCCTAAGACCGTCCCCCAGAAGGCTATTACCCATACAAGAGGGAAAGAAGGCGTCTTTACTACGTTTCCCAGGATCCTGGGCCCCCTGATTGGAGCGGGACCTGATTTCCGAGTATAGACCCCTCCTTCTTCCCAAAAAATACATTTAAATATAGTTAACAGATTCGAAGTCCCAATTTTATGACCCCCTCGTGGTTCAACTTTAGCAGCGTCTTCGAATCTGCCTTACAAAAGTCGCACCCTCCCGCGAAACGAATCCAAAAATTTTCGACCCAGCGAAAGAGGAACCCAACCATTTGCATATACTTCCAAATCCGTTGGATTGCCCTTCTCGTTGGGGTCGGGTCTCGGTGATAAACCTCTGTCCCCACGTGGTTTGGCTTTATTACTTCTCTGAGAATCCGAATTAAGATAGAACAAACTTTAAACAATCTGAAACACTTCGGATTTATTCGTTCATGAATGTTTAAAAGCCAAACCACACTGCGTTCAGAGATGTACACCACGAAATCTTAAAACTAAAATTCCTTCACTTATTTTATAAAAGATTTCTGCATGCAAACTTCATGGTTACGACAATATATATATATATATATATATATATATATATATATATATATATATATATAACTGCAATGACCGCGCAGTATATTAACGTATAGAAACGACGTAAGTATAGAGGAGTGTTCTGCACACGAGGAAGAGAAATAACAAACAAATGAAAAATAAGGCACCCGCCATATGTAGGAGAATTACAACTTCTGACTATCGTGGCTCCGTAGTGTAGTGGTTAGCACGTCTGACCGGCAATCGGAAGATCCTGGGTTCGATTCCCGGGCGGGTGCCTTATTTTTCATTTGTTTGTTATTTCTCTTCCTCGTGTGCAGAACACTCCTCTATACTTACGTCGTTTCTATATATATATTATATATATATATATATAAACCAATGAAATTCCTCTTCCTCGCCTGTTTGTTTCATGACTGAAAGTTGTAAACAAGGCAATAAAATCCCACGTGAGCACGAACCGTCCACAAAGAGAAAAGCAAATTTTTACTTGCTTTTCAAAAAAGTTTTCCAAAAGTTTTCCAAAAAGGCCCACGAAAACGTCGGAGCCTATATAAACGCAAGTTCATTTCAAATCACTCTCAACTTGCCATTTTCTTGCATTTGTCGTCCCATCTCGTTCTCAGCTCCTTCATCAGTAACGCCACTCGTCACGCCACCGGCTCTCCGGCCTTCGACAGAGAGCGGCTCGCCGTCCTTCAAGGCTCCGGTCGAGCATACATAAGGTGACCAGAGTCCCGATTTTGGGCGGGACAGTTCCGAATTTATGACATGTGTCCCTCTTTTCAAAATGTCCCGAAAATGTCCCGCATTTGGAGCAAATTTTCATAAATGTCACGCTTTATTAAAATTAATGTTACATTAGACATTAGATGTCCTTTATGAATTAATAGAATTATGCCACATTCCGAATTCCAAATCTAAATACTAACTTGCAAACTGAACTGGTACGATACATGTCGGCGTGCGGCAGTGCCGTGATTCCCGACTAGCGTTTCAGTGTTTCATTAGCGGCCTCTGTGTAAAGTTGTGTTGTAGTGTAACACTTTTATGTTTTTATGTTTGCTTAATTAATAACCTTAATTAATTTTTATCCCTGCATCCTTTTTTTTTCTTTTGCAGCTAGGTTAAACTTTTTCGTTTGAAGGATAAGGAAAGTTATTAATTGTATCGTACGTAAGGTCGTAGGCCTAGTTTGACAACACAAAATGTCTAAAACTAAAAGGAAGTGTACATTTAATGCGCAAATATCCATTTATTACAAAAACAACAACAGAAAGTGATGTACGGTGTGAGAAATGTAGAAGTGACTTCAGCATTGGACATGGTGGGATTAATGATATTATTAAGCATCTTGGCTCAAAAAGACACAAATCGGTTGATATCGGTGCTTCATCTAGTAAGATAGTGAGTGATTATTTTAAAAGTGTGACGCCTAGTAATAAGGATTTAGAAGTAGCTGCTGCTGAGGGTTTGTGGGTTTACCATACAGTGAGGGAAAATCAAAGTTTCAGATCTACTGACTGTGCAACAAAAGTTTTAAAAACATACTTTGAACCAAAATTTTCATGTGCCAGAACAAAGTGCGAAGCGATTGTTTCAAATGTATTTGCACCATATGCTGAAACAGAATTAAAAAAACAATTAAAGGATGCTCATTGCATAACATTGCTAACTGATGCAAGCAACCATGGAAACATCAAGCTGTTTCCTGTTTTAATTCGCTTCTTTCAGCCATATGAAGGTGCTCAAGTGAAGCTTATTGACTTTAAATCTCAGCCTGGAGAAACCTCAGATATTGTGGTGAAATATTTAACTGATATTATTGAAGAGCATGAACTGAGCAGAAAATTAGTTGCTTTCTGTGGTGATAACACTAACTGTAATTTTGGTGGTGCTGCAAGAAAAGGAGTGAATAACATTTTCAGGAAGCTAAATGACTACATTGGTAGAGAACTAATTGGGATTGGTTGTTTTGCACATATTGTACATAATGCTGTTCAGTCTGCCAGTGACTGTCGGCCAATTGGTGTGGAAACAGTGGTCGTACAAATATATTCATATTTCTACATCTATACTGTTCGAGTAGAAAAGCTGAAAGAGTTTTGTGATTTTGTGGACATTGAATATAAACAGTTACTGGGATATAGTAAAACAAGGTGGTTGTCATTAATGCCTGCAGTTGAAAGAATACTCAAGTTGTTTCCTGGTCTAAAATCATACTTTCTGAGCCAAAGCAAGTGTCCAGTGATACTGAAAAACGTTTATGAAAACCCACAATCAGAGATCTGGCTCAACTTCGTGCACTGTCAAGCAGCCACCTTTCACCAAGTGGTTTTAAAGATTGAGGGTGAACATATATCAGTTGTGGAAGTGATGAGTGCAATTTCTGATCTGAAGGATAATTTGCAATCAAAGAAAGATAATGTGTTTGTGCCACTCTCAGTCAGGAGTCTTGTAAACAAACTTGAATAAGATGGGTTGATTGAGTCTAATGATTCCTTATCTGTAAAGAAAAAATTAGTTGAGTTTTATGACACGTGTTAAATACTTGGATCAGTGGTCGGGTCACTTGCCAAACGTTGAGTGTATGCAGTGGGCTTTATTTAAACAAGTTCCGAAGTGGTCAGTTGTTGAGAAAACAATGGATTTTGCTGCTGAAAAACAACTATTTGACCCCAAATTTGACACTGAATTATTTGATGAGTTCACGTATTTTGCAAAGTACATTAGTGATGAGAAAGTAGCAGAGTGGAATGCATCTAATTATCACAGACCAGCGCTGGGTGGAAGTATTCACTCATTTCAAGGCCAGAGATGTCATCATCAACGAATGTCAGCATTAGTTCAGTTCATACTCTGTCTTCCAGGAACTAATGCTTCGACTGAACGTGCTTTCTCTCAAATGAATAAGACGTGGACATCTGAGAAAGCACAACTGAAAGTCTCAACTCTAAAAGCTTTACTTTTAACTAAAATAAACTTCAATCAAACCTGTATGGAGTTCTACACTATATTGAAATCAACTCCGCAGTTACTTCAGAAGATTTCATCTCCTGAAAAGTACTGGAATTGAAAAGCAAGTACGATAATATGGTGTATTGGTATGTCATAGATATAAGCCATTCTCAGTTGAGTTAATTTTTTTCATAATTATAATATATATATATATATATATATATATATATATATATATATATATATATATCTAATATATATATATATATATATATATATATATATATATATATATATATATATATAATATATATGAGCTAGAGAGGTGTCCCGCTTTTGGCTCCTGAAAATATAGTCATTTTAGTTTATAACTCCAAAAATAGAAAAATGTCCAGCTTTTTGCTCCTAAAAATATGGTCATTTTAAGCATACACGAAGTCTATCCTCAAGTAAGGCCCTCTACAATTTCATCCCGCAAGAAGCAACATCACTGCTGCAGGAGTTTCCGATGGCCCCCTTTTCAACAAGTCTCAACCGGCCCTCAACGCTCATCCTCTCGCGGCAGGCCCGGGTCCGGACAAAAGCCCCCTAGGACAAAAGCCCCATGGACAAATTGCTGGGTAGGGCAAGTCAGGTGTCACATCTAATCTGAAGCATCAGTTCCACTTCAGCCACCGTGGTGTTAAGGTTATGGGCTGTTAGTTTGAATCTACACGTCTGTCAGTTAACCAGACATACATACATATATATATATATCGTAAAGAACGACGCTTGTATAGGAGAACATTCCGCGCAAGATGAGAAGAGAGAACGAACAAATGAAAAAATGAGGTAACCACCCGGGAATCGAACCCGGGATCTTCTCATCTTGTGCGGAATGTTCTCCTATACAAGCGTCGTTCTTTACGTTATTTATACTGCGTGTTCTTTGCAGTTGAAATGTATATATAGATACGGCATGCGGGAGGTGCCCCCTTGGGGCATTGGTTTCTGCGCGTATGTAGTGGAATTACGGCATTTGTTCGAGTGAGGCCCGTGTGTGTAATGGTTATCATATCTGACCGGCAATCGGAAGATCCCGGGTTCGATTCCCGGGTGGTTACCTCATTTTTTCATTTGTTCGTTCTCTCTTCTCATCTTGCGCGGAATGTTCTCCTATACAAGCGTCGTTCTTTACGTTATTTATACTGCGTGTTCTTTGCAGTTGAAATGTACACACACACACACACACACACACACACACACATATATATATTATATATTATATATATATTATAATATATATTGCATATTCAGAACTAACTATGGGTCTTTTCCGTTTGGGGGCTAACAGCGAATTTTAATGAAAATCGGTATACAAATGTAGTTTTGGTCACTGATTTCAAAAATAACTTTATTTTTTTTGGAGAAATGAAAAACAAACATATTAGAGCACTTTAAATAATTAATATGTGTTTTAACTAGCTTAAACTAGTTACAAAGGATTGTATTAAATTTAGCCACAGTCACAAATTGCTACTGTTTATGAAAAAGTGCTCTAAGTGTGGGAAAGTGTGTTCCTTTTATAAAAATACCCAGTTCTTTCGTTGCCAAAAGCTTCGGTCAAACGGTAAAAAGTGCAATTTTATGAAGAATACATCTTTTGAAGGATCCCGGCAGATCTGTAAAAGTAGCAGAAAAAAATCAAGAATTAATGCCCAGTTAGGTCAATTGAATGCCCGGTTAGGTCAACTGTACGCCCTTGACGATTGGTTAGGTTAAGTTATGATATTTTCGTTAAAAACACATTAATTAATTATTTAAAGTGCTCTAACATGTTTGTTTTCATTTCTCCAAAAAAAGAAAGTTATTTTTTAAATCAGTGACCAAAACTTCATTAGAATACCAATTTTCATTAAAATTCGCTGCTTGCCCCCAAACGGAAAAGATCCTAAAGCAGGACTGTTCGGAGGTCAATGTCCTAGGGGGCTTTTGTCCTAGGGGGATTCTTTCTAGGGGGCTTTTTTCTAGAGGGCTTTTGTCCTAGAGGGCTTTTGTCCTACACTCCGGCAGGGCAGTCCGCCTTTAGATGTATACTGTACTTCGAAGCCCAGATCCGTAAACTTTTCTAGGTCACAAGCCCATTTGGTCTACCTTTTTGCTTTCGTGTTAAGCAACTCCCTCTTAGCCTACATAACTTCAGTGTATACCCTCAGCCTAGCGAATAGGCTATCTTGAATGTGTCCCCAAGAACCGGCTAGCCAACTTTCCCATTACGATTGCAATAGGCCTGTTCAATTATTTTACCATATTCATTTATCTTACCGTATTTGTGTCCGCTTGTCTATTTGCTCATTTATGTATTTTATTTTACGTGCCTAATTCGTTTACTGTACCAATACCGTACTTTCATTACTTCAGTTATTATTGACTTAATTACTTCTTATTGCTTGTTCAGTACCGTATGTTTCATTACCTAAATTAGTGTTTCTTGTCATTATTGTATTCACTTAACTCTTTCTTATTGCCAATAATCAGTCATTGTAATATAGTACAATTACCGTATACATAATTTTTAATCACTGTGACCAAATAATTCATTTATTTTTCTAATTAAACAAAAAACCACAAAGTCATTTCTATCTACCTTATTATATATTGTTTGTTTGGGCTGAATGCCCAGACTGGTGACCCTAAGCATTCGTTTCAAATTTAATTCATAAATTATAGTAAGCCTACTTTCTAGGCCACTGTATATATATTTTTTTTTATGATATATTTTATACATGACAGGGACACCTTTATTTTAGCGCGTGCCTGGCACCATTCTTTGCAGTGATAAGTGTCTAAATCTTTGCGGCATATTGTAAAAGTTACACGAGTGTGAATAATACGGATCTAGGAAAAAATCCCCCGGAGGAAAAAAAAAACGAGTAAAGCATCCCCCCGGAAAAAAAAACCCGAGGAAAAAATCCCCTGGACCAAATTTTATAAAGATAGAAAGGATAGAAAGGCAATCAAAATTAAAAAGATTTAATGTCACTTTAAAAATATGCTTTATTTAAAAAACAATATTAAAACTAAGGTAAGATATAAATAATTTAAAAATCATTTAAGAGCCAATATTAAAAGCTAAGGTTGTACGCTATGCCCCGTAAAAAGTCCAAAATGGAACGATCTTCGTAGGAGCTAATAATATTTCTAATTCGAGACGCTGCATCTTTATACTTCTTCTTCTGGGGTTTTGGAGGATGACCAGCGCAAGCCTGTAGCATGCTAACTCTTGTAGTGCCTGCTCCTTTTGTATGCTTCTTAGGAATACCCAAATATTTGGATGGGCACATCTAATATTTGACCGAAAACTTCTATGCCAACCTTCGATAGCATTGTTAGTTTTGGGGAGCTCGTTTTGAACTCTCGTATGCATGTTCCATGTTTGGATGTCAAATATTGGAGGTCTCCTGTTCCTCCTATTTGGTCTCCCAATGTATGTGTCTTCGAAATAATTTAGGATACATGTTGCATCTTCGGGAAAATCCTCAGCTAGTGTTTCAAATGCGTCAATTACTTTGTCTGAGGGGCAAAAAGCTAAGGCTGAGATCATACGCATTCTTAGAGCAAAATCAGGATTGTTTGCGTATGATTGTGAAAGGCCAGACTCCTGAATTTTCTTGTAGATGTTTTGGCTTAGATGAAAAAAGTATCCTTTAACTTCGGTTTCTGAGAAGACCGATTTTATACTTTTGTGCATAGCTTTCTCAAAATCGACCATAATGTTATCTGGGTTTAAATTTCCATTCAAACTTTTAATTTCATTAAGCATTAGTGTATAGGTGGCTTCAGTTTTGTTAGGTAAAAGAGAATATATACAAGGCGTCATAGTTCCATTAACTAAAGCATGTATGGTGTATACTTGCGCAAACAAAGAGGGTGTTACGCTGAAAGTTCCATCCATAAACCAATTCTTATGAGACTCAAGATAGGACAAATTCTTCCAAGTGCCGAAACATAAAATTCTGGGACCTTCAGTACCAGAGTCATACAAGAGAAAGTTTTCATTACTTTTCGTAACCTTGAATTCATCTGGGATAGAGAGATCCATAGTATTTAGCGGTAGTGGAATTGAATTTTGGCTCCTTTGCCTACACTGCCTCAGATTTCTTTTTAAATACCTTATTGTTGGCAGATTTGCTGCTGCCCCTTCATCAATCCCTTCAATTTCTTGTGAAATTATCTGCTGAGGGGTGTCATGCGTATCTTTCGCTTTCGCTTTCATGTTTTGCAAAGCACTGAGAGTTTGCATATTACTTGGATCAGGCGCATGCGTATGAATATTCACTCTTCCAACAATTTCATTATCTTTCACTTTAAGCCTAGCTTTGCATTGCGCATTGGCACGACGCTGTACACACTCATAAGCTACAACATGATTTGCTAAGTCCTTTGCTTAACATAGACGTAGCCTTCAAAACACAATTTAAATCCCCCTTTATTTGACTTTACAAACTCCATGATGGGCAAAGTTAACTGAAATAAAAATTTAGATAGTAGAAGAAATGTAACCTACGTAGAAATTTACTTGTCTTGTAACCAACAAACAAACTTACTTATTAATTACTAAAACTATTAATTAACTATTTTCTGTGAGCGAAATACTTTATATTCCATTTAAATATTTCATAATAAAAACAACCAACTTTAAGCAAATTTATATTGATTTTAATATATAATTTATAATTAATTTCGTATTTCTAGAAGATTCTGACTGCGTCATTTAGGGGCAATGTTTAACTGAAATAAAAACTGAGATAGGGGATGGGGGATTTAGATCGGGGGGGGCAAAGTTTAACTGAAATAAAAATTGAGATAGGGGATGGGGATTTAGATGGCGGGGGGGGGGGGGGGGGCAAAGTTTAACTGAAATAAAAATTGAGATAGGGGATAGGGGATTTAGATGGGGAATTTTTTCCTCGGGGGATGCTTTACTCGGGTTTTTTTTTCCGCCGGGTGATTTTTTCCGGGGGATTTTTTCCTCCGGGGATTTTTTCCGCCGGGGGATTTTTTCCTCCGGGGGCTTTTTTCCGGATACCGAATAATACTTTGGTCCAGGTTGCGCCGTACCTCCATGAGAGCTTCCTTTAACGGTTCCACATTGGAGGAACGTGAATGGTAGGTTCTCAGCATCCTACATAGATGCTTCCACATATACCCAACAGGATTGGAGCTTTGTGGTGTTCATCGAAAATGTTTAATATCTCGTGTTCGTCATTGGGCAAAGTCGTAACAGAGGTGTGACATAGATTCCGTTTTCCTGGAGAATTAAAGGAAGTATTCCCGAACGCGGATGGTTCTTCAACATCTTTACGTATCTAACGGAATTAAATGTCCCTCTAGGAAGATCAAATTAATTTTACCGTAGTATAAAATTGCCGTCAGCACCATGACACCTGTTCCGCCATATTTCAACGTGAATCGAGGCCAATGAGGATTGAAGGCTTTAGATACAGGATTACGACATCTGGTCGACTTGACATGCTATCGACAAGTATGTTGTGAGTTAGATGAAGTTAGATTAGGTTAGCATAGGTTAAGTTAGGTTAGCATAGATTAAATTGGGTTACGGTAGGTTAGATTAGGTGAAGTTAGGTTTTTAGTTTTCAGTATCGATGTTATGATCTTGTCGAGCCGATAGGTCCTTCAGATAGACTTTTCCACACCCACATTCCACTTCCAGATATGAACCACTAATATCTGGATTCATCACAGATACACAAACACACACACACACACACATATGTATATATATATATATATATATATATGAAAATTATTTCACGAAAGTAACACGTGAAAAATATTTATGATGAATAAAACCACGAAGGAAAGGAAACACAGAATGGTGCTCAAGCGCTTTCGTCTAATGACATCCTCAGGAACACTGAAGTACATAAAGGGTTACAGCCTATATATAGGTTACAGAAAAAAAAAAACTATACATATTATATATATATTATATAACGTAAAGAACGACGCTTGTATAGGAGATATTCCGCGCAAGATGAGAGAGAGAGAGAACGAAACAAATGAAAAAATGAGGTAACCACCAGGGAATCGAACCCGGGATCTTCCGATTGCCGGTCAGATATGATAACCATTACACCATGGGCCTCACTCATTCAAATGCCGTAATTCTTCTACATACGCGCAGAAACCAATGCCCCAAGGGGGCACCTCCCGCATGCCGTAACATTATATACATTTAACTGCAAACACGCAGTATAATTAACGTAAAGAACGACGCTTGTATAGGGATATTCCGCGCAAGATGAGAGAGAGAGAACGAAACAAATGAAAAAATGAGGTAACCACCCGAGAATCGAACCCGGGATCTTCCGATTGCCGGTCAGATATGATAACCATTACACCATGGGCCTCACTCATTCAAATGCCATAATTCTTCTACATACGCGCAGAAACCAATGCCCCAAGGGGGCACCTCCCGCATGCCGTAACATTATATACATTTAACTGAAACACGCGTATGTAGAAGAATTACGGCATTTGAATGAGTGAGGCCCATGGTGTAATGGTTATCATATCTGACCGGCAATCGGAAGATCCTGGGTTCGATTCCCGGGTGGTTACCTCATTTTTTCATTTGTTTCGTTCTCTCTCTCTCATCTTGCGCGGTATATCTCCTATACAAGCGTCGTTCTTTACGTTAATTATACTGCGTGTTTGCAGTTATATATATACAATAAACGGAGAGATAAAAAAAATTAAAAAATTATTAAACATTAAAGGATTATGGGAGGAGCATACAAATTTGTAAGGTAAAAACTACCGATTTTTAGCACAAGATTAGCACAAGATCAAATTAATTGTTTCCAACCAATGTTATAGAAAAAAAAAAATACAAATTTATATTGGAAATCTGCCCGGGTTTTAGCACTTTGCCCTTCTTGTTTAGGTTCGATGTATATAAAAATAAATTTAAAAAAATACAAGTTATTTGAGTAGCATACAAGTTTACCAAAGATTTAGCGTTCTACCCTTCTTATCTAAATCTGTTCTGAAGGAATTCAAAACGACAGGATCGAGTTGAAAAAGACCTTTGCTTATGTTGAAGTTATTTGTGAGTTGGATAATGGCAGACTCAAGAATATTTCTATTAACAATGTTGCTAGAGTGAAATAAAACTGCAGCATTATTCCAATCAATACAGTGGGATAACTCTGACAAATGGATAAAAAGGGCACTGGACGACTGTCCTGTTCTAACGGAATATTGATGCTGTTTTATACGTGTGTGCAAATCCTTTCCCGTCTGATCTATGTAGAAGGAATCACATTCTTTACAACCAATTTTATAGATAATGCCTGAATTATCGTTAGGGCTATTTTTTACTGATATTTTTCACAATATTGTTATATGAAAATACTACATTAATATCCAAAAGTTTAAGTACATTAGCAATGCCTAAAAAGCCCGGGGAAAATGGAAGTACTAAAATATTTTTTGACAAAGTATGAGTGTTATTATTCACACGATAGACAGTTCGTTTTGCCTTGTTGAGACAAGATTCCATAAACGCAGATGGATAACACAGATCACTTCCAATACCGTTGATTTTTTCCAATTCGGCATCGATGTATTCCGGATTGGCGATCCTAAGGGCGCGGAGAAACATTGAAGAAAAAATGGCCTTCTTAGTGGGGGTGTCATGTCCCGAGTAAAAATGTACGTAGGACTAAGAAGGCCATTTTTTCTTCAATGTTTCTCCGCGCCCTTAGGATCGCCAGTCCGGAATACATCGATGCCGAATTGGAAAAAATCAACGGTATTGGAAGTGATCTGTGTTATCCATCTGCGTTTATGGAATCTTGTCTCAACAAGGCAAAACGAACTTTCTATCGTGTGAATAATAACACTCATACTTTGTCAAAAAATATTTTAGTACTTCCATTTTCCCCGGGCTTTTTAGGCATTGCTAATGTACTTAAACTTTTGGATATTAATGTAGTATTTTCATATAACAATATTGTGAAAAATATCGTAGTAAAAAATAGCCCTACCAATAATTCAGGCATTATCTATAAAATTGGTTGTAAACAATGTGATTCCTTTTACATAGGTCAGACGGGAAAGGATTTGCACACACTTATAAAACAGCATCAATATTCCGTTAGAACAGGACAGTCGTCCAGTGCCCTTTTTATCCATTTGTCAGAGTTATCCCACTGTATTGACTGGAATAATGCTGCAGTTTTATTTCACTCTAGCAACATTGTTAATAGAAATATTCTTGAGTCTGCCATTATCCAACTCACAAGTAACTTCAACATAAGCAAAGGTCTTTTTCAACTCGATCCTGTTGTTTTGAATTCCTTCAGAACAGATTTAGATAAGAAGGGTAGAACGCTAAATCTTTGGTAAACTTGTATGCTACTCAAATAACTTGTATTTTTTTAAATTTATTTTTATATACATCGAACCTAAACAAGAAGGGCAAAGTGCTAAAACCCGGGCAGATTTCCAGTATAAATTTGTATTTTTTATTTTTTTCTATAACATTGGTTGGAAACAATTAATTTGATCTTGTGCTAATCTTGTGCTAAAAATCGGTAGTTTTTCCCTTACAAATTTGTATGCTCCTCCCACAATCCTTTACTGTTTAATAATTTTAAATTTTTTTTAATTTTTTTTTTCCGTTCATTGTATATATATATATATATATATATATATATATAGTTGTTGTTTTTTCTGTAACCTATATATAGGCTGTAACCTTTATGTACTTCAGTGTTCCTCAGGATGTCATTAGACGAAAGCGCTTGAGCACCATTCTGTGTTTCCTTTCCTTCGTGGTTTTATTCATTATATATATATATATATATATATATATATATATATATATATGTGTGTGTGTGTGTATATATATATATATATATATATATATATATATATATATATATATATATATATATAATGTTCACGATTGTACATATCTATAGGTCGTAATTTACTTTGTTTTTACTTGTATTTAAGTATTGGTTATGCCGCGTATGATTATTGAATTTCTTGTTTATCGCTTTGTGTTTTTCAGTTTTCTATCGAAAATATTGACCCATATATTAATTATTGACCCATATATTGTACATATTCTGACCCCACGTTTCAAACCCCTTTTGCCTGCGATTTAATTCTGAACAGTTTTAGGGATTTTACGATAAAAACCCTTGAGTTAAACTATAAAAATGACCAAACAAAATTTATCAAGAGCGTATCACGCCTTTCCAAACTTAACTTAAGTGAACTCTGAACATGCTTAAGTATGTTAATTCGGATGTTTGTAAGTAACCAAACTTTAGAATGTATTTATCTTTATACGTAATTTGCATGACTCTATTAAGCGATTTTATATAACGGTGAGAAGCGTTTGTAATATAAGACAATTATTTATAATGTTGGCTATAAGCAACCATGCTTTAAATCAATTTTTAAAAAGTAATCATTTACAAACCTCTTCGCGTAAACTGTGAACTGACCCAAGGAAGACCACCATCGCGCATACGCAGAAAGAGCGGATCTCAAAAATACTTCCGAAGCTATTTTAATTAATAGAAAAGAAATGGAGCTATTGAAGAATAGGGCCCCCAGCCTTCTTTAGTTAGCTTTATAAGGCTAACTAACGAAAATATCATGACCTAACCTAACCAATCGTCAAGGGCGTACAGTTAACCTAACGATTGGTTAGGTTAGGTCGTGATATTTTCGTTAGTTAGCCTTATAAGCCTAACTAAAGAAGGCTGGGGTCCCTATTCTTCAATAGCTCCAAAAATAGTATGAAATTAGTATGAAAAAATCATACCATGTAATGGGTATTAAAAAATACTTTTTCACGTGTACTTTTAAGCGCTTTCATCATTTTTGTCTTACGTCAGGTACCTGAATAGTAATGGATGCTTAATAATTGCATTTGATAGCAAATCATAAGCGTGAAAACATGTTTAGTTACTTTATTTTAATTAGAATTTCAGTTTTATAATATGCCCTGTATATTGTGTATTATGCAAGTTATGGGGATTTACAGGTTATATGTACCTGGAAGAATCCGTACAATTTTCATGGACTTATACCCATTTCGTCGACAAGACCAAAACATCGACACTCTAAAAACTAACCTAACTTAACCTAACCTAGCGTAACCCAATCTAACCTAACTTACCTAACCTAACTTAACCTAACCTAGCGTAACCCAACCTAACCTAACTTAACCTAACCTAATAATAACTTGTCGATAGAATGTCAAGTCGATTGAATGTCGTAAGGCCGGTTTTGGACGGTGTTGAAAACGTTACACCTAAAGTTACGCAATTAAGAGGAAGAAACATGAACATCAAAAATGTTAAAGTATTGTTACGGAATGAAATCCTATTTTTCTTAAAAACGAAAAGTTACAAAACGAAATAGCGGAAAGGCGTTTTACTTTTGTTAAAGTTAAAAAGGTTGCGCTAATGTTTCAAATGAATTCAGTGTTACATAAAAGTTACGTTTAAATACGCAACTGATATGAAACTCGTACGTAAAAATGTTTAGGAGTGTATTTATCAGTTCCGTAAATCACTATTTTTCAACCGCGTTTATGCCTTTCGGAAAAGAAGAGTCAATAAATTGTATTTTTTGACTCATTTCAGTCGAAAAGGAGGATGTTGACAGCATAATTGTGATTGCGTGACTAGGAAAAACATACTCCTTTCGTGGTGCATCTTTCCTGCATTAAATCTTTTCTGTCTTGAGTCTGAAGACATATTGGCAATAAAAACGCGTAAAATGGCCACATCTTTACCAATCTGCGTTACTTCGACCACATTCTGAGTGGTCTACAATACTGTCCAGAGTAAACTGAGAAAAATACAAGAACACCTTGTCTTCGGCATTCCAGCGATCTCAACCTACTATTTACTGTAGATGTCATTTGTAAACAAGTAAATTAAGCTTCTGCAATAATCATTCTTGTGGAACTATGAAGAAAACAGGGTTGACAACATATGTAACCCTAGTGAAAAATACCTTAGTTTTACTACCACCCGAATTGTCCATTCTGACGAATGTAAGCTTTTCGCCCGACCTTGGATTTACAATTTAACGTGGAATCCGAACCACGACCCACTAAGGAATTCTGAAATTACAAAATTCTCGGCCGGACTCGATCTCACGACCTCCCGATAAGCAGCCCAGCGTCTTAATATCTCTAGGTTAACCAAACGATATATATATATATATATATATATATATATATATATATATATATATATATATATATATATATATATATATATATATATATATATATATATATATATATATACAGGGTGTCCCATAAG